>OY747702.1:5542500-6092500 GCA_963556495.2 Valencia hispanica
AAGGCACTCAACAAGAAGTCATTTCAATACATTTATACAAACATTCCAATCATCTAAAAAGTTTCCTATTTAAGGAATCCCAGCAGATTGCGTCAGTCATTGGTGTGAGGTTGGGCCCCGTTGATGCAGACTTTCCAACCACAGCAATACTTCAGCAATCCCTCATACTGAGCAAGGATGTAGCGACGGTGGAGAGGAAAAACTCCTCTTTAACAGGATGAAACCTCCAACAGAACCAGGCTCAGTATGAGCAGCCATCTGCCACGACCGTCTGGGGGTTAAGGGGGACAACTTGTACAAATCGGTGGCTGACAAATACTTTTTTGCCCCACTGTATAAGGTGTTGTTCTACTACCCAAAGTGACAGTATATACACCACTATTTTAAAGATTTGAGTGGTTGATGTATTTTATACAGAACTAGCATATGATTATAAGAAAACACTTTATGTAAATCTGTAGAACCTGCATTAACAAAGTAATGTAATCACTCGTGTTGTAGTACCTGCTACTACAATGCAATTCTAGTGTGACGAGTACATTTTGTTACACCAGCTTACACAAAGAAAAAACAAACTATTTTGAAATGGCTTTGTATTGCACCTTTTTTGTACTTTGTTGAACTGGAATAGGTATGAGAGCTGTCAGGACGTTACACCCCCCCCCATAAGGGTTGAGGGTAGTCCATGTCAGAAAGTAAGCCACCATGGCAGCATCTGGTTGACTGTCGATGCTTCAAGGTGCAGTGTCCAAAGATTCTCTTCGAACTTGTTCAATGGCAATGAGGACAGATACATTTTTGAAGTTGAGAAATTTATTCAGTGGGGCAAAAAGCTATTTAGCAGCCACCGATTGTACAAGTTGTCCCACTTAAAAATATGAAAGGTCTGGTGAGAGAGGTCTGTAATTCTCATCATAGTTACACTTGAACTGTGAGAGACGGACTGTAAAACAAAAATCCAGAATATCACATTGTATGATTTTTAAAGAATTAATTTGTATAATGGTGCAGAAAATAAGTGTTTAGCAACTACAAACTAAGCCCCCACATACCTGTTACTACTTCTTTAAGAAGCTCTTCTATCCTCCACTGGTTTAACTGTATTAATGGCACCTGTTTTAACTCGATATCTGTATAATAGACACCTGTCCACACCTTCAAACTGTCAGATTCCAGCCCCGACCATGGCCAACCCAAAGAGCTGTCTAACTACACCAGGGACAAGATTGTACACCGGCACAAGACTGGGATGAGCCAATCTACAATAAGCAAGCAGTTTGGTAAGAAGATATCAACTGTTTAAGCAATTATTAGGAGATGGACTGGACGACTGATCTGTATTGAGAAAAGGAGGAATGGGGCCATGTATTGTGATATTTTGGACAAAAACCTACTACCATAAGTGAGAGCATTAAAGATGAAATATGGTTGGATCTTCCAGCATGACAATGATCCCAAACACACTGCTCAGGTAATAAAGGAGTGGGTACATAAAAAGCATTTCAAGTTATGGAGTGGCCTAGCCAGTCTCCAGACCTCAATCCAATAGAGAATCTGTGGAGGGAGTAGAAAGTCCATGTTGCCCAGCGAGAGCACCAAAACATTACAGCTCTAGAGAAGATGTGTGGAAGAAAAGGCCAAAATACCAGCTACAGTGTTTGCAAACCAGGTGAAGACCTACAGGAAACTTTTGACCTCTGTCATTGCCAACCAAGGTTACATCACAAAAGATTGAAGGGAACTTTTGTCATTGGCCAAATACTTATTTTCGGTACCATTATACAAATAAATTCTTTAAAAATCATAAAATGTGATTTCCTGGAATTTTTTTAACATTCTCTCAAAGTGTACATATGATATAAATTAGACCTCATCTTTTTAAGTGGGACAACTTGCACAAATCAGTGGCTGACAAATACTCTTGGCCCCACTGTATAAACTGTTCTACAAACCAGGTGAAGACCTACAGGAAACTTTTGACCTCTGTCATTGCCAACCAAGGTTACATTACAAAGGATTGAAGGGAACTTTTGTCATTGGCCAAATACTTATTTTCGGTACCATTATACAAATAAATTCTTTAAAAATCATAAAATGTGATTTCCTGGATTTTTTTTAACATTCTCTCAAAGTGTACATATGATAAAAATTAGACCTCATCTTTTTAAGTGGGACAACTTGCACAAATCTGGCTGACAAATACTCTTGGCCCCACTGTATAAACTGTTCTACTACCCAAAGTGACAGTATACACCACTATTTTAAAGATTTGAGTGGTTGATGTATTTTATACAGAACTAGCATATGATTATAAGAAAACACTTTATGTAAATCTGTAGAACTTGCATTAACAAAGTAATGTAATCACTCATGTTGTAGTACCTGCTACTGCAATGCAATGCTGTTGTGACAAGTACATTTTGTTACACCAGCTTACACAAAGAAAAAACAAACTATTTTGAAATGGCTTTGTATTGCACCTTTTTTGTACTTTGTTGAACTGGAATAGGTATGAGAGCTGTCAGGACGTTACCCCCCACCCATCCATAATATGAAAATCTTAAAAGCCTGTTTTTCAAAAGTGTTAAGGTTAGCGCATGTCAGAAAGTAAGCCAATTGCTTTGTAGTGCACCTTTGTTGGGTGTGTAGAAAAAAACCACACATGCCTCATAATTACAACCTCTGTAATCCATAATACTGTTTTTCTAAAATGCCATTTACCATAATATCTTTAAGATGAGAATTCAGTCAGACCTAGAGATTTCTGAAATGCATTGCCTTAAAGATTTTTTTTTCTACCTTGTTTACAAAAATGTGCTTTTATTTTGAAACACAATGATAATCAGGTTTTATTTAGCCTTAGGTCATTACATTACAGATATTTCATTAATGGTGTATTTCTGTAAATAATATTGCTTAATTTGGGGAAAGGTTTTGTCTCCTGTTTTTATCCATGATCCCTTTCACACCAGACACTAATATCTGTCCTGAGGAATCCAAGCACATCTGGACAGCACTAATTCCATTATTAAACATAAACATTTTTGAGGAAGTTGTCATGCAGACCTTTCAGAGGTAGCAAGACGGTAAAAAAGCACCACCAGATGCTAAGTAGACTCCACATATTGTCTAAAAAACACTATCTGTTTTTGAAACAAAGTGACACAACTAGGTGCTAACTGAACTAATGCAAGTCCACACAACACATGTAGACTTGTTGGGTGAACTCCTGCACCTTCCAGGACCCGGTGGACGAAATGTGTAGTTGGAACACACTCTGCGATTCCCTTTTTTAAATAGAGGGACCACCATCCTGGTCTCTAATCCAGGGGAACTGCCCCCAGTGGCCATCGAAAACTGCAGAGCCCCGTCAACCAAAAGCCCCACAATTTCATCCACAGAGGAGCTTTTTAAACCACCTCAGTGATCTCAGCATCAGAGATTGGATATCCCATTCCAAAGTCCCCAGGCTCTGTTTTCACATTGGAATATGTGCTGGTGGAATTAAAGAGGTCTTCGAAATAGTGTGGCCACTGACCTACGACATCCCGAGTCGAGGTCAGCAGTGGCCACAGCTCCAGTCAGCCGCTTTGACAACATGGTCCACTCTGATTCGAAGCCCCACTGCCTTCCTCGGAACATGCCTGACATGAGACTCCATCATACTTTCAAAGCATACCCTCACAATACATTTGGGTCTGCCAGGGCTGACAAGCAACCTCCCTCACCATCGGAACCACCTCAAGACCAGGTAATGGTCAGTGGACAGTTCCGCCTATCCCTTCACCCGAGTGGAGACAGAGAAAGAAGAAGTTCAAGCCATCTCTTCCATCGATCATAATGGGCAACGTAAGATCACTGGCTAACAAGATGGATGAACTCCAAGCCCTTACAAGGACGCAGCCAGAGTACCGTGAATGCAGAGCTATGTGTTTTAACTGAGATGTGGCTGCTGCATCATATCCCCGACTCAAACGTCTGTCTGCCAGGCTTCCTGACTGTACGAGCAGACTGAGATCTGAAGATGAGCAGGAAAAGAAAAGGTGGTGGAGTAGCAGTGCTTGTCAACCACAGATGGTGTCATCCAGGACATGTTACTGTGAAGTGTCGTTTCGGCAGCCCAGATGTCGAACTCTTGGCAGTGAGTTTTCGTCCATATTATTTACCAAGAGTTCACCAGTGTAATTTTGGCAGTTGTTTACATTCCACCTTCAGCCGTTGCGGACACTGCATGTGATGTAATCAGTTCCGTTGTTGCTAAGCTACAGACACAGCACCCCAATGCATTTGTGGCAATATCTGGTGATTTTAATCATGCCTCGCTCTCTACTATTCAACTCAGTTTGTTTATATAGCACCAATTCACAACAGATGTCATCTCAAGGCACTTAACAAGAAGTCATTTCAATACATTTATACAAACATTCCAATCAGTTAAAAAGTTTCCTATTTAAAGAATCCCAGCATATTGCGTCAGTCATTGGCGTGAGGTTGGGCAGACTTTCCAACCACAGCAATCCTTCAGCAATCCCTCATACTGAGCAAGCATGTAGCGACGGTGGACAGGAAAAACTCCCCTTTAACAGGAAGAAACCTCCAACAGAACCAGGCTCAGTAGGAGCGGCCATCTGCCATGACCGTCTGGGGGTTTGAGAAGACAGAGCAGAGACACAGAAGGAACAGAAGATCTGATATAAGAGTACTTTCTATGTTACAGAAAGTAAAAAGTTGATAACGGGACACAGTGGATGTTCAATTACTCTGCACCATCCCAGTCGATGCCCCCCGTCCAACAGGGCATTGCAGCCAAGCAGGATACCAGACCAGGTATATCTTCTAGGGAGGGAAAAACACTGAGAAAATAAAGTTAACAGTCGAAATAACAATGTACTGTAATACAACTGGAGAGTCATAGGAAAAAAGGAAGTAGCAGAGTGAAGAAAATTGGTTAGTCTGTCCTCCAGCAGCCTAAGCCTATTGCAGCATAACTACAGAGATAGCTCAGGATGACCTTAGCCACTCTAACTATAAGCTTTATCAAAAAAGCAAGTAAACCTGCAGTCTGAGAGGGAAGTGCTCTGTTAGGAACATATGGAACAATTAGATCTCTGATGTATGATGGTGCTTGATTATCAAGGGCTTTGTTTGTAAGAAGAAGGATCTTAAATTCTATTCTTGATTTAACAGGGAGCCAATGAAGGGAAGCTAAAACAGGAGAAATGTGATCTCTCTTTTTAATATTCATCAGAACTCTTGGTGCCGCATTTTGAATCAACGGAAGGCTTTTAATGGCATTTTGTGGACTTCCTGAAAGTAGAGAATTACAATAGTCCAGCCTTGAGGTAACAAATGCATGGACTAGTTTCTCAGTATCACTCCTGGACAGAATGTTTCTAATTTTAGAAATATTCCAGAGGTGAAAGAAAGAAATCCTAGAAACCTGTTTAATATGGGATTTGAATGTCAATTCTTGGTCAAAAATAACGCAGAGGTTCTTTACGCTATTACTGGGGGCCAATTTAATGCCATCCAGATGAAGTGATTGACTAATCAGTTTCTGTTTAAGAACTTCTGATCCAAAGACAGCAACTTCTGTCTTGTCAGAATTTAAAAGCAAAAAGTTTATGGTCATCCATGTTTTTATGTCTTCCAGACATGCCTGTAATCTACCTAACTGACTGGGTTCATCAGGATTTATGGATAAATATAGTTGTGCATCATCTGCATAGCTGTGGAAATTTATCCCATGCTGTCTAATGATTCTACCAATTGGGAGCATATATATGGTGAAAAGAATTGGTCCAAGCACAGAACCCTGTGGAACTCCACAAGTAACCCTTGAGAGTGAAGAAGATTTATCATTTAGATGAACAAACTGGAATCTATCAGACAAATAGGATTTAAACCAGCCTAGTGCTGTTCCTTTGATCATCCCTGCAACATGTTCAAGCCTTTCTAAGAGAATATTATGATTGACTGTGTCAAAAGCAGCACTGAGATCTAACAAAACCAGAACCGACACAAGTCTTTTATCTGAGGCCATGAGAATATCATTAGTAACCTTCACCAGTGCTGTTTCAGTGCTATGATGAGCTCTAAAACCTCACTTCCAACATTTCAACAGTTTGTCAGCTGCTCTACGAGAGAAAACAGGACCTTGGATTTGTTTTATGCAAATGTAAAGGATTCATACATGTCCAAACCAAGACCTCCTTTGGGACAATCGGATCACAATCTTGTTTTTCTCTGTTCAGAATATAAACCAGTTCATAGAGTACACTATACAGGTCAACGAATGTTTAGGATGGGTTTTACATAGTCTAATACCTGCTTACAATGCACAAGCAATATACCAGATACTTATGTTCATGTGCTTTGGTTCTGTCCACCTGTTAAGAAATTTTGGTGCCAGATATGTGAGGACTTATCAAAGTGTCTGAAATGTAACATCCCACCATCTCCCTCAATTTGCCTGTTAGGAAATTTAAATGATGTAACCATGGACACAAAGTCAGTTCTAATGGTTCACATTGCCTTATGCATCGCTAAGAAAACTATCCTCCTGAACTGGAAAAATAAAAAAGCTCTTAATATTAATCAGTATAGAAATCTCTTGTTGGACCATATTGGTCTTGAGACGGCCTCTGGCTCCATATCTGATCAATCTCTCTGGGCTCCTTTGATCGGCTCCATCACCTAGTGGGGGTGGGGGGCACTTGGTTTTGTCGTTTGGGACACTGTTGCTGATGTGGGGGTTTTGGGGTTGGAGGCGTCTGGGGGGGACCCCGGGGGGTGGGATCACTGGGCGGATGGGGCGCTGGACGTCGTGGCCGGCCTGGGGTTGGGCTTTGGGTGGTGACTCCTGATGGCTGCATGCGGTGCCTTGGGGGGGTTGGACTGGCGGACATGGGTTACTGGCCTGGTGGCCGTGCTGCGCCTGGGTAGGGTCTGGGGTGGGCCTGGGGATTCAGGGCTCGGGGGCGCCGCGCCCCCTAGCTGTGGTCCTGGCTGGGGATCGGCCGGCGTGGGGTCTCTGTTGGCTGTGGGGGTCATGTGCAGCCGCCTCTCTCTTTTTCTCTGGGCCGATTGTCAACGCCAGTCCCTGTATGGCGTCTCGCCTTGTTTGCTGGTTGGGGTGCCTGGCTGCTGGTCGCGGCGGCTGGGTGTCCTTTTTTGCACTGGACTTGGCTCCTGGGTCTTGGTCTTTGTGTGGGGCGCTGGGGTTAGGCATTTGGCCGGGTTCGGTCGGACTTGCGGGTGGACTGGCCGGGTGGTGGGCGTGCAGGGCAGGTGGGTGGGGCGCTGGGTTTGGTCTCCTGCCGGGCCGTTGAGCAACAGTGGTTGCTCCACAAAGAATGAGGCTGGTGGATGTCGGCCTGGTGGGCCGGCCTGCTCCTTGTCTGGGCAGGTACGTCGACGTGGTTCGGGCTACGGGGGCCTCCGGTGTGCGGGTGGCGCTGGGGGCCTCCTTTGCTGGCGGGGAGGCTGCTGCTGTGTAGCGACAGGTGCTCTCCCCCTACGAGGGCACTTGGACGGGGGTGTGCGGGAGGGGGGGGGGGGGGTGGTTAGCGAACTCAACCTGGGTGTCTAGTGTCTTTTGTGTTTTGAGAGTAGAGCGAATGTCAGGGTGGGTTTAGTTCCCCTTCTGGGATGGGGCTGGGGGGACTGCCTTGGGGTCCGTGGGGCTTTGTGGTGCTGTGGCCGTGGGCCCAGGGTCGAACGTGCCATGGCCTCCCTCCCCTGGTGGATCCCGGTGAACAGCGGTGCCTATTGGGGTCAGCGATGCCTATTGGGGTCAGTGGGGGAGCTGGCTCCCTGGGAAGACATTTTGTCTCCCAGTCCTTCCCTCCCCATCCCTGGACACCTCTGTCCACCCGCTCCATCACTTTACCACTCATATAGGGTCTTGGGGCATGGGCACATCACTGGGGTGTGAGGAGGGGCTTCCCTCCTCGCTATCCCGTGGTGTCCTGGGTCCCAATTTTAATATACAACTTAGACATTCCCACTTATAACATTCTCACGCGACACATATGTAGGGACTTTGGGGTGGGCACACTTTTCGGCATCCAGAGGGGGAGCGGTACAATCAGCTTCACCTCTGGTGCCGGTGCCCATTGTTAAACCACATATAGACACTGAGGGCTCGGGGTGGGGGTTGGGGGATGTGTGGCTGCCTTCCCCACATCCGACCCCTCTGTTTTAAATGCACATTATAACAACACGCATCAACACCATACTCGAGCGGGAGGATGGAGGCTAGGGGTCTTTTCACACCCCTGTTCGCTACGGGCCATCAGGGGTTGGGGTCCGGAGGAGGACAGGCGGTCTGGTCGGGGTCCTGGGCTGTCGGGCTGCTTTGCCACTGTGGGGCCCTTGGTGGTCTGCTTGTCTCCGTCCTAGAAGGTAGGGGGTCCACCTCCCGGGTCCGGGGGCTGGTGGCTCTACTGGGTCATCGGTACCTGGGAGCATAAAGTTTGCATGGGGTGTGTGAGTGAGGGTACAGCGTCATTTTTTTGGGTGTCTTGGTGAGCCAGTGAGGATGTATGGGTTTAAGAGGGAGGGAACGTATGACTGTGTCTGTATGTCTTTGTCTACCTGTCAGGTTGGATCTTGGTCTGCGCCCTCGCCTCGCGCACCTCAGGCCTTACACTTAATGGGGGCCTATTTCCCCTCCGTCACTCCCCGCCGGTGACGGGGGCCCCTGCCTGCCGGAGCATCGGTGGTCAATCCGGTTCGGACCTGGTGCGTGCCTGGGGGGGCCGGTGTGTCGGTCGGCCGATGCGCTGGGCCGATATCTTCCTTTGGTTGGTTGGGGCACCTCTTTTAGAGGTGCCAGGTTTGGGATTGTTGGGTGGTGCCTGCTCGGTGGCTCGGCGGGATGCGGATCCGGCGTCTCTGCTCGTTTGATCACCTGTTCTGTGCGCACCGTGCGTGGCCGGTTCATTGGCGGGTTGGACTGGCCCTGGCCCTCGTTGGATGCCTGGTCTCGGTGCCCTGCGTTGCGCAGGATCAGGACCCGGGAGCTGGTACAACTTGGTGTCCAGATGCTGGCTGAGGCCGGCCTGGGGATGCTGTCCGTCCCCTGCGGCTATCGGTGGGGCGCTGGGATGTTGGCGGTGGGGACTGGCCTAGGGTGGAGGCGGCGCGTGGCGGCCGGCGGCGGCCCCTGCAGTGCCGGGAGCCCCTCGTCGGCCGGTCCCTTGTCGGGTCACTGCTGGGGGGTGGGGTGCCCCTGGGCCCCGGCTCCCCCGGACCGTTGACCGGACCGTTGACTGGCCCGCCCCGGCGCGGCCGGTTGCCGGCGGGGCCCGTGGGCTCGTCACTGCTGCCCCCCGGGCCCCTGCATAGTGGCCGCTGGATGTTCCCCTGGGGTTCTCCTTTGCTCCTCTCTTGGGGGATGCGGTCGGCCCCGCCCGGGTCCGCCTGGGGCTCTGGCGGTCCTTTGGACGTCTTTGCTCCGATCTCCTTCATGTCTGTAACGATTCCTGGGAGACGGATTGATGTCTGCTCACACCAACTATCGAACACTCTTATGGAGAAACCTTATATGCACCAGCATGCTAACACACACACATAGATGTGGGGTCTCTGGTGTTTAAGGAAATAATAGGAAATCTATTTTTGTGTGATGTGGTTGTGTAATTCTTAGTTCACAATGTTTGGTTGGTTTTGTCGATGTTCCTGTTTTCGTGTGTTTTGTTTTTCCCCCTCTCTCTGCAGGCCTGTGTGTATGGAGGCAGACTTCAATGTCTTCCTTTGTTTTCTTTGTTCCCCTTCCTCTCTTGTATTTTCAACTTACCCTCTCTCTTGACTTTTTGTTTCCTACCTCTCTTCTTCATCTTCCTTCTTTCTTCTCCTTAATTTTCCGTCTCCGTGTCCATAACATCAGGAAATAAAAACCCCAACAATTCATAATAAAGATTTTTCCCACATATATCAAGTGGAGTACTATAGCAAAAGCTGTACTGCTCCGCTTGTGAAAGTAAATCTGTTGGGCTTCTACTTGGTACTCAGACACCAATTCTGAGCTCCACACTGCCAAACAGGACACGTTTAGAAAAAAAAAAAAGAATATAAACCAGTTGTTCAGAGGCAACCTGTAACAAAACGAACTGTGAGAAAATTGACTCACTTGAAGCTGAAGAAGCCCCGCAGGGTTGTTTTGCAACCACAGACTGGATGACTCTTTGCCAAGCACATGGAGAGGACATCAATGCCATGACTGAGTGTGTGACTGACCCACCAGAAAAGTGAGATGCTTCCCTAATAACAAACCCTGGATCACCAGTGACCTGAAGGAACTGCTAAACAAGAAAAAAAGAGCCTTCAGGGAGGGAGACAGGGAATTACTGAGGAGTATACAGAAGCAACTTAAGGTCAAGATCAGAGACAGCAAGGAGGCATACAGGAAGAAGCTGGAGAAAAAACTACAGAGGAACAATATCAGAGATGTCTGGTCAGGAATGAGAAAGATCACAGGATTTAAGGACAGGGAGGATTGGATAGATGGAAGTCTGGACAGAGCCAATGAACTGAACATATTCAACAGGTTCAGTTCAGGAACTAGCTCAGCATCCCCCTCTCCTGTTCCCAGCCAAACAGACATCCCACCCTCCTCTGATCAACACCTTTCCTGTTAAACCTCGGATGTTTTATCCTTCACCTCAGCCATGGACTCTTCCAGTTCCACAAGTTTGACTTCAACCAAGTCAGGAAATGCTGCTACCCCCTTTGCCTCCCCCTCCCACTTGTCTGTCTCCAAAAGTCAGGTGAAGAGGCAGCTGCAGAAACTGAACCGGAACAAGGCTGCAGGTCCAGATGGTGTCAGCTCCAGAGTCCTGAAGGGCATGTGCAGAGCAGCTCTGCCTTGTTCCAGTACCCAAAAGAACTCACCCATCAGTCATCAATGACTATAGACCCGTTGCCCTGACATCCCACATCATGAAGGTCCTGGACAGACTCCTGTTGGCACCCCTGAGTAAGCAAACAAGAACGTATCAGGACCCGCTGCAGCTTGCTTATCGCTGTGGAGTTGGAGTTGAAGATGCCATAATCCACCTACTTCAACCAACCCACTGTCATCTGGACAAAGCAGGCAGCACTGTGAGGATCATGTTCTTTGATTTCTCCAGTGCATTTAACACAATTCAGTCTGATTTGCTTTGTCAGAAACTCCTGAAGACACAGGTGGAGCCCTCAACAATCGCCTGGATCAATGACTACCTGACCAACAGACCACAATTTGTGAGACTAAAGAATTGTGTGTCAAACCATTTGGTCAGCAGCACAGGAGCACCACAGGGGACCGTACTCTCACCATTTCGTTTCACTCTGTACACCTCAGACTTCCAGTACAAATCAGAGACCTGTCATCTGCAGAAATACTCAGATGACTCTGCAATTGTCGGGTGTATCAGAGATGGACAAGAAGCTGAATACAAAGAGCTGGTGGACCGCTTTGTGACATGGTGTGGAAACAATCGTCTCACCTTGAATGTGAACAAAAGGAGATGATTGTAGATTTCAGAAGAAACAGGGATAAGTCAAAAACTGTTTCCATCATGGGAGAAGAAGTGGAGGTGGTTGAAGAATATAAATACCTCGGAGTTCACCTTGACAACAGACTGGACTGGAGGCGCAACAGTGAAACCGTCTACCAGAAGGGACAGAGCAGACTGTAGGGAAGCTTAGGTCTTTCAAGGTTTGCAGCAAGATGCTGGAGATCTACAAGTCTGTTGTGGAGAGTGTCATCTCTTCAGCCATCATCTGTTGGCGTAGCAGCATCAGAGCCAGGGATTTAAAAAGGCTAAACAACCTGATAAAGAAGGCTGGTTCTGTTCTTGGGACAACTGTGGAAAACCTGGAGATGATAATGCAAAGAAGGATTCTTCATAAAATCAAAAAAATTATGGACAACCCTGTGCATCCTCTTCATGAGACAGTCAACAGAGCGTCTTCAGTTGGAGGCTTCTTCAGTTTCGCTGCAATACAGACCACTACAGGAAATCCTTCCTGCCCACAGCCATCATCATCTACAACAACTCCTTAAAGAATTAATTATATGAGCTATACCAACATTTAATTTCCCTCTGGGATCAATAAAGTACTTTTGAATTTTGAATTGAATTGAATTGTCCAAAACATGCGACTGCAGCTTAGATGAGATGACAATGAAGTGGATAACGTGGCCTAAGGCAGTCATTCCCAAAGGCGGGGTCCCGACCCACAAGTGGGTCGCGGGAGATTTTGTATGGGTCGCCAAGTTGAGCACTATTTTTCAGTGTGCTAAAAGCCTACTCTTGATTAAAATGTAAATGTGTAGTTCACCTATTAGCCGCACGAGGGCGCTCGTCGTTTTCGCTGTTTGTTCTTTAGCTGCGCTCTGCACTCCATCTGAAGAGTCGGCAACCAGCCATAAAAATGGATGCTTGGCTAATTAAACATAAAAAGCCAGTTAAAGACCAGGCTAACACTGCCAACAGCCAAAACACCGTCCCCGAGGGAAGCCAGCTTAAAAATAAACCTGAACCGACACTTCGACGCCAAATAAAGTCAGGTTTAGCCAAAGAACATATAGCTAATGTTAGCAAAGCTACTTCAAGTAAAAGACGCCATGATGAAGAATGTGAGGAAAGCGGAACCAGTGGATGCTTTCGACCAGACACCGGAGCAGGTAGTACTTCTGAGGATTTGGGAGAACAGCCTCCAAATAAGAAAAGAAAAACAAGACCAAGGCCATATAAAGACTACTTCCTGAAATATGGTTTTGTTAATTATTCCAAAACTAATCAAGAAGCTCGACCCATGTGTGTTATATGCAGTGAAAAACTCGCAAATGAGAGTTTAAAACCAACTAAACTAAAAAGACATCTGGAAACACTTCACTTCGACTTGGCAAAGAAACCTCTGGATTTCTTTCAAAGGAAGGCACAGGAGATTGAATCATCAGCTGAGCTTCTCCGTACATGGTTTCTTACCGTGTGGCCAAAGAGAAGCAGCCCCATACTGCGGCAGAAAAACTAATTCTGCCTGCTGCAATAGACATGGTTAGCACAGTAATTGATGAAAAAAAACGCACAAAGATTAAAATGCATCCCCCTGAGTAACAACACTTTTTCCCGGAGGATAAATGACATTTCAGACAACCTTGAGGAACAGCTCATAACAAGATTGAAGGCGGCGGGGGAATTTTCAATCCAGCTGGATAAAAGCACCGACGTCTCGGACTACGCAACCTTGTTGGTGTACGTAAGGTATGCCTGGGAAACAGAATTTGTGGAGGATTTATTATGTTGCTTGAATATTCCTACCGGAACGAAAGGTGAACAGATATTTTCTGTACTGAACAACTACGTGGTTACAGAGTGCAGGTGAAGCTGGACCAACCGTAAAGGCATAACGAGTGACGGGGCTGCAAATATGACGGGCAGAAACAGCGGGGTTGTGAAAAGAATCAAGGAGGCAGCTGGTAAAGACATCGTGTGGAATCACTGTTTCATTCACCGCCAGGCTTTGGCATGCAAAGGAATACCCCCCGAGCTTGACAAAACATTGAAAGAAGTCATTCGTGTTGTGAACTTTATTAAAGGCAGCGCACTCAACAGTCAGCTTTTTGATCAGCTGTGCGCTGGCATGGGGGCGGACCACACCCATTTACTGTTTCATACTGAAGTGCGCTGGCTCTCCAAAGGTAGAGTTCTCACAAGAATATATGAACTGAGAAATGAAATTTATGCTTTTCTGCTTGAGAAAAAGTCTTCACTTGCGGAGCTGTTCACTGAAGAATGGCTTTTTACAGTGTCATATCTGGCGGATATCTTTTCATCTCTCAATGAGCTATGTTTGAAACTGCAAAGACAGAATGGTGATGTTTTCCAAAACTGGAAACACATTCTCACCTTTCAAAAGTCTCTGAAGCTGTGGCTTGCACGACTCAGAAGTCCAAAACCCAGCCACTACATGTTCCCTACTGTGTTACAGCACATAGAGGAAAATGATCTCACTGACACACAAGTGAAAAACCTGACTGGACTTATAGTGACACGCCTAGTTGCACTCATTGATAACTTTGAGCACTATTTCCCTAAGGACAGATATGACATTTTGCATCATAAAAGGTGGATCCAAAATCCCTTTGATTTTGAAAGTCCAGAGTCATTGTTGGAGCTTGGACTCACTGCTTCTGAAGAAACAGAGTTGTTACAGCTGAGCAGTGACAAGACACTTAAAAGAAAACATGAATCCATGACATTATCATCATTTTGGGTAAGCATTTCATCTGAATACCCTGTCTTAAGTAAGGCAAGCATACTGTTGCTTATTCCTTTTACAACTACATACAAATGTGAGGTTGGGTTCTCTGTTCTCACAAAAATAAAGACAGAATACAGGAATAGACTGAATGCTGCACCTGATATGCGTGTTGCACTCTCCTCATGTACAGCAAACTGGAATGCAATTCTAAAAAACAAGCAGGCCCATCTCTCCCATTAGCAAGGTAAACTGCCTTGATTTGGTGAAACAATGATAAGGACTGGTGCACTTACACATTACTCTTATTCTGCCTTAAAAAAAACCCTGAAGATTCATATTACTATTGTTGTTTGCATACATGTTTTTGTTTTGAAAGGAAAAAATGAGAGCCTGTCATACTGTGCACTTTATAAAATGTGTATACATTGTGCTGGTGAGGACAAACACAGGGAGATGTCCTATTAACCATTCCTGAATGCATGTATTTTGCCTCAAAGTATCTTACTTGAGTGAATATGGTTACAGTGGGTGCATAAAAAAGTTCTCAAAAAATATGTCATAAGAAAGTAAGAAACATGTTTTTGATTTAACTTAATGTTCATATTATTCTGGTAAATGTGCAAAGCATTGAATATTATATGAAAGGCATGCATTGATTCTGTCTGGTTTTATTGATAGGAAGAAAAACAAATGATTAACTGCCCTATTTTGCACTGTCTCATTAAGTATAAATTGAGTACACTGTAATGATGAGAATATTAAAACAATGAGATGCACTGTCAACTCTTCCTTTCTCATTTAACCTCTGCCTTTTACTTATTGTCAACACCAGGTAAATAAATAAAAAGTGCTTTGTCAAATATCTGTATCTTTTTTAAATAAGTGGAAGCTTAACTGACCTTAAAAATAGTCATGAATATTTTGTTAATGCATAAATTCTCTTCGTGGTATATGAACTATATGGGCCTAATAT
This sequence comes from Valencia hispanica, assembly GCA_963556495.2. Taxonomy (NCBI): domain Eukaryota; kingdom Metazoa; phylum Chordata; class Actinopteri; order Cyprinodontiformes; family Valenciidae; genus Valencia; species Valencia hispanica. The sequence goes on from OY747702.1 coordinate 5,557,730, forward strand.
TTTTGGGTCACAAGGATTAATCGACTTTAGAATGTGGGTCCCCAGAAAAAAAGTTTGGGAAACACTGGCCTAAGGTATCTTGGTGCCAAGAGCTCGTAAGGACACCCTTATGCTTGAACATGGTGTTTGTTATGAACAATCCATAAGGGGCACAGAAGTCCAATAACAAAACATCACTCGGGTTTAGATTGGTGGGGACATTCATGCTAACCACACCTCTCCAGGTCTTAGTCACGGCCCACCCATCCATCCATCCATCCATCCATCCATTTTCTTCCGCTTATCCGGGGTCGGGTCGCGGGGGCAGCAGCTTAAGCAAAGAGACCCAGACTTCCCTCTCCCCAGCCACTTGTTCCAGCTCCTCGGGAGGAACCCCAAGGCGCTCCCAGGCCAGCCGAGAAACATAGTCCCTCCAGCGTGTCCTGGGCCTTCCCCTGGGCCTCCTCCCGGTGAGACGTGCCTGAAACACCTCACCAGGGAGGCGTCCAGGAGGCATCCTGACCAGATGCCCGAGCCACCTCAACTGACTGCTCTCGATGTGGAGAAGCAGCGGCTCTACTCTGAGCCCCTTCCGGATGACTGAGCTTCTCACCCTATCTCTAAGGGAGAGCCCAGACACTCTGCAGAGGAAACTCATTTCAGCCGCTTGTATCCGTGATCTCAATCTTTCGGTCACCACCCAGAGTTCGTGACCATAGATGAGGGTAGCTCTCTCTTCACCACGACAGACCGGTAGAGCGCCCGCATAACTGCAGATGCCCCACCAATCCGTCTATCGATCTCCCGCTCCATTTTTCCCTCATTCGTGAACAAGACCCCCAGATACTTAAACTCCTCCACTGGGGGAAGGACCCCATCCCCGACCCGGAGGAGGCACCCCACCCTTTTCCGGCTCAAGACCATGGCCTCAGATTTGGAGGTGCTGATTCTCATCCCAGCCGCTTCACACTCTACTGCGAACAGCTCCAGCGAAAGCTGTAGATCATGCTCCGATGAAGCCAACAGGACCACATCATCTGCAAAAAGCAGAGACCCGATCCTGAGGCCACCAAAACGGATCCCCTCAACGCCTTGGCTGCGCCTAGAGATCCTGTCCATAAAAGTTAGGAACAGGATCGGTGACAAAGGGCAACCTTGGCGGAGTCCAACTCTCACTGGAAACAAGCCCGACTTACTGCCGGCAATGCGAACCAAACTCTGGCACCGGTCGTACAGGGACCTAACAGCCCGTATCAAGGGGCCCGGTACCCCATACTCCCGGAGCACCCCCCACAGGGCCCCCCGAGGGACACGGTTGAACGCCTTCTCCAAGTCCACAAAACACATGTAGACCGGTTGGGCGAACTCCCACGCACCCTCCAGGACCCTGCTGAGGGTGTAGAGCTGGTCCAGTGTTCCACGGCCAGGACGAAAACTGCATTGTTCCTCCTGGATCCGAGGTTCGACTATCCGTCGGACCCTCCTCTCCAGAACCCCTGAATAGACCTTACCAGGGAGGCTCAGAAGTGTGATCCCCCTGTAGTTGGAACACACCCTGTGGTCCCCCTTTTTAAACAGGGGGACCACCACCCCGGTCTGCCAATCCAAGGGAACTGCCCCCGATGTCCACGCAATATTGCAGAGCCGCATTAACCAACACAGCCCCACAACATCCAGAACCTTGAGGAACTTCGGTCGAATCTCATCCACCCCGGAGCCTTGCCACCGAGGAGCTTTTTAACGACCTCGGTGACCTCACGGCCCACAAAAGATGAAATTCCACAACAATGAAAACCAGCTTCTGTAATCGAGGATAAGACCCCCAAGGTGTCCATCTTCAGCTACTGCCTGTATCACATGGTACCTGACCCCTTCAGCCCCTCCCTCAGGTGGCGTGTCCATGAGCAGGGGGACCCATGTTTCAGGGTGAGTCCGACTAGGGCCATGGGTAAGAGGCAGTCTAGAGGGCCACATAAATTATGGCAGACCGGATTTGGCCCACAGGCCTTGAGTCTGACCCGTGTCGTGAGGGCTCTTAAGGCCGCCCTGTTGTTTGATCCCTTGGACCTGTTTGGCATGGGTGACCCTAGTGTGAGTAAAAAGCCCCTGACAACTTAGCTCCCAGGATCATTGGGACACTCAAACCCTTCCACCATGATAAGGCAGCCCAGTGGAGGGTACTAACGGGCTTTATTTATTATGTCCTTTTAATGGAGAGAAGATTCTTAAAGGTTTAATTAAGGAACCTTAAAGTCCTGTGGTATGTGTCAATTTACTCAGGCTAAAAATGGATCTAAAATGGAGGCAGTAATAAAAACAAACGCTTCTTTAAATCGACTCAGGCAACTGTCTACGTTCAGTACACATTCATCCAGAAGGAATTAATGCCGCAAGTCAACGACTCCAAGCAATCTGCTGGGTTTCCTTAGACAACTTTTAAACTGATTGGAATAACGAATTGATGGATTAGTTTTAATTCAATCATACATACATTACAATGACTTGTGTCAAGGTTCTTGAGATGACGTGTTGTGAATTGGCACTACATAAATAAACTGAATTGAATTGGATTTAAATAATTTGGGATTGGGTGCAACATGCAAGTTTAAGGTTTGATTAGGATAATCTTTTTTTCTACAGCACATTTAAACAGTTCGGTCACCAAAAGGCTGTACAAAGAATAAAATAGAAAAACCATTAATTAGACTCAGGATATACATTATTATGGCTAAAATATAGCTGATAAACAAAGATGAAACAGTTCTTCAGGCGTTTAATACAGGTTTGGTCAAACGTGAAGGGACAGAGTTTACTTCTCATATTTCCTCGTCCACCCCTTACCAGTAGTCGAGTTGTAAAAAAATTTCAGGGGGGATAGTCATTTTTTTCCCCTTTTAAAAAAATCTGGATTGGGGTGGCGCAGTAGTTGGAGCGGGCGGCCCATTTGCAGAGGCTGTCATCCTCGACACGGCCGCCCCCGGTTCGAGTCCTGTGCCGGGCGACCTTAGCCGCATGTCTTCCCCCATCTCTCTCCCCCTTCAAAAAACTCTGTCCACTGTCAATAAAGACCGATCAGGCCCCCAAAAAATCTGGATTTTAATTTATTCAAAGGTGGTTTTTGAATCGTTGAATCGCCCGGAATGTTAGGGGACTAGAACTGAAATGCCTGCATTAGAATTAAACAAGATCGGGTGAAATGGAGGCTTTATATATCTGTGAAGCAAAGCCGATACCAGCACCTTGCAAAGAAGCCTAAGCAAATAAGTGCAGAAGAAGTTTTTTCGTGCAAACTAGACCTATACAAAACAAAGTATTGGATTAATTTGACATGAAAGACCAAACAAAATGAATCATTTCTATTTTATTCATTACAACCCTCACTTAATCCACATGCCCATATTGTAGCAGTTTCCAAACACTTTCGTAATCATGTTTTTTTTCTACAGTTTTTCTTGCTCTTGTTCACATTTGTCCTGATTATGGCTAAATGTCAGTACTGTCAGATGAGCTCTGACAAGGTGCACCACTTTAAATCAATGTGCTGTGTGAAGCAGATTGCGCTAATCTAAATTAGCTAATAAATTAATTAATTAATTAATAAACGGTCAAAAACCTGATTATTTTTCCTAGGCCGATTATGGCTGGATGTGTAAAAAGAGTCGACATCTAGTGCAGATTCAGTCATGTATTTTAGCAAGCTAATTAACAAGAGAGATGTGGGAGAGTCGCTCCTTCATCTTTACTAGTTTGGAGGGTAGCATCCTGGGATCTGTGCGTACACCTGTGGCGAGTTGGGTGGTCTTTGATAACAAAAAGCAGGCTAGATTAATAATTGAGATTAATAGCTCACCTGTAATTTATTTCTTTTTAAAAAATCCCGGACATCCCGCTGACCAGCCGCTCGTTTGGGCATGTTTGCACTTCTGTAATGCAGCTTCTGCCGCTCTCTAGGCCATAAGGTTCCCCTTATGAAAATGTCTGTATAAAATGAATCTCATTCCGACCTCTGGCATCTACAAACTGTTTACCTTATAAAATAAATACGTTCGCAAGTTCTCCTTCTGTAATAGCGCAGTTTTTTTATGATCAATGTTTTAATTCGGGACTAGTTTGTTTTCGCCGTAGTGAAAAAGGAGGGATACGGCTGATACGTACCCGTTTTAGACCAATGCAGTGGCAGAGTTTAACCGACGTGATGACGTATGCGGATATGGAGACAGCTAAGGTCATGATGAAAACTTCTTTAAACATTTTACAAAACTGAGTAAAAGCATGTATGTAAAAATGTGTTACATGCATTTAACTTCCATGAAACATGAACAACACATGGATTTCATGTTAAATCTATCTCTTGGTCTAAAACGTAGCAGCCGTGTCACTCCTCTCCTATTACAGAAGGAGAACTTTTACTTTTGAACTCATTGCGAACGTATAGATTTTATGAAGTGAGCAGTTTTTGTAGATGCCAGAGGTCGGAACGAGTTTAAACGAAAACTGGGTTCACCTGGCCTACACTCTCAGGCAAAAACAATGTTGCATCATTGCGTTTCGTGGCCCTGTCCCTCGGATTTTATTAGACTGTTTATTTTCGCTCAACATGCGGAGACCTAACATTTTCTGATGATGAAATTATTTCATATAGACTAAGCCTATTTATGATTTATATTTCCATACAATATTTACTGTAAAATGGAAGGGATGGAGATGGAGGATGGGACCTTTACTGGTGGGACGTTATATGTCGGATTTCTTTCTAAGAAGAGCGGCCTCCCCCTCAACTCGACTACTGGGTATAAGTAATTATAAACATGCAACTAAGCAAAAGACATAAAAAAAAATTCCAAAAACTTCCAGTAAGTTAAATCATGGTATGTTTTAAAAATAACTCAAAAGAGATTAAGTTTAGCAAGACAGATCAGGATAAGCTTTAAAGATCATATATAAAAATTTCTCCTTCTATCAAGGGGCTGATCCAACCTGCCCTAGATGTAAAAAGGTGCCAGCCAACATATGTCATATGTTCTGGTCCTGTCCCAGATTGAATGAGTTCTGGGCCAAAATCTTTGGAACTTTTTCATCCATTTATAACAAAGATATTGAGCCTGGTCCTCTGACAGCCATCTTCAGGGTGGTGCCAGAGGAAGTACAACTGACATCTGCACAGAGGAAAGTGATAGCATTCTCCTCACTGCTGGCCAGGAGACTGATTTTATTTTATTGGATAAAGGCAACACCACCAACTCATAAACGTTGGGTAGAGGAGGTGATGGCACACCTTAAAGGCATACTCTGCATGTTTTACACCTTAATGTTTTTTTCAAAGGTTATGGTGGAATTGTATCATCTATTATGTTCATTTTTAGAGGTATCACCACCTTACTGGGGTCCTTGGCTTTTTTCTGCACTATAGATCTTTTGAGCGGCGGCCCGCCGCCGGAAGTACTGTCTGAGTTCTGCTTTACGGCAGAGTCATATGCTGTTTAGACTGTAGAGATGGCTGATCCACCAAAGAGACCGAGAAATCCCATATCAGAAGAAGCTAGAAAAATAAAAAGAGAATGTGATAGAGAGACAGCAAAGACAAGAGTAAATATTGGGCCGGCTTTTTCTCGGAGAGTTCTTTTGGAACGAACATCATGTACTATGGACGCCGAGTTAGTCGTGCTGCTAATGGATAGGTAAGGAATCAATGATTTCACTGGGGCTATAGTGTATGGTCTGGCATGATGTTGTTATACAGTCCTGAGAAAGCTATTTATTCAATGTGTGGAGGTGGATGAACATAGTTTATACGGTATGCCTTACAGTAGTAATGTGAATTACACAACTGAGTCGATCTCCGTTAGCCATCTAGACGCTAATGTGATGCTAACGTGTAAGACTCGGTTCTGTAGATAAAGTATCAAACTCCGGCATAGTCGCTGTATTTCAGTATAGAAGTCAAACTTTTTTCTTTTGGTTTTGTCAAGCTATTGATTTATATTTTTGTCATTTGATTTTTTCCTAAAAACACCTAAAGATGTAGGCTGATTCTAGTGTTGGGAGGTGTTTGCAACGTGGCGCTTAGATGTTCTCTGTATCTAATCCCACTGTTTTTCGAATTACCCTTTTCGACCTCCCCCACAAACTGAATACCTAGCTGTGAGGTCTTTACTCTAAATTATCCCAATTGTTACAGTTGAATTGCGAACTGAAACGGCTCGTTTGTTGTTTGGGAAAGCGATTTGGAAAGCAGCCACTGAAACATGCCTCTTAAGAGCGACAGAGATTTGATTTTTCGACAGTGATGTTGCGCAGCACACCCAAAGAGGGCGACATAGAGCAAATATCATGAAAGTTTCGGAGTATGCCTTTAAATTAGAGCTTCTTAGATTCACTTTGCAGGGTAACACAAAAAAATATATTAAGGTCTGGCAGCCTTTTATTTCTTACTTTGAACACACAGCTGTATGTGCTCATACATAATTGCCAGCCCCCCTTTAAGTAACCTTTTTTTACTTAAAGGTTGTTATTATTGCTTTTTCAATTTTGTGTATTTATTTATTTCTAACCTGAGTGGGTGTGGGCCACATGGGTGGTGGGTATGTCTGGTGTCTGGTACCAGTAGCGTTGATATCTAAGTCTGTGAGCATCTAAACAGTAACGAGCTGTTTGAAGAGTTTCAGTCAGGTTTTAGAGCTCATCATAGCACTGAAACAGCACTGGGAAGGTTACTAATGATATTGCCATGGCCTCAGATAATGGACTTGTGTCTGTTCTGGTTTTGTTAGATCTCAGTACTGCTTTTGACACAGTCGATCATAATATTCTCTTAGAAAGGCTTGAACATGTTGCAGGGATCAAAGGAACAGCACTAGGCTGGTTTAAATCATAGTTGTCTGATAGATTCCAGTTTGTTCATCTAAATGATAATTCATCTTCACTCTCAAGGGTTACTTGTGGAGTTCCACAGGGTTCTGTGCTTGGACCAATTCTGTTCACCATATATATGCTCCCAATTGGTAGAATCATTAGACAGCATGGGATAAATTTCCACAGCTATGCCGATGATACACAACTATATTTATCCATAAATCCTGATGAACCCAGTCAGTTAGGTAGATTACAGGCATGTCTGGAAGACATAAAAACATGGATGACCCTAAACCTTTTGCTTTTAAATTCTGACAAGACAGAAGTTGCTGTCTTTGGATCAGAAGTTCTTAAACAGAAACTGATTAGTCAATCACTTCATCTGGATGGCATTAAATTGGCCCCCAGTAATAACATAAAGAACCTCGGCGTTATTTTTGACCAAGACTTGACATTCAAATCCCATATTAAACAGGTTTCTAGGATTTCTTTCTTTCACCTCTGGAATATTTCTAAAATTAGAAACATTCTGTCCGGGAGTGATGCTGAGAAACAAGTCCATGCATTTGTTACCTCAAGGCTGTACTATTGTAATTCTTTACTATCAGGAAGTCCACAAAATGCCATTAAAAGCCTTCCGTTGATCCAAAATGCGGCAGCAAGAGTTCTGATGAATATTAAAAAGAGAGATCACATTTTTCCTGTTTTAGCTTCCCTTCATTGGCTCCCTGTTAAATCCAGAATAGAATTTAAGATCCTTCTTCTTACATACAAAGCCCTTGATAATCAAGCTCCATCATACATCAGAGATCTAATTGTTCCATATGTTCCTAACAGAGCACTTCCCTCTCAGACTGCAGGTTTACTTGCTTTTTTGATAAAGCTTATAGTTAGAGTGGCTAACGTCATCCTGAGCTATCTCTGTAGTTATGCTGCTATAGGCTTAGACTGCTGGAGGACAGACTTACCAATTTTCTTCACTCTGCTACTTCCTTTTCTCCTACGACTCTCCAGTTGTATTACAATACATTATTATTTTGACTGTTAACTTTGTTTTCTCTGTGTTTTTCTCTCCATAGAAGATATACCTGGTCTGGTATCCTGCTTGGCTGCAATGCCCTGTTGGATGGGGGGCATCGACTGGGACGATCCTCCCAGTAACTGAACATCCACTGTGTCCTGTTATCAACTTTTTACTTTCTGTAACATAGAAAGTACTCCTATATCAGATCTTCTGTTCCTTCTGTGTCTCTGCTCTGTCTTCTCAAACCTCCAGACGGTCGTGGCAGATGGCCGCTCCTACTGAGCCTGGTTCTGTTGGAGGTTTCTTCCTGTTAAAGGGGAGTTTTTCCTCTTCACCGTCACTACATGCTTGCTCAGTATGAGGGATTGCTGAAGGATTGCTGTGGTTGGAAAGTCTGCCCAACCTCACGCCAATGACTGACGCAATATGCTGGGATTCCTTAAATAGGAAACTTTTTAACTGATTGGAATGTTTGTATAAATGTATTGAAATGACTTCTTGTTAAGTGCCTTGAGATGACATCTGTTGTGAATTGGCGCTATATAAATAAACTGAATTGAATCGAATTGATATTGTGACTGTCTTGTCTCTAGTGTAGACCTGTTTGTTTTCCATGTTAGGAGACTTATTGTCTTCTTAATGTGATGTTCATTGTTTAAATATGAAAAAAGTCCATGCAAACTGTCTAGTGAATATTCTGCATAGACTTAAGCCAGCTAATATGGGGCGTTTCACAGGTAACCATGACAACCGAGAGGCGGAGAAAGTAATTCCACAGAGACACTTGCAGTCTGAGGCACGGTAAACTGTTTTATTTCAATCAATCACTCAATCAGCGCTTTACTCAGCCAAATGCAGCCAAAGTGCTTCACATTAAAAGACAAAAATACAGTTGCAAAAAGAAAATGTGTGACAAATAGAGAGTAAAAAGATTAAAAAATTTAATAACAAAAGCACAAGCAATAAAAAAGATAAGATGATTACTTTTTGTAGCAACACAGACTGGAATTTATTAAACACATAAAACTAGATATTTAAAGCCTGACAAAAGGTGAGTTTAAGTCCACTTTTAAATAGTATCATCCTTGCAAAATATTGATTTGGGGTCACAAACGGAAGAGCTGCTAATGATGCAGCCTTGATGCAGCAGCGTTCCTGATATAAATAAGAGCGGGGGATGGAGTGCACGGTTCCAGCGGGTCAGTAGATCCAACACCGGGTCCAGTTCAGCACATAGATCTAATAGTACTGCTTTAAGGACTCTACATCGGGTCCCCCATCCAGATGCTTCCAGTGGCGTGATCTACAATGAGCCCCAGCATTCATTGTGCATCATTTTGCAGAGGACGCTGCAGTATTCGTACTTCACACAATTAATTCACCAATAAGTGCAATATCTATATAATCTGAATAGATAAATACATATGAACATACTGTGATATAATTCTTATGTGCAACATATTTTCATTCAGATTCTCATTTTTATACTCAGTTCAGAGATGGGATGGGGGGGTGACTGCTGGTTGTGTGTCCGTGTGCGCAAAGCTCTACAAGTTTGAAATTGTGGCTTTTCATTTTCGCCATCTCTTTATACTCCTCAGCCCCCTCCACTTCTTCTCCCGTGATGGAAACAATGTTTGACTTGTCCCTGTTTATTCTGAAATCTACAATTGTCTCCTTTGTTAACATTCAAGGTAAGATGATTGTTTCCACACCACGCCACAAAGAGGTCCACCAGCTCTCTGTACTCAGTTTCTTGTCCATCTCTGATACATCCGACAATTGCAGTGTTGTGGGAAATTTATTTATTAAGAATGATCTGCTCTGTGTATTTCATATACTGATAGTTACTCTGTGCTTTTTCTTTATGATATGGTAACCAATGTGATTATATGACACTATGAATTTGGGTCAGGTCAACTCTACTGATTTAGGTTCTTACATCCTGGGTTGGCATAGCAACTCTCTTTCACATTTTAGGACATCCTGAAATGCATTGATTATGCTTTCACTATCAAGTCCCCGAAGCCTGCAAGTCTAATGTTCTCATACTGAAGAAATGTTTTCTGATTCGATATTGATAGGTGTCAGGATTACTGAACCTATATAATTATGTGTCTTGTTTTGAAAGGCAGGTCAGTATTGCATATTCTCTGTTAAAGCTGTACCTCCTGGCTTGATCAACTAAGTTTGTATTAAAACCTCTGAATATCTGAAGGAATCTCTCTCATCTCTTTTATTTAAGAACTTCACTTGCAAGAGTCATCTGAGTTTTTCTGCACATGACAGGTCTCTGACTTAAATTGGAAGTCTGAGGTGTACAGAGCAAGGACGTAGAATTAGCATGGACGGAAGGGACATGTCCCCACCAATATCCAGCGATTATTGAATTGTCCCCACCAATAATTTGATCTCCTCGAGAAAAGAAAAACAAACCCGATAGAAAGCAAAAAAGAGAAAGGAAAAATACAGATCTGTCAACGTCTCATTCACCTAGAGGTGCAGAAATAGTTTAATTACGTTCTCTACTGGAGTCCTACCTCCCGTAACATATATGGCCAATGTGATTGGCTGTGCCTTTCCCTGCTGTCAGGTGAGACTCTCCAGCTATGTGTGGTTGTTAGCAGCGCCAAAACTGCAAGGAGAACTTTCCAGTCCGCAAGAGTACTCCGGTGCAACGTGGGTGACACATGAAAGCGAGTAAAGATGGCAGCAAAAAAAGAAGAATTTGGACATGAACTATTTTTCAAAGAAATCTGTAAGTCACCTCAAGTCAAGCTTGCTAATGAAATGTGTCCGTCAGAATTACGTTACTACGCTTTGGCGCACATCATACAGTCTAAAATGGTAGGCAACTTTGAATTACGTGGTTTGGAAACCAACTCCACAACAAGCTGCCCACTAATATTTATGTTACACCATGCATTTAAGAATGGCGTAGGTCTGTGTGCGCTTCCCCCATGGAGCATCGTGCGCATGCACTGTGATTTCTGTCATACTTTTAAGCCCATTTCCCAGTCATGCAACAATTTTTGCGATTGGTTCGTCTTTAAAGCTGCATAACAATAAAAATATTTCCCCTATAGTTTCTGCTTGCATATCTAATTTTCCTCACATATGTTTTAAATAGGGATGAGCGAGTACAGCATTATCTGTATCTGTACTCGGACTGGGTGGGGCCTAATCCGGAAGTGGGCGGGATTTAACCTGGAAGTGGGTCAGGTTAACTTGAAATGGGCGGTGCTTTAACCGGTATGGTATTTTAAACATGCAATTGATATTGGTTCATCAGAAATTGTTATATTTATTGCTTATTAGAAAACTATTTACATGACAGAATCAGCATTGAGATCAATGGTTTTGATCACGATAATTCAATTCAGTTTATTTATATAGCGCCAATTCACAACAGATGTCATCTCAAGGCACTTACCAAGAAGTCATTTCAATACATTTATACAAACATTCCAATCAGTTAAAAAGTTTCCTATTTAAGGAATCCCAGCAGATTGCGTCAGTCATTGGCGTGAGGTTGGGCAGACTTTCCAACCACAGCAATCCTTCAGCAATCCCTCATACTGAGCAAGCATGTAGCGACGGTGGAAAGGAAAAACTCCCCTTTAACAGGAAGAAACCTCCAACAGAACCAGGCTCAGTAGGAGCGGCCATCTGCCACGACTGTCTGGGGGTTTGAGAAGACAGAGCAGAGACACAGAAGGAACAGAAGATCTGATATAAGATAACTTTTTATGTTACAGAAAGTAAAAAGTTGATAACAGGACACAGTGGAGGTTCAGTTACTGGGAGCATCATCCCAGTCGATGGCCCCCGTCCAACAGGGCAAACAAACTATATACAGAACAAGTTTTGCAACAATGAACACATGCGGTTGCAATTACGAAGTTAAATGTAATGAACAAGAGTTTTCATCTCAACATAACTTTCTTTTTTTAACTTTTAACTTCTTTATGATTAGTGAGATTTTTGTTGTTTTGTGTGTGTGTGTGTGTGTGTGCGTGTGTGTGTGTGTTTGTGTGTGTAGCTTAATTTGTAATATTATTTATACCACAACTACCTTTATTTTTTTTATAAAATACATCAAGGAAGTCCTTCCCACGAGCTCACCACCTGTGGGAGGGGCCATAGGGGTCGGGTGCCATGCAGGATGGGCGGCGGCCGAAGGCGTGGACCTTTGACGGTCTGATCCTCGGCTAAAGAAGCTGGCTCTCGGGACGTGGAACGTCACCTCTCTGATGGGGAAGGAGCCGGAGCTGGTGTGCGAGGTTTAGAGGTTTCGACCGGACATCGTCGGACTCGCCTCGACGCACGGCTCTGGCTCTGGAAACCGTCTCCTCGAGAGTGCCACTCTGGAGTTGCCCCCACTGAGAGGTGCCGAGCTGGGGTGGGCATACTTGTTGCCCCACATCTCGGCGCCTGTACGTTGGGGTTTACCCCGGTGAACGAGAGGGTAGCCTCTCTCCGCCTACGGGTGGGGGGACGGGTCCTGACTGTTGTTTGTGCTTATGCGCCAAACGACAGATCAGATTACCCACCCTTTTTGGAGTCTTTGGAGGGGTTGCTGGAGAGTGCTCCTCCCGGGGACTCCCTTGTTCTGTTGGGGGACTTCAATGCTCACATAGGCAATGACAGTGAGACCTGGAGGGCTGTGGTTGGGCGGAATGGCCCCCCCAATCTGAACCCGAGTGGTGTCTTGTTATTAGACTTCTGTGCTCGTCATTGATTGTCCATAACAAATACCATGTTCAAGCAAAAAGGTGTCCATATGTGCACTTGGCACCAGGACACCCTAGGCCGCAGCTAGATGATCGACTTGGTTGTCGTCTCATCCGATCTGCTGCCACATGTTTTGGACACTCGGGCAAAGAGAGGGGCTGAGCTGTCCACTGACCACTACCTGGTGGTGAGTCGCCTCCGATGGCGGGGGGAGTACGCTGGACAGACCTGGAAGGCCCAAACGTGTTGTGATGGTCTGCTGGGAACATCTGGCAGAGTCTCCAGTCAGAAGGAGCTTTAACTCACACCGGCGGGGGACATTGAGTCAGAGTGGACCATGTTCTGCGCCTCCATTGTCGAGGTTGCTGACCGAAGCTATGGCCGCAAGGTGGTCGGTGCCTGTCGCGGCGGCAACCCTCGAACCCGGAGTTTGGAGAGGCCATGGAGAACGACTTCCGTACGGCGTCGAAGCGATTATGGTCCACCATCCGGCGTCTCGGGGGGGAAAGCGGTCTGCCACCAACACTGTTTACAGTGGGGATGGTGTGCTGCTGACCTCGACACGGGATGTTTTGGGTCGGTGGATGGAATAATTCAAAGACCTCCTCAATCCTACTGGCACGCCTTCCAATCTGGAAGCAGGGTTTGGGGACTTTGGGTCGGGCTCTCCAATCTCTGGTGCTGAGGTCACCGAGGTCGTTAAAAAGCTCCTTGGTGGCAAGGCTCCGGGGGTGGATGAGATTCGGCCGGAGTTCCTCAAGGCCCTGGATGTTGTGGGGCTGTGTTGGTTAACACGGCTCTGCAATATTGCGTGGACATCGGGGGGAGTTCCCTTGGATTGGCAGACCGGGGTGGTGGTCCCCCTGTTTAAAAAGGGGGACCACAGAGTGTGTTCCAACTACAGGGGGATCACACGTCTGAGCCTCCCTGGTAAGGTCTATTCAGGGGTTCTGGAGAGGAGGGTCCAACGGCTAGTCGAACCTCGGATCCAGGAGGAACAATGCGGTTTTCGTCCTGGCCGTGGAACACTGGACCAGCTCTACACCCTCAGCAGGGTCCTGGAGGGTGCGTGGGAGTTTGCCCAACCGGTCTACATGTGTTTTGTGGACTTGGAGAAGGCGTTCGACCGTGTCCCTCGGGGAGCCCTGTGGGGGGTACTCCGGGAGTATGGGGTACCGGGCCCCTTGATACGGGCTGTTAGGTCCCTGTACGGCCGGTGCCAGAGTTTGGTTCACATTGCCGGCAGTAAGTCGGGCTTGTTTCCGGTGAGAGTTGGACTCCGCCAAGGTTGCCCTTTGTCACTGATCCTGTTCATAACTTTTATGGACAGGATTTCTAGGCGCAGCCAAGGTGTTGAGGGGATCCGTTTCAGTGGCCTCAGGATCGGGTCTCTGCTTTTTGCAGATGACGTGGTCCTGTTGGCTTCATCGGAACGTGATCTACAGCTTTCGCTGGAGCGGTTTGCAGCCGACTGTGAAGCGGCTGGGATGAGAATCAGCACCTACAAATCCGAGGCCATGGTCTTGAGCCGCAAAAGGGTGTGGTGCCTTCTCTGGGTTGGGGATGAGGTCCTTCCCCAAGTGGAGGAGTTTAAGTATCTGGGGGTCTTATTCACGAATGAGGGAAAAATTGAGCGGGAGATCGATAGACGGATTGGTAGGGCGTCTGCAGTGATGCGGGCGCTGTACTGGTCTGTCGTGGTGAAGAGAGATTTACCGGTCGATCTACGTTCCTACCCTCATCTATGGTCACGAACTCTGGGTGGTGACCGAAAGAACGAGATCACGGATACAAGCAGCTGAAATGAGTTTCCTCCGTAGAGTGTCTGGGCTCTCCCTTAGAGATAGGGTGAGAAGCTTGGTCATTCGGAAGGGGGCTCAGAGTATAGCCACTGCTCCTCCACATCGAGAGGGGTCAGTTGAGGTGGCTCGGGCATCTGGTCATGATGCTTCCTGGACGCTTCCCTGATGAGGTGTTTCGGGCACGTCCCACCGGGAGGAGCCCAGGAGAAGACCCAGGACACGCTGGAGGGACTATGTTTCTCGGCTGGCTTGGGAACGCCTTGGGATTCCTCCCGAGGAGCTGGAACAAGTGGCTGGGCAGAGGGAAGTCTGGGTCTCTTTGCTCAAGCTGCTGCCCCCGGATAAGCCGAAGAAAATGGATGGATGGATGGATGGATTGACATCAAGAAAGTGTCAGTGCGTTTATTAAAAAAACTGGTTAGAACCAGCGGACTGTTTAAAAAAAAAAAGAAACTCAGATGACCAGCAGAGAGAGAGAGAGAGTGTGTGTGTAGCTTATTAATTTGTAATATGGTTTTATACCACTACTTCCTTTTTTTTATGAAATACATTAGGAAAGATAGAGCCACCTGACGGTTAAAAAAACAAATATCCGATAGGCAGAGACGCGAGTCGCATTCTACCAAGCAGCACCACGTCTGAACCAACCCCACGTTTACCAAATCTCTACTGGTTAATAAGTAAGTACTACATTAAAAAACAAACCTGAACAAACGCGAACCTGAGTGACTGAGGGATATACAGAGAAAGAGAGAGAGCGAGCAGTTCTCTTCTCTTCTCAGTGTTCTGTGTGTGAGTGAGTGTGTAGTAGAGGGGCGCTGTGACTAGCCTATCACAGAACGCAGACACAGTTAGCTACGCAATGAGAATTTTCATTCAATCCGAGCACAGATATTGACTCGCATTACTCGTATGATACCCGTACTCTGCAAAAGTGCTTTATCCGTACCGGATACTCGTTTCAGCCGAGTATCCGGCTCAACTCTAGTAATTAGTCTGTCTTTGACCTGTGTCAGCTGATCTCTCTCCCTGGAAAAAACAAATTCAGACTCAGATTAAGGGTCAGAAAACCATACATGGTATTGGAAAAAATCTCGAACTGTCAGTAACAGTTATCTTTCGTCTTCGATCATGGAAAAGTACAAATCTCTACCTGATTCACAGTCCAAGAATGAATGAGAGAGAGATGACTTGCAAGAAGGCCCAGCCCTCTGAAAATCAAGGTAACCTCGATTTTAAAGTACAGGAGAATATTTTACTATCTGTTTGGAATTCTTTAAGATCTGTGCACTCTGGATAGCTTTGACAGAAAACCGTAAGACATAGGGAAATTCCGAAAAGATTGTGTGAATGTCAACAGAATGTCAACTATCTGGTTTTTGGCTAATTACATCGCCATTATAGCGGCAATTGCCAAAAAAGTAATAGCACCCATCTCGAGATCAAGCCGCACGTTTAGATATATATATTGGAGGGCTGTATGCTACGGTATGACCTGCATTAAAAAGTGGATGGAAGAAAAATAAAGAAACAAGGTGTAGAATAATATTTGCTGCACTGCACTGCTTCTCCCTGCATTACACAATAATCTCTGTGTGTGCATGATTGGGTAAGCCGTATTGTGTCATTTCCTGTTGTCGCACTCCGTGGAGCTGTTTGATGTTGAGACTCTCTTGAATTGATCTAGTTTTCTCTGTGCTGAGGCCTTTCTACGTTATTTTAACACACAAGCACACTAAAACAAATTTTTTGGTGGTGTACTTAACATTTTGGGAACTCCTTGTGTTTCACACGGTTTTTCTTGGCTAGTGGTCTCACTAGCTTAGTTACCTTAGCTTCATGCGGCTATGGCTACTCTTCTCTCTCCTTCTACGTCTCAACCTCGGCCTAAATCTTCTCTTCTCTCTTGTGCTCTGTATCAGATGTTTAGTTACTTCCCTGCCTCTTTTAGTGATATTTGGTAACTATAATAAATGTAACATTTTTGTAGCTTTGGAGCCGAGGGAATTGGAATTAGAGGCTCAGCTCTGCGCTGTTGAAAAACCAATAGATAGCCGAGGCCCATTAGCCAGCGCGGAGCCAACAAGGACAGAGCCCCCTAGCCGTCCTCCAGTAGAACCTGTGCGGCCGGGACCTCAGGCCGGCTGGGTGACGTTACGTAGGAAGCATAATTCTAGAACCGAGCCCATGGGTCACCACCAGCCTGTCCGCGTTTCTAACAGATTTTCCCCGCTCAAGGACACACCCACTGAGAAGCTGACCTTGGTAATTGGCAGCTCCATAGTCAGAAACGTTGTATTACCCCCAATTTTCACTGCATGCGCTCCGCTCCAATGAGAGCATTTCCACTGCCACTGCCAAGCGACGCCATGCGCCGCCAGCCGTTTTGCCAGCCGGCAAAATTTGGATCGATTCTATTTTTGCCAGACGCCAAAGCAAGTCCGCAGTCAATCTACACAAATCACTAAGCACCAACAGGATATAGAACAACCACATTTCCGGGTTTTTTTCAAAATAAATCAATAAAGACTGACTAGAAGTTTTTGTATGCATAGCTATACTAATATAAGCCTGCGTATATTTATACATGTTGTCCAAAATAGTGTTCTTTTTTGTTCGTCTTCCACGGAATGAAGAATTTTGTTCTGACTTCCGCATTTATTACTGGCTTTTATCACGAGATCTCGCAATTCCCGCACATGATTCTTGGTGCTCTGGGACCGGAGCGCAGCGGATCCAGAGCGGATCTAGAGCGCATGCAGTGGAAATTGCGAACGGCTGCGGAGTGCGTGCCGGAGCGGCGCGCTTGCAGTGGAAATTGCGGGTCAGAGAAACCACTGACCATAGTCAAATGCTTGCCAGGGGCCAGAACAGGCGACATTAAATCTTACCTGAAACTGCTGGTTAAGGATAAGCGTAAATACAGTAGGATTGTTATTCATGCTGGCGGTAATGACACCCAAGCCCCTTTCAAACAGGCCATGAAAAACTGTAATTTTCCGGACTTCGTCTGTTTTGCTTTTGTGTCTGAAAGGGTAGGGAACACTGTGAGCGCACACATTGATGACATATAAATGTCACTATTTTCCTTTCAGCTTTTTCATCGATGTCTCTTAAGCTTTTCCATGTGCGCAAAATTGCACACATCACAAAGACGAGCACTGCGAGTAGATCTGCTGTTTCGTCGACCATCTTTGCAATAATCCATTTGTTTGGGGAAATGACGTACGCCCGCCGCAATAAGTTTAGTAATATCCACATAGAACCCCCCACTCCCCTGCAACCCCCACCCTACAGACATTCATCAGGATCCTCCGGTACATTTCTTGCTGTGTGAAAGCAGCCGAAAGGCAATGTTCCGGAAAAAAGTGGTGTGTTTGAAAACACAACTCCGGTTAAAGACCGGATGGAATTGTCCGCAAATATTCCAGAACTTCTGTCTGAAAACGGCTTCAGTTACGCCAATCGGAGGTCACTAAAATTAGTGTTGCTTCGGTGTGTAAGTTTGCCAAAACAATGTCAGACTCGGTAATCTTTTCTGGTCCCCTGCCCGATTGGACCAGTGACGACATGTTTAGCAGCATGCTGTCATTTCGCCAATGGTTGTCTGGGTGGTGTCCTGCAAACAATGTGGGCTACATTGATAACTGGCGAACATTTTGGGGAAAACCTGGTCTCATCCAGAGAGACACCATCCTTCCCACTTTGGATGGAGAAGCTATTCTTTCTAGAAATCTGGCTGGATTTGAAGAGTTTCAGTCAGGTTTTAGAGCTCATCATAGCACTGAAACAGCACTGGTGAAGGTCACTAATGATATTCTCATGGCCTCAGATAATGGACTTGTGTCTGTTCTGGTTCTGTTAGATCTCAGTGCAGCTTTTGACATAGTCGATCACAATATTCTCTTAGAAAGGCTTGAACATGTTGCAGGGTTCAAAGGAACAGCACTAGGCTGGTTTAAATCATATTTGTCTGATAGATTCCAGTTTGTTCATCTAAATGATAAATAAATAAAGGGTTACTTGTGGAGTTCCACAGTGTTCTGTGCTTGGACCAATTCTTTTGACCATATATATGCTCCCAATTGGTAGAATTATTAGACAGCATGGGATAAATTTCCACAGCTATGCCGATGATACACAACTATATTTATCCAGAAATCCTGATGAACCCAGTCAGTTAGGTAGATTATAGAGATGTCTGGAAGACATAAAAACATGGATGACTCTAAACTTTTTGCTCTTAAATTCTGACAAGACAGAAGTTGCTGTCTTTGGACCAGAAGTTCTAAAAAAGAAACTGATTAATCAATCATTTCATCTGGATGGCATTAAATTGGCCCCCAGTAATAACGTAAAGAACCTCGGCGTTATTTTTGACCAAGACTTGACATTTAAATCCCATATTTAAACAGGTTTCTAGGATTTCTTTCTTTAGCCTCCGGAATATTGCTAGCATTATAAACATCCTGTCCAGGAGTGATGCTGAGAAACTAGTCCATGCATTTGTTACCTCAAGGCTGGACTACTTTAATTCTTTACTATCTGTTAGTCCACAAAATGCCATTAAAAGCCTTCAGTTGATCCAAAATGTGGCAGCAAGAGTTCTGATGAATATTAAAAAGAGGGATCACATTTCTCCGGTTTTAACTTCCCTTCATTGGCTCCCTGTTAAATCCAGAATAGAATTTAAGATCCTCCTTCTTACATACAAAGCCCTTAATAATCAAGCTCCATCATACAGCAGAGATCTAATTGTTTCATATGTTCCCAACAGAGCACTTCCCTCTCAGACTGCAGGTTTACCTGTGTGTCCTAGGATTTATAAAAGTAGAATGGGAGGCAGATCGTTTAGTTATCAGGGTCGTCTCCTGTGGAACCAGCTCCCAGCTTTATTCCGTGAGGCAGACACTCTGTTTACTTTTAAAGCCAGGCTTTAAACTTTCCTTTTTGATAAAGCTTATAGTTGGAGTGGCTAAGGTCATCCTGAGCTATCACTGTAGTTATGCTGCTATAGGCTTAGACTGCTGGTGGAAAGACTTTTCCAGTTTTCTTCACTCTGCTACTTCCTGTTCTACTACTACTCTCTAGTGGTATTACAGTACATTCTGTTATTTCAACTGTTAACTTTGATTTCTCACAGTGTTTTTTTCTCCATAAAAGCTACATCTGGTCTGGTGTTCTGCTTGGCTGCCCTGTTGGATGGGGAGCATCGACTGGGATGATGCTCCCAGTAACTGAACATCCACCGTTATGTTATCAACTTTTTACTTTCTGTAACATAGAAAGTAATCTTATATCAGATCTTCTGTTCCTACTGTGTCTCTGCTCTGTCTTCTCAAACCCCCAGACGTTCGTGGCAGATGGCCGCTCCTACTGAGCCTGTTGTGGTAGAATGATGAATGTCCATAATGTTGTGGTAGAATGATGAATGTCCAAAATGTAAAATGTTCTAATCGAAAAGGCTACGTGAAGGAATTTGTGTGTCTATTTAGAGAAGGTCACTCTGACGCAGTGGATTGTGAACTTGACTGGCGGAGTATGTTCTCTCGGGGAGCGAGGATGTTGGGGGCGTGCGGCTGGATTGCAGATAGCACTGGCGCCGGTGTGACGCACAAACTAGGTATAAAATCTGGGTGTTAATAGTAGAAGGGGAGTCTAGCCTGGGGTTTGCCGGAGAGTCTTGCTGGGGTATTTGAGGACGAGAGCACTGTATGTCATCAATGCTTTTTCCTGCTCAGAGAAGGTATGTAAACTAATAAACCGGCAGAGGCTGTATTCCAGAACTGAAGTTGTGTTGGCTTTGCTATTTTGTTCAACTGGACTCAATATCGTTCCATGTTAACCTGGTCCAACCTTCAAAATAACCAACATTTGTGGCAAGCCAAGCCAGGCTGACGGGTCTCTCGGGACGTCATCGACATTTTCACTCTGATGGGAAGGGCCGGCCAAAATAAAATAATTTTAATATTCTTGTCGGAGTTTGATGAAGATGCTTCCTGTGAGATGTCAAAAAGTTCCTATGTTTTTATTCATGTCAGCTTCATGTCTGGAATACATGCTTTAAGCCCAAATTTGCGTGCACGCAAAAAGCAGCTGGCAATTATTCAATAATTAATTTTAAGTTCAGCCCTGAGCAGATGCAAGACCTAATTGGACAAAAACCAGCTGTTAAAAAGTTTAATACTGATGAAAAAAAGTAAAAACCAAAAAACAGAGTTAAACAGAGAATTAAAGGAACAGTAGCCTATTTGTTTGAGTAAAAACAAATTGTGATCCCCGACTCTTGTCGGCAGAAGGTTTTTCAATTCCGGTTGAAAACTCCCTTGGCTTGAAGAAGCTGAAATCTTGGTTCCCTGATATTGTCGTCAGAAGCAAGACCCCGGCTTAAAAACCGGAGATCTGGAGGATACCGGCTTGTTGCCGAAGATGGAACCTGGCACCACGCCAGAATGTCTTAGTTCCTCAGCACGGTCGCTGAATGACTACCTTAGTTTTAAAGAATAAAGCCAGAGGAAGTGTAGACTGACAAATTCTGTTTGAGTAGTGATTAATGTTTGCTTTGTGAAGACATAACATAATAATGCTGCATGTACTTTCATGTGATTCTGCTTGCAGATTGCTGTTCCTCAAAAAACAGACTGAAAGACAGGACTTTTGACATGTGTGACTGTATGCTCAGCTGTGAGAGTGAGAATGTGTTAAGCTTAGCTTTTGTGAAAATTTTAAAGTGCTCTGATGTTTCACTGTGCTGGTAAAAAGTTTTAAAAAGCTTGATTTCTGTGAAAATTGTAAAGTGTTGAGGATCTGCTCTGCAGATAAACTCTTTTCTCATATCTTTTCTTTCTCACTGCACATTGGAAGTGTTCCAAAAGTGTCCTTTTTTTCCCTCTCCCTCTGTCTGAGAGGCCAAAGTGGGGTCCAACGGCTTGATGAATGAGCTGATTTCTGTGGAAAACAGAACCAAGTCAGTGAGATGCATGTAAAAATGTTGGTAAAGTTAAAAAGTTGGAGTCGTGGGTAATTTAGGATGAACTGTGGATTTCTCTTTTGAGTGGATTACAGCCGTGTCTGTGAGCGCAGCAGTTGCTTGCACACACACACACGCACAGGCAAAGACAGACAAATTCCAATGTTATCTCTCTGTTTCCCTCACACATAAATTATGTGATATATGTGGTGTTTTTAAGTGCATGGTTCGAGAAAGTTGTTAGGAAAGAAAGAAAAGAGGCAAGTTGCAAGAGTGTTACGCTGATTAAGTTGGTTGAAAGTTGTTTCATAACATACCGGAGAGTTGAGAACTGTGAAGAATGAGGAAGTTGTTAGGGAAAAAAAGGAAAAAGCAAGTTGCAGGAGTGTTACGCTGATTAAGTTGGTTGAAGATTGTTTCATAACTTACCGGAGAGTTGAGAACTGTGAGAAATGGGTGTGGCTGCTGAGTCTTGTCGGTTTGCCAGTTGAAATATTTTTCAGAGCGTCGAGGTCTTTTCAGTGTGTTACAAATAGGCGTTGGCTAAAGAGAGCTACGCACTGTCGGAGAGCAGGAAGTGAACTGAAGAGAGAAGTGACAACCCACTCCTCAGTGACCTCCCACAAAACCTCCCAATCTCCTCCCAAGTTACCGCCCAGTTACTGCCCACTCCTCGTTCCCCTCCCAAACAGATTAGAAAGCTTGGAGCAATAACCCTTTAAATGCTGGTTTGAGAATTTAAACACCAATAAAACAGGCTTTTTCTGATTAATTTCAATTAATTTTGAGACTGAAACACAATTTTAACAAACTTTAAAATGTATGCCACCCCAGTAGCAATTTTAAGCATTAAAAACCCAGAATTGGCAAAAGGAATTGAGAAACTTTCTCACAAATGGCACAAGCAAACAAAAAACTTAGGACATCCATGGCCACAAAGTGGGACATTTGACCTTTTGGTAAATGAGATTATGGAACAAAGGATTCTTGATTATAAGGCAAATCAAAAAACCAAAAAGCGAACTGAAAAAAGGGAAAAAGAGTTACAGATCCTAAAGTTATTTAAAGAGGAAGGGAATAAATTCAAACAAAACTATAAAGCAATGATTTCAAGCTTGGTAGAAGAACAGAATGAGATTAAACAAATCAAAACACAGCAACCTTTAAAAGCAGAGATGCAACAAGGCCTTTATCCAGTTCTGGAAGGTAAAATCCAGATCGACGCTAATTTTGAGATGGACAAAGAACGAATCCTGAACGTCTATTAGCCACTTTTGAGATTGAGCAGGACTAATAATTCAGAAGCAGGCGGGGAAGGAAACGAAGTTGCCTCCCCAGAACATTTAAAGCCACCTGCTTATTGCAGCACGGGCATCAAACAGTCCCAAATCAGAGACTGCTATGCTGGAATAAAGAACCCGAAATCAGGGATTGAAAAAGAATCCTTCTGGAAAACATTGCAAAGCAAAGATGCAAACACTAACCGAGAATTGAAACGAGCCATTATCACTGAGCTGGAACAGGAGATAGAAGAACATGTAAAAACTTTTATAGAGAATCCACAATCTCATCAGAACAATAACAAACCAAAACAAAAAGACACTCAAATACCGACCAAATTCCCATTCACCTGACAGATTAAATGCATGTGCATCGGTAACACAGGAAACCGATGGAAATACAGCAGAGGGTGTGGTAAATACAAGGGTTAATACACAAAAACATCATGATTTGCGAGACAGAGAAGGCATTAAACAGCCTCAAAGGTATGATGAAGGGGCTATGTACCCAATTTTGGTAAAAGGCACTCGAATCCAATATGTGCCTTGGCAGACCTTAGATTTGCAGGGACTCATCTCGCGGCTGCCCTCGATCCATGAGGGGGGGGGGGCGATGGATAAAAGCATTTGAAAACGAAACTACAGGGTTGATGCTAGCCATGGGGGACATAAAATCAGTTTGGGCAAAAATTATTGGGACAGCTGCCATGGACGCAATGCTGACCGATGGTGGACACTGTTGGATGATGGATCCAGAGAACGATGGTGTGGCCTTTAATCCATACAGAAATCAGGTGTGGGAAATGTTGAGAGAACAATACCCCACCCAAATTGACCCATCTGCTTTAAAAGGTGAAGCAATACTGGAAGGAGAAAATCCAGCCTCCTACGTTAAGCGTCAGCTCAAAGGATGGCGTGAAGAGACTGAAATGGACCCAAACACCAATCCTGTAATGACAACCTTGTTTCGATCAGCCTTGGTGACTGCCCTCCCAGACAAAGCCAGAGAGCAACTGGAAGGAGTTGTGGGACTACACTCAATGTCTCACGCACAGTTCCGTGATCATGTTGTCCATGCTGTTGGGAAACACAGAAAAGAACAGCTAAAGGTTCAAGAAAATGAAAGAAATGCTCAACGCAAGCTGACCCAGCTCCACATTGCGGAGTTACAAGATAAGGCTAAAGGAAAAACGCAAGCACCTGCAATGCAAACAGGCACTGCCATGACATCACAAACTGTTTCATAGACTGGAGGACAGACGGAACAGATGTTCGTGACAGCCCAACCTCCCCAGAGAGGTGCTCGTCCTACAGACATTTGTTGGATGTGTGGCGGCCAAGGCCACTTTGCACGAAATTGCCGGAGTGCACCTCCAAAGCCCGAGTGGAGTGGGCGGGGCCGCGGGAGGGGTAGAGGAAATTTTAGAGGTCCAGTTAACAGTTGGGAAGAAAATCAAGGTCATTAGGGGAGCCTAGAGAATCCTACAGGGGAGTTCCAAGTTACTTTAAATGCAGAAGTTGAACATTGAAGTAAAATTGGAAGATAATCCGATCAAAATGCTCGTCGACACAGGAGCTAGTTACACATGCGTAAACGCCAGTTTGGCCAAAAACCTCCCCATGTCAGATAAACTCGTTAAGACAGTGGGATTCTCTGGGTTAAATCAATTAAATCCGGTAACAGCTCCAGTCAAATTAAGTGTCAACAACAGTGAAATCAAAATTCCAATTCTAGTTTCGAATCAGACACCAATAAACCTTTTGGGAAGGGATGCGTTATGTCAATTAAATGCAAAAATTTGGTGTACACCACAAGGAATTTATATTGACAGCTCAGGCGTAGAATTCCAAATGCATGCCAACACCGAGCAGGCAAAAGTTTATTGGCTTGGTGACATCTCTAAGTCAATAACAGAAGTTTTTGAAAAGTGGGAAAAATTTATTAAAGCACAAATTCCAAATTCAATCAAACCATTTAGCCATCCTCATTGCATGTTCTTTGATCCATCATGCAGCAAAATCTTTGAAGAGGAATGGGACAAAGCAACAAAACACTCACAGATTGAACTTATAACAGAGTACATAGTGATAGGAAAACAAGGTGCAGCTATAAATGTGAAGACAACCCCATTCATTGAGAGATGGTACAGTGTACCAGAATCTGCACCACACATAACTCTGTTGGTTAATGAAGGCTTTGAATCCAAAGCTTTGGGGCCAATGATGTAAACAGCAAACCAGGCTCCATGGCAAACAACAGATAATCCTCTAATCTTTACGACTAAAGATTCAGCTATGATTAAAATCCTTTGCAAAACTTCTACACTTGCTAAACCACAAGTAGTGTCGATCCCAAAGAAACAGGAAAAACAACAGTTTGGAGAATCCAAAACCCACGAGGACACGTTGAAAAAGGACATGTTAGACCATGTCCCAGAACAGCTTTGGTCAAAACAAGACACAGATGTAGGTCTGGTATAATCAGCCAGTCCAGTTGAAATACACCTAAAACAGAATGTCAGACTACCTAATCGTCCCCAATACCCAATAAAACCAGAAGCAGAACAAGGAGTGAGTGCAACAATTTATGGCCTACAAAAAGCAGGAGTCTTGAAAGAAACAAATAGTGTTTGTAATACGCCTATCTTTCCTGTCTTAAAAGCAGATAAGTCCAAGTATCATTTGGTGCATGACTTAAGAACTATCAACGACATAATCGAAGATTGGCCTGCAGAAGTCCCAAATCTGCATACATTACTCACAAATTTACCTCCTGATGCCAAATTTTTCACCGTCGTAGATCTGTGTTCGGCATTTTTTAGTATTCCTTTGACAGAAGCCTCCCAGTACATTTTTGCTTTTAGATACAGAGGAAAACAATACACATACACAAGACTCCCACAGGGATTTAAACACAGCCCTCATGGTTTTACCAAATCCTTAAACAGGATCTTGAAGGGATTGACATCGAGGGTACATTAATACAGTATGTTGATGACATACTAATTTGCTCAAAAACCATTGAAAGTTGCCACCAAGACTCAAAGTTCTTACCAGATTGGCTGAAGGAGGCCATAAGGCCTCACAAGCAAAACTCCAATACTGTCAACCACAGGTGGAGTACCTGGGGAGAGTGGTCTCCCATGGTTCTGTTTCCATTTCACCAGAACATGTGGAAGGAGTCAGCAAAGCTCCTCAGCCAAAAACAGTTGGTGAAATTATGACATTTTTAGGAATGACTGGTTTCAGCTCTGAATGGATTGACAATTACGCTGAAAAAACGGTACCACTTAGAGCAATAATGAAAGATGCAGGTGTTGATTCACTGAAATCACAGCTAAAATGGACAACTGAAGCTAAAATAGCTTTCAAAACAATCAAACGAGACATGCAGACAGCACCGTGTCTCGCGACACCGGACTACACAAAACCATTTCTACTATATGTAGCTAATCGACAAAACATGTACGCCTCAGCAGTTCTAATGCAGGAATCATGCAACGGTCGACAAAAATAGCCAATTGCCTACTATAGTGTAAAACTTGACAACGTAGTCCAAGGTTGGCCTCCGTGCTATCAAGGCCTAGCTGCAGTGCACTATGCCTATGAAAAGGCCTCAGTGATTACAATGGGGTATCCAGTCATCATTTATACCCATCACAAAATCACGGAACTCATTAACCAAGGAAGATTTGTGGTACATCAATCAAGATGTTTGCAGTACATGCCACTATTGATGTACCCAGATGTAACAATAAAAAGTTGCTTAACGAGCAATCCGGCAAATGTTGTTCCGTTTGAGTTTGAAGGAGAACCTCATGAGTGTATAACTGAATAAATGAAATACCCTAGATTAAGACCAGATTTGGAATCTACACCTTTTGAGAATCCCGACGTAACATACTTTGTAGATGGATCTTGTTTCAAAGACTACTTAGGAAACCACGCAGGCTATGCAGTGGTTGGGAAAATAAACAGTGAGTTCAAAATAGTCAAAGCAGAACAATGTGAGCAACCCTGCTCAGCCCAATTGGCCGAGCTGAGAGCACTGACAGAGGCTTGCAAGCTAGCTGAAGGAAAAATAGCAAACATTTACTCCGATTCCGCCTATCCTCATGGCGTGTGCCACCTTTTCGGCAATGTGTGGAAACAAAGAGGATTCAAAAAGTCGGACAGAAGTCCTATCCAACACGGTAGACAAATAAATGATCTAATTTCAGCGATGATGCTACCATCGAAACTTGCAGTGATTAAATGTCCAGCTCACCGCAAGGGCAACACAGATGTAATAAAAGGCAACAATGCGGCAGATGAGGCAGCAAAACTAGCTTCTAAATGTGAAGTTGCTATTCTAAGTCCAGTTATTTCCGTGAAAACAACTGTTACACCTGAAGACATCATTCAGATACAAGAAAATGCCACTCCAAGTGAACAACATGTGGCATCAGAGAGGAGCATCAAAAGACAAAAACGGTTTGTGGAGGTCACATGAAGGTTTGATTGTGGCACCAGTTTCACTACTGACAATTTTGATATCAGACTGTCATGGCATGGACCATTGTGGTAGAGCCGAAGTTATAAGAAAACTAAACCGCCAAGGTTACTGGTCACCATACTTGAAAGCTATGGTTGACGAAACACTAAGCAGATGCAGTGTTTGTGCACAGAACAATGTTCGTAAAGGCATAAAAACAACAGTAGAACACATTCCGGTTCCGGAAGGCCCATTCAGACACCTTGTCATAGACTATGTTGACATGCTTAAGCCAGTAAGGGGACAGCGATACACGTTGGTCGTAATTGACAGATTTACCCGATGGGTGGAAGCTATTCCATCAAAAGATTTGAGTGCAGAGACTGTGGTGAAGTTTCTGGTTCGTGAAGTTGTAACTCGTTTCGGAATACCATCAGTAATCTCTTCGGCCAATGGTCCTGCATTCGTTCACAAAGTTTTTAAAGGCATCTTACAACAGTTGAGAATCAAGCAGAGATTAGGATCTGTCTACCATCCTCAGAGTCAGGGAATTGTTGAACGTGTGAATGGAACTTTGAAATCAAAGATTAACAAAATATTTGCATGTGCCAAACTAACCTGGGTGGATGCTTTGCCACTCGCTTTGCTTTCTTACCGCATGGAAACACACAAATCGACACATTTGTCTCCGCACGAAGCCCTAACAGGCAGGGCTATGCCAGCCCTGCATCTCAGGGGACACCAGAAGGGCCCCCCGCTTGAGCAAGCGGAACAGGAACTAAAAAGTTATGTCAGGCAACTAACGAGTATCCACAAAGCAATTTATCTGCAGAAGGAGAAGGAAGTTGCTGCTGGCAGAGATAACTAAGGTCCAGTGGCCCCTGGAGACCAAGTGTACGTTAAGGTCTTCCGGAGGAAATGGCACGAACCAAGGCGTGAGGGTCCGTTTGTTGTGGCTCAAGCAACACCAACAGCTGTTCAAATCAAGGGCAGCTCGGCATGGTACCATCTGAGCCACTGCACGAAAGTCCAAGAAGCAACTAAGGAGAGTGAAGTCTATCCTCCAGCAGTCTAAGCCTATAGCAGCATAACTACAGAGCTAGCTCAGGATAACCTAAGCCACTCTAACTATAAGCTTTATCAAAAAGGAAAGTTTTAAGCCTGGCCTTAAAAGTAAACAGTGTCTGCCTCACGGACTAAAACTGGGAGCTGGTTCCACAGGAGAGGAGCCTGATAACTAAAAGATCTGCCTCCCACTGTACTTTTAGAAATCCTAGGAACTACAAGTAAACCTGCAGTCTGAGAGCAAAGTGCTCTGTTAGGAACACATGAAACTATCAGATCTCTGATGTATGATGGAGCTGATTATTAAGGGCTTTATATGTAAGAAGAAGGATCTTAAATTATATTCTGGATTTAACAGGGAGCCAATGAAGGGAAGCTAAAACAGGAGAAATGTGATGTATCTTTTTAATATTAATCAGAACTGTTGCTGCCTCATTTTGGATCAACTGAAGGCTTTTAATGGCTAAACGCATGGATGAGTTTTTCAAGGTCCTGTTGCGACATCATACCTTTAATCCTAGAAATGTTCTTCAGGTGATAAAAGGCTGACCTTGTTATTGGCTTTATGTGACCCTGGAGGTTCAGGTCTGAGTCCATTACTACACCTAGATTTCAGGCCTGATCAGTAGTTTCTAGCTGTATTAACTGAAGCTGTGTGCTGACTGTTGATCGTTCCTCTTTAGGTCCAAAAGCAATTACTACAGTTTTGTTTCTATTCAGCTGGAGAAAGTTATGGCACATCCATTAAAACAAACAAAAAAACATACTTTCATTTTAGCAACATTTATATATGTAGATAACCACAAATACTTCGTTACCTTACCTAAGTAGAATTTTTGGGTATTTTTACTTCACTGGAGTAATTATCTATCTACCATTCTGACACCCTGCTTCTATGCGATCCATTGCATACTGTGCACACACCAAATATTTTCCATATTTGTCCGGGATTTTTGGAACAGTGACGGACAATCTGAAGGCCACTTGTTATTTTGACAGATTACAATTCACACCCCTGACCATTTGGTGCAGACACAAGGACAGTTTTTGCTTGGAGATAAAGCACGGAGTACAAGTAACTGAATCAAATTAATAATAAAAAGATTCCCATTAAGCCATCTGAGCATTATCTCAGACCGGGAGGCTTTAGAACGCGACTGTTAACGGTGTTACACCATTTTCTTTGACCATCAGATTCTGTGACTCTGTTTCGTTAATTCCTCCATAGGTCACCAGTTGTGACAGTAGATGCTCCTATCATATTATGTGACCCCTCCATCACTCATGAAACAAAGATTTTGAGAAGGTTGACAGGACATGTGGCTCAGAGGTCACCAATTCTAACAGCTCACAGGTCCTATCATATATGACCCTTCCATAGCCTTTGCAAAACAATGTTCACCTTATATCAGATTTTACATGAATACAAATTTTACAGCAAAGAAAAATGGGCCCAATGCATTGCTTTTACCAACAAAAAAATAAATAATAATAAAAATAAAATAAAAATAAATTGATTCAACAAAATGAGACAGAAAAAGTCAAGGACAATGAGAAAGATTGTGAGTCTGATAACTGTTCTGTGTTGGGTGATGGCAGGAATGCTGATACTGAAGGGACTGGTCCTGGAGGAGGTGAAGATGGACCCGAGGGGTGTGGGAAGCGACGTCAAGTCACCAGAGCGTTTGCATAGGCAGCGGACGGAAGGAAGAGTCCGCCTCAAAAAAGTAAAGTATGATGCAACCATGCCGCACCACACCAGATCAGTCAGGACACCAGTATTCAGTAAAATCTCACATAGTTTGCGTTCACGTAGACAAATTGACACTGTTAATGAAACTGAACATGCTAAACAGCTACCAGAGATTAACGTTGGCTTTAAAATGGAATGGGTTCCTATAACAGATCCCACTCCAATTCCCATCCCTACAGTAATATTAACTACACCTGTGCCAACACCAAATAGTGCTTTAGTACCTACTCCAGGAGTACCGACAATAGTGGCTACTCCCAGTCCACCACCAGTTACTACCAACAGGCAACCTGTAACACAAGGAACCACACCTAGAACTGTTACACCAGTTATAGAACAGGTCCCCTTAAAAGTGGGTGACGAGGTCAGTTCTGACCGTCGTCAGGGGGGACTGGATACTATTAATGGATCACGATATCAAAATATAAACACTCCTAGTTACAGACCAATTCGAGTCAAACCACAAAATGTAGCCATCCCTAGAGGAAGATGACCCAGGCGAGTAGAAGATGTACTTTGGGCAAAAGCTAATCAGAATAGCTGGTATTTATGGGCATGGTACACAACGAAGGAAATTACCTCTAATGAGTGCATTATGTGCTCGGAAGCACCAGGAGTAGTTCCAATTGTAGTTCCAGAAAAAATATACTTTTGAAGAGTGTGCCTCAGTACAGAACCAAGCCTGTAAAATAGGAGATTTTAATAATGCAACTGGAGTACCATTCTTTTTTAGATTTTCCATGTGTGAAATTAAATGTAGATTACTGTATAGGTCAAGAAGAATTTATAATTACTTAGATAAGTATAGAGGTTATAAAATTGAGGAAAAATGTGCAGCGTTTAACATTTCAACAACACAAAATGGTTCGCCAACAATTTACAAAGTACATTATGAAGCCGAATATGAATGCTTTGCTAGTGGAGGTTTTACAGAAAGCGAAGGAACTTTTGTGGGAAACAAAACAGTAAAATGTAAGGTAACTTGGGTTCTATCTTGGTTTCCACATGCTAACATGACACCTAGTTTTATTACTACACCAGTTTGGTATGAAAACCCTGAACCATTAAGCCAGACATGTGATAACATGACAATGACAATTCCTCCTTTATACTTTTTGAGTGAACAAACTTGGGCAATAGCAGACAGTTATTTTATGTGTGAAGATGACATCTTGCTGAACATTTTGCTACCACGGTGGATAGGTTTGTGTACTATGGTAAGACTGAAAATGCCTGTAACAATGCTACATGAAGGTGTTAATAAAATAATTAACCTTGATCAAGTGAATAATAACCCGAGACCAAAACGAGAATATGTACCTGATCAGACTGTTTATCTTGACATAATAGGCCTACCTAGAGGAATTCCAAATGAATTTAAGGAAAGACATGAAGTTAAAGCAGGATTTGAGTCCATAATAACTCAGATAGCAATTAATAAAAATGTGGAATGGATTAATTACATTTATTACAATCAACAGCGAATTTTCAATTATACTAGTGATGTTCTTGGACTGTTAGGCCAGCAGTTGCATGAAACTAGTAAGATGGCATTGCAAAATCGGCAGGCCATAGATTGGATCATGGCAGACCAAGGAGGAGTCTGCCAGATTTTTGGTGATCAGTGTTGCACGTATATTCCAAGCAATACTGCGCCTGATGGAACTGTCTCTGCAGCAATGTCTAAGCTTAAAATCCTTGGAGAAGAACTTAGTACGAATGCTGGAAAGAATGACTGGTCTGGGGGGTGGTTAGATCTAAATTTAGGGGATTGGAAAGCAATGCTAATTAAGGTGGCAATTAGTGCGACCATAGTACTAATTGTAATTTTCTTATTGGCATGTTGCATCCCAGTTGGTCCAGATGGAGAGGACCACTGTGAGCTGTCCTCCCCACCTCCTAAGCATCTGAACATCCAAGCCAAGGACTCTTAAGTGGAACCAACTCAAGTAATAAAGTGTCTTTTGAATAAATAAGTCCACCTCCAGGACCCCATCAGCCCTCAACGGAACCCACACCAAGAATCTTTATTTTGTTATTTGCTTAACCTACTTCATCTACTTCACACATCTATTTTTTTTTTCATGAACAATCGAGACATTTCAACAAACTTAAGTAAATTTTTGTGGACAATCGGGATATTGAAACATTTTCATAATCACATTTCCTATGGACAATAGTGACATTTTAACATTCCTATATACTACATGTAGTGTATGTTTAAGGTGTTAGTCAACATGTATGTCATTTCATTGTATTCTGAATTTATCCATGTTTGCATTTACTCACATTTTGAGTTAAGAAGATTCCTCATGTCGGTCAAGGTGATTCGGTGTACCGAAACATTGTCAAAAATAAGGTAGTGCCCGGGCCGGGGGGGCTATAGAGTAATTTTCCTGTTCAAGTACAGCCGACAGGTTTTTCGACTCTACACAACGAATCACCACTGGCATAGGATTGACTGTTTATTTCAATATTTATCCAGGTTACATGTAAGCTCATATAGGTGTTAGTATATCCCCACTATTTCTTGTTTTTCATTCATCAATCACAGGTATATATGTTACTCACATTTAAAGCTTGTTAATTAGTCTAATTAGCTTTTGGTGCCATTAGAGAGGGGTGTGCGGCTGGTTGCAGATAGCACTGGCGCCGGTGTGATGCACAAACTAGGTATCAAATCTGGGTGTTACTAGTAGAAGGGGAGTCTAATCTGGGGCTTGCCGGAGAGTCTTGCTTGGGTATTTGAGGACGACAGAACTGTATGTCATCAATGCTTTGTCCTGCTCAGAGAAGGTATGTAAACTAATAAACCGGCAGAGGCTGTATTCCAGAACTGAAGTTGTGTTGGCTTTGTTTGTTTGTTTAACTGGACTCAATATCTTTCCATGTTAACCTGGTCCAACATTCAAAATAACCACCGTCGCTTCATGCTTGCTCAGTATGAGGGATTGCATGACTGACGCAATCTGCTGGGATTCCTTAAATAGGAAACTTTTTAACTGATTGGAATGTTTGTATAAATGTATTGAAATGACTTCTTGTTAAGTCCCTTAAGATGACATCTGTTGTGAATGGGCTGTTGTGCCACAGATAGGTAGGTTTTGGCTATGAATAATTATGAATAATTGCTTAGGGCAATTATTAATCAGATTAATAATTTTATGTAAAAAATTACCAAGTTTAAGGGCACCACCTGGATTCCAGGAATACAATAGCCAAATTGTTCAGTCTCAGTTTATGATTACCTGCCTGATAAGGCTGAGGCAATTAAACAATATATGAAGGAATAAGTTCTTGGCGTACCTGAACTGCAAGTTACTACACATGCAGGTGAAATAACAACAATGGTTGTCCAAAATACAAGTTTATTACACAAAGAATTCAACTACAATAAAAATAACATCCAAAAGTAAACAGTAAAAGTGATAAAAATTAACAGAAATAGAAACAATAAATTGATAATGATGTCACAGTTCAAAATGAATATGTTTGCTCAAAGACCAAGGCTTATATTGAACAGTGTTGGGAATGAAGCTAAGTTAGTTTTAAACTAATTGTGATTAGTTTAAGACTAATCAGCTGATTCTGGTTTGTTTTCAAACCACCAATTCACAATGCAAAGCAGAAGTGAAGAAAAACAATGTTTGGAAGAAGCAATGTTTCATTAAACCATTTGCTGAATTAGAAATCAATAACCTTTAGATAATTGATTCTATTTCATGGATCGGTCACCGCAGTGAGTGATCTAGTTTAATATTTAGACTTTATGTTGACGTTAACGGCAGTACCAATTATGTCGATCAAATTTTGTATTTTGACTTACCAAGAATGCGTTCTCAAAAACGACTTAAAAGATTAGTTTTAGTGTTTAAACTATCCGTTTTAAAGTCGATCTCTATTTTGAATAGCATTAACGGGAGTCTTTATTGTTCAGGAATAAAATGCCGTCAATGGTGGGCCCACGTGGTTCACTAGAGCATGTAGCTTACAGCTAACTCACGTGGTGCTGCTTAAAGTCGCTCTGGATCATTTATTAAACATCAAACAACAAAAAACTGGCAGATTGAATAACTCAGGTTGCAGGATATAAAATGACTTTTCATCTGAAACCTCGAAAATCACTGTTTAAACCTCCAGGCCGACCGGCCTGTTTGTACCCAAACAAATGAAATCTTACACAAAGTAACAAATCACAGTGAAACAAACAACCCTTAAATCTTGTTTAAACTAACCTAATCTCGCCTCTGCCCAGACAAACCTTATTGAACGGTTAAAGTTCTCCAAGTCGCTCCGTGGATGATTGGCGAAGCTAACACAACGTTAGCCAGCAGGCTAGCCACAGCTACGGTCCGTTAGCAGTGGGACGAATATAGCTGTCGAATCGCGGGTAGCATTAGCTTGGAACGTCGTTTCGTCCTCTTTGGCTTGCTAAACAGCGATCAGCTGCACCTCAGTTCACCGACACAGTACCTTCTCTGCAGGTTCAAGATAGCATTGTCCCAGGCTTTGTCGGGGTGGGGTAACGCTCCAGTCTCGACGCAGTTCTGCGGCATTCAGTAGCTTGTTAGTGGCTCGCTTCATACGGCAGCATCTGTTCAGAAAGCAGGGCTCAGGGCGGAACAGTGGGGTTTATCTCAAAACACTGGGTTTGATTCACCTGATTGAATAGCAGTATTGTTGTCGTTGGAGTGAGTTCCTCCCGGAACTCGCGTCTTTTCCCTCGCCAGCGAAGGAAACTTAGATCTCTCCTGGCGCTGTTTGACTGAATGCCAGAACTAGAGAGAGCGTGAAAATCTGTGGCAATGCCTTATATAACCTCTGGTCCTCTTCTTCTCCTGTCGGAGCTAGAATGTGGGTTAGCGCCACCCAATGGCTGTGTGTCCCCAACACGGCGCTATATAAATAAACTGAATTGAATTGAATTTATTAGTCCTTCCAAACACTGACAACCCAGGGTCCAGACCAGGAAGTAGAGTCGCAATTTAACCCACCTCTCTGCAGCTTCTGTACTGTTACCCACCCATTACCACATAGAAACAGTGTCTTGCCCACGGCCAAAATCAAATGGATTAAAAGTTAACCCAACAAGAGCAAATCATGAAAATCTCATGAAGATAAATACGACTTTGACTAAACAGAAAAATAAAACTATTAAATGTGGTTTATTAAACATAAGATCTCTCTCCTCAAAGACTTTGTTAGTATATGACTTGATTTGTGATAATCAAATTAATATGTTTTGTCTCACAGAAACCTGGTTGCAGCAGGAGGATTATGTCAGTATAAATGAGTCAACTCTTTCCAATTATTTAAATTTTCACATTCTTAGAAGTACTGGGCGAGGAGGAGGAGTTGCAACCATTTTTTGTTCTGATTTACTAATTAATCCCAGACCAATTGATAGCTACAGCTCTTTTGAAAATCTAACCCTTATCTTTTCCTCATCCAATTTGCAAAACATCAAGACCACTGTTGTTTGTGGTTTTGTATCGTTCACCGGGCCCTTACTTTAATTCTTGGATCAGATCTCGCATTTTTTATCTGATTTAGTATGAAATACTGATAAGGTCATTATAGTTTGGGATTTCAATATTCATGTGGACACTGAATTTGATAGCCTAAATCTAGCCTTTAATGCTATTTTAGACTCAATTAGCTTTTTTTTAAAGTATAGGGGCCCACACACTAAGGTCAACACACTTTGGACCTTGTACTGACATACGGAATTGAGTGTGAGGAAATACCAGTCCACCCACATAACCCGGTTTTGTCTGACCACTTTTTGATAACTTTTGAATTTACTTTAACTGACCATATTAAATCTGAAAGAAATTTTCATTATAGTAGAGCTTTATCAGACAATGGTGTAACAAGTTTTAAAGAATCTGTTCCATTCTTACTTTCCTCAGTGTTTCAGTGTAACACAGTGGAGGGCAGCAATTCCATCTGTAACCCTTCAGAAATTGATGATCTGGTTCATAGTGTTACTTCCTCATTGGGTTTGGCATTAGATAGCCCCCTTAAAAAAGAAAGAAATTAGCCATAGGAGGCTGACTCCTTGGTTTAATGCAGAGCTACAGTACGAACTTTAAAGCAGAATACTAGGAAATTGGAGAGAAAATGGCGCTCTACACACCTAGTGGATTCCTATTTAACCTGGGAAAACAGTCTGCTGATGTATAAAAAGACCCTTCGACAAACTAGAACAGCATATTTTTCATCATCAATAGAGGCGAATAAGAACAATCCGAGGTTTCTTTTTAGTACTGTTGCCAAACTTACACAGAGTCATAGCTCTGTTTAGCCAACTATTCCCCCAGCTCTTAGTAGTGATGACTGTATGGGATTCTTCCATCCATCCATCCATCCATCCATCCCTTTCTTCCGCTTATCCGGGGTCGGGTCGTGGGGGCAGCAGCTTAAGCAACGACACCCAGACTTCCCTCTCCCCAGCCACTTGTTCCAGCTCCTCTGGAGGAATCCCAAGGCGCCCCCAGGCCAGCCGAGAAACATAGTCCCTCCAACGTGTCCTGGGCCTTCCCCTGGGCCTCCTCCCGATGGGACGTGCCCAAAACACCTCACCAGGGAGGCGTCCGGGAGGCATCCTGACCAGATGCCCGAGCCACCTCAACTGACTGCTCTCGATGTGGAGGAGCAGCGGCTCTACTCTGAGCCCCCTCCGGATGACTGAGCTTCTCACCCTGTCTCTAAGGGAGAACCCAGACACTCTACGGGGGAAACTCATTTCAGCCGCTTGTATCCGGGGTCTCGTTCTTTCGGTCACCACCTAGAGTTCGTGACCATAGATATGGGTAGGAACATAGATCGACCGGTAAATCGAGAGCTTCGCCTTTCGGCTCAGCTCTCTCTTCACCACGACAGACCGGTACAGCGCCCGCATCACTGCAGATGCCCTACCAATCCGTCTATCAATCTCCCGCTCCATTTTTCCCTCATTCGTGAACAAGACCCCCAGATACTTAAACTCCTCCACTTGGGGAAGGACCTCATCCCCGACCCGGAGAAGTCACCACACCCTTTTCCGGCTCAAGACCAACTCTCACTGGAAACAAGCCCGACTTACTGCCGGCAATGCGAACCAAACTCTGGCACCGGTCGTACAGGGACCTAACAGCCCATATCAAGGGGCCCAGTACCCCATACTCCCGGAGCACCCCCCACAGGGCCCCCCGAGGGACACGGTCGAACGCCTTCTCCAAGTCCACAAAACACATGTAGACCGGTTGGGCAAACTCCCACGCACCCTCCAGGACCCTGCTGAGGGTATAGATCTGGTCCAGTGTTCCACGGCCAGGACGAAAACCGCATTGTTCCTCCTGGATCCGAGGTTCGACTATCCGTCAGACCCTCCTCTCCAGAACCCCTGAATAGACCTTACCAGGGATGCTCAGAAGTGTGATCCCCCTGTATTCGGAGCACACTCTGTGGTCCCCCTTTTTAAACAGGAGGACCACTACCCCGGTCTGCCAATTCAAGGGAACTGCCCCCGATGTCCACGCAATATTGCAGATATTGCAATAACCAACACAGCCCCACAACATCTAGGGCCTTGAGGAACTCCGGCCGAATCTCATCCACCCCCGGAGCCTTGCCACCGAGGAGCTTTTTAACGACCTCGGCGACCTCAGCACCATAGATTGGAGAGCCCGACCCAAAGTCCCCAAACCCTGCTTCCAGGTTGGAAGGCATGTCGGTGGGATTGAGGAGGTCTTCGAAGTATTCCATCCACCGACCCAAAACGTCCCGCGTCGAGGTCAGCAGCACACCATCCCCACTGTAAACAGTGTTGGTGGCAGACCGCCCCCCCCCGAGACGCCGGATGGTGGACCAGAATCGCTTCGAAGCTGTACGGAAGTTGTTCTCCATGGCCTCTCCAAACTCCTCCCACGCCCGAGTTTTTGCCTCTGCGACCATCCGAGTCGCACTCCGCTTGGCCTGCGGATACCTATCAGCTGCTTCAGGGGTCCCACAAGCCAAAAAGATCCGATAGGATTCTTTCTTCAGCCTGACAGCATCCCTTACCTCCGGTGTCCACCAGCGGTTTCGGGGGTTTCCGCCGCGACAGGCACCGACCACCTTGCGGCCACAGCTCCGGTCAGCCGCCTCGAAAATGGAGGCGTGGAACATGGTCCACTCGGACTCAATGTCCCCCGCCTCCCCCAGTACGTGTTCGAAGTTCTGCCGGAGGTGTGAGCTGAAGCTCCTTCTGAAAGGAGACTCTGCAAGACGTTCCCAGCAGACCCTAACAACACGTTTGGGCCTTCCAGGTCTGTCCGGCGTCCTCCCCCACCATCGGAGCCAACTCATCACCAGGTAGTGGTCAGTGGACGGCTCAGCCCCTCTCTTCACCCGAGTGTCCAAAACATGCGGCCGCAGATCAGATGAGACGACAACCAAGTCGATCATTGAGCTGCGGCCTAAGGTGACCTAGTGCCAAGTGCACATATGGACACCTTTATGCTTGAACATGGTGTTTGTTATGGACAATCCATGACGAGCACAGAAGTCCAATAACAAGACACCACTCGGGTTCAGATCGGGTGGGGGTTATTCCGCCCAACCACACCCCTCCAGGTCTCACTGTCATTGCCCACGTGAGCGTTGAAGTCCCCCAGCAGAACAA
This sequence comes from Valencia hispanica, assembly GCA_963556495.2. Classification (NCBI taxonomy): domain Eukaryota; kingdom Metazoa; phylum Chordata; class Actinopteri; order Cyprinodontiformes; family Valenciidae; genus Valencia; species Valencia hispanica. The sequence continues at coordinate 5,596,310 of OY747702.1, forward strand.
GGGAGTCCCCAGGAGGAGCACTCTCCAGCACCCCCTCCAAAGACTCCAAGAATGGTGGGTAATCAAATCTGCTGTTTGGCGCGTAAGCACAAACAACAGTCAGGACCCATCCCCCCAACCGAAGGCGGAGGGAGGCTACCCTCTCGTTCACCGGGGCAAACCCCAACGTACAGGCGCCGAGATGGGGGGCAACAAGTATGCCCACCCCAGCTCGGCGCCTCTCAGCAGGGGCAACTCCAGAGTGGAAGAGAGTCCAACCCCTCTCGAGGAGACGGGTTCCAGAGCCAGAGCCGTGCGCCGAGGTGAGTCCGACGATGTCCAGTCGGAACCTCTCAACCTCGCACACCAGCTCCGGCTCCTTCCCCACCTAAAAAGAAACCTAGGATTGTTTTTATACACTACACTACACTACACTATCTAATGCCAAACGCAATGAGGACATAACGCTGTGAACCAGATCATCAATTTCTGAAGGGTTAGAGATAGAATTGCTGCCATCCACTGTGTTACCCTGAGACACTAAGGAAAGTAAGAATGGAACAGATTCTTTAAAAATTGTTAAAGCATTGTCTGATAAAGCTCTACTATAATGAAATTTTCTTTCAGATTTAAGATGGTCAGTTAAAGTAAATTCAAAAGTTATTAAGAAGTGGTCAGACAGGACCGGGTTATGTGGGTGGACTGTTATTTCCTCACACTCAATACTGTATTTCAGTACAAGGTCCAAAGTGTTTACCCGAGTGGGTCGATCCCTGTACTTTTTGAGTAAACCCAATTGAGTCTAAAATAGCATTAAAGGCTGCATTTAGGCTATTACTTTCAGTATCCACATGAATATTGAAGTCCCCCACTATAATAACCCTATCAGTATTTAATACTAAATCAGATAAAAAATGTGAGATCTGATCCAAGAATTGAGAGTAAGGGCCTGGTGGACGATACAAAACCACAAACAAAAATGGTCTTAATGTTTTGCAACTTGGATGAGGAAAATTAAGGGTTAGATGTTCAAAAGAACTGTAGCTATCAATTAGTCTGGGACTAATTAGTAAATCAGAACGAAAAATGGTTGCAACTCCTCCTCCTCGCCCAGTATTTCTAGGAATGTGAAAATTTAAATGACTGGAAGGAGGTGACTCATTTATACTGACATAATCCTACTGCTGCAACCAGGTTTCTGTGAGACAAAGGAAATCAAATTGATTATCACAAATCAAGTGATTTACTAACAAAGTCTTTGAGGAGAGAGATCTTATGTTTAATAAACCACATTTATTAGATTTATTTTTCTGTTCAGTCAAAGTTGTATTTATTTTTATGAGATTTCCATAATTTGCTTTTGTTGGCTTAACTTTTAATCCATTTAATTTTGGCCGTGGGCAAGACACTGTTTCTATAGGGTAATGGGTGGGTAACAGTACAAAAGCAGCAGAGAGGTGGGTTAAACTACGACTCTGCTTCCTGGTCTGGACCCTGGGTTGTCAGTGTTTTGGAGGACTAATAAATTCGGCCAAATTCCTAAAAGAAGAGCTGCTCCATCCAAAGTGGGATGGATGCCGTCTCTCCGGATCAGACCAGGTTTTCCCCAAAATGTTCTCCAGTTATCAATGTAGCCCACATCGTTTACAGGACACCACCCAGACAACCATTGATGGAATGACAGCATGCGGCTAAACATGTCTTCACTGGTCTGATCAGGCAGGGGACCAGAAAAGATTACCGAGTCGGACATTGTTTTGGCAAACTTACACACCAAAGCAACACAAATTTTAGTGACCTCCGATTGGCGTAACCGGGTGTCATTACCGCCAGCGTGAATAACAATCTTACTGTATTTACGCTTATCTTTAGCCAGCAGTTTCAGGTAGGATTTGATGTCGCCTGTTCTGGCCCCTGGCAAACATTTGACTATGGTCAATGGTGTCTCTAATGCCACGTTTCTGACTATGGAGCTGCCAATTACCAGGGTCGGCTTCCATCTCACTATTTATCCAAACCGATATCATGACCAGCAGCTTTTACGGCTGTGGCTCCAGCAAACATTAGCTGGTACTAGAAAGTCATATTAAATCAGTTCTAACAACAGGTTATGTGCTGCTGCTGTTTAGTGCAACATCCGCTGGTTTCCACTTTCTGCGCAAAGTGGGCGATAAACAAACGAGAGTGAGAGACGGGACTTCCAACAGAAAAGCCGATCAGCGGATCATTGATCAGTTTCATGATTGAAGAAGCAACAGGAGAGGGGACGATGAGAAATAGAAAGAAGAAAAGGCAGCTGCGCAGCTTAAAGACACAGAATAACTCCACCTTTGTGTCTTTTTTTCATTGTAGCTGAAGTACGGGACAAACCGCGTTCCTTTTCACCTCAATACGGAACGCATAATATTTTCTCTGAATACGGGACGATTCCGTTTTTAACAGGACGGTTGGCAACCCTAGCTACAGCCTTACCAGTCAATGGCTATGGCCAATTACCTAAAAATACAATCGTGAGCCCTGCTCATCAATATCTTTAACGAAATGCCTGTTTAACTTGTAAAATCAAAAAGCAATTTAACCACAGCTACCTTCTCTCTTGTGCTTTTACGCTTGATGGACTTTACGTATGATGCGCTCGACCTTCACTTAACGAGACTGAACGGATCAGTTATTCCCCCTCCCCGCGCCTCTCGGCACGCTTTGATCACGTGCAGATCTCTGACAGTAGAGAACCGCTGCTTCCACTGGACGCGGCAGCGCAGGTTCCATTAAGAAATAATCACCTCGTCCCCATAAAATTATTTATTTTTAGCATTTTGTTGCCGTGGCGCTGAAAATGTAGCTGTGGCACTGCGCCACAGCTAAGTCTATGTAGGGGAAACCAAGGGAGTAGGTTTGATTTTGAGATTGGTGGGGACACAAAAGTGCTCCAAGGTTGTGAATCTATCGGGCTTCTCTCTTGAGCACTAACTGTCACGGCATGATGGTGGGATTTGCTATTTTGATGCCGCTGAAAACTGGCAAGTGCATTCTTCCAATTATTGAATCCCTTTGATGAAAAGGCAGGGTCTGCCTTTTTGGACAGGTCACTTTTCTTTATGGTGTATGTTTTAACACAGTGAAAACACATAACACACTTGATGGGGGTGCTATAGTGCAGCCATGGATACTGCTTGTACCAACTCGCTTGGAAATGGAGGGTCCTGTTTGATAGCTGTTGAGCTGGAATGTTATTTGGGTCAGGTTGGTTGGGCCTGTCCAGAATATCCACCTGATTACTGCCACTCTCCCTGCTACTCTCTCCAGGTGGATCAGATTGCTTAGGAATCAACCTCAATATAAATTTGACAACTGTATAGCAACTCCTGTAAAAACATACACTAGTAATACATGATGAGGCCTCTTAGATATAGGGCTCTGGTTTTAAAGCCACATGGGTGAATCATTGTTATTAAGATCATCATCATACTAACATTTTTTAACCGCTATGTTATATTATTTGTGTGAATGCTTGTTTTATTCTGTTTAAACTGTTTTTATCATGTAAAGCACTTTGTGTTGCTGTTTGCATGAAAAGCGCTTTATAAATACATTTGATTTGATCTGTCACAGTGCTGAATCTCATGACTTAACACATCCGGCATTATTTAACCTCACCTGTGAATTTCCAGCCTATTTTTCAGCTTCTCCTCTACCTCCTCCAGCGTCTATCATTTCATCTACTCCAGGCTCTCCTTCTCTACCTCCTCCAGCCTCTCTCCCTTCATCTGCTCCTGCCTCTCTTCCTCTACCTCCTCTGGTCTCTCCTTCTCCATCTCCTCCAGCCTATCTACTGTCTGTCACCTTACAAAAATATGTTGATGCATGACGAACAGATTAGGGATAGAATGATCAGAGTTTGATAGATTAGGGATAGAATGATCAGAGTTTGATGGTAAAGTTATTGCCTGAGCAAAAAAAGGCCTTTACTTTCACACAATTATGTGTAATTTATTCCCCCAAAAATATGGATACATAAAATCACATGATCATCTAGAATATGAAGTTTTATTGTATTTACACCATAAATTGTATTTATGTTTTTTTAACAGTTGCTCTTTTCTACACGAATACATGAAAATAAGAATAAATGAGAATAAGAATAGAAAAAAACTTTTTAAAAGTGTATCTCTTTGGCATATTCTATTTTAATATTTTAATTTAATTCTAATTTTAAGTAACTTACACTTTGAATCCTAAAGAAGTCTCTTATATCCAGTGTTCTTTTCTTTGACATCCTTCAAATCCTACAACACACACACATTCACGCATGCAAACAGACACAAACACAAGATGTAAATGACACCAGTAAAATACATCTAGCCGACGTGACACGGGCAGAACGAATGCCAAACGTGTTGACAACTTACACTCGCAGATGCCTCTCATCCGGCCCAACTAGCAGTTGTAGCTTGAGACGTTAACAATTCGACAGGCTTTACCGGTCTGGGATTTGAGCAGATGGAATGACAGCAGTGACAGCCAATCACATGTAACTTAGCGAGAACCCGGCAGCCAATCAGGAAGCGATATTTGGGTTAGAGGCGGGGTTTCTAGCAGAGACTGGCGACATTTAACCCTTTGAGTGCCATAATCATTGACTAAACACTACGGATAGCGGTTGTATTGATAGTGAGGACACAGTAGCGCACATGTGTCAAAATCAAGGCCCGGGAGCCAAATCCGGCCCGCCATAGCCATTTATGTGGCCCTCTAAGAGAGCTCTAGAGGACCATATAAATAGAACCTTTAAGTTCTATTTATGTGCACCTAAATACTATTTTATCCGTCAAATCAGTGTTTATTTGATTTTTATTTATGTGAAAAGATGTCCAGTATTTTATTTTAAGAAGTACTTGTCGAATGCAGAGATATTTATTAATATTTTAACAATTTGTTAAAGATAGTTTTGTCAATACTTTCTCCCACAACCAGCCCTTTAAGGACATTCATGATTGTGATGTGGCCCTAAATGGAAATGAGTTTGACACCTCTGCAGTAGCGGCTGAATATTTGTAGGGACGTGTCCCTACCGTCCCTACCCAATTCTACGCCCTAGGGGGAAACACTAGGACTCCTTTAGGGAATCTGCATTGGCTCACCCAGCCAGATGCTGCCAATTGGGTGATCTTCAATAAAAGCCAGCGCATCCATTGTGCTGCATTATGCAGGAGTGTCACTGCAGTATTTATATTTGTACTTCACACAATTAATGCACCAATAACTGCAACTGCTGTATAATCTGAAGACATACATATGAACATACTGTGATATAATTCTTAAATGAAACAGTTTCATTTACATTTTCATTTTAATTCTCAGTTCAGAGATGGGGGTGGGGCTGATTGTTGGTTGTGTATGTGCAAAGCTCTAAAAGTCTGAAAATGTGGCTTAAATTCACAATTTTGCCATCTCACTGGTTTACCAGTGTCCTGTGTTGAAAATGTGAGTAAGCAAGGTCCTGTGGTTTAGGTTGCGCACATTTTTCCGCCACGTTTTTTTCTATAAATCCCAAACTTGGCATAGAAAATTACCTATGACGTTCTCAGACCCCGTGTTGTGCGTAAGCAAGCTTTATAAATGAAACACTAGGTGCATATAACTGATATATCAGACAGTAAATGATGCGTTCAGAGTAGGCTGAAAAAACTCAGGTAATCCAACCCTCCTTTTTTTTTTTACTTTTTGGGTTTGTGTAATGCACTTTCCCAAGAATTTGTATTTCTGTCTATAAACATTATGACCCACCAAACTATACACCTCATCTACCCTCTTTATCAGTTCAAAATAAAAGTGATATCCTAAATAAATGTAATACAAATTTGACCACAAAACTAAGAACTATGTATTCGTCTTTCCCTATACCTCCTAAAGCAAAAAAGAGCCTTTTTTAAAATAATGAATGACATATATCCATCTTAAGAATTACTTTGAAGATACTTTAACATAGCCAGATGATAACATTTGCCCAAATTTGTGCGAAAACAATATTGAAATCGACCTATTCTTTTTCTGTGTAACTGCACAACATCTGGTTAGAGTTGAGGGCTTGGTTAAACTAAATTCTCATAATCACCAATCTCTCTTTCAAGTGACAATATAACCTTTTCATTTTAACTCTGAAATACAACAAAAATTATTTATTAATATTACCATTAGTCTTGCAAAATTCTTTATTCGCAGGAACAAAATTGAAAAGTGTCACTCTAATTTTTCATGTTTAAAAATAATTTCCTTTTGATGTCAAATCATTAAAAGTTATGGAAAAACCGATGGCTCAGAAATTCTATTCCTTTTTATGCAATTTGTTTATGGTCTCGACAAGCTAAATAATTCATACATCCCCCTTGAGCTGTGTTATTTTCTTTTTTGTGGTTGTTTGTTCCCTGGAAATTGGATTTTGTAACCTGTATTTCGATCTTTCAGTCGTGTTTGTTCTTGCACATAAAAATTGAAAAAAAGAGAAAAAGAGAAGACTGAAACAGTATTTGGGCAATTGCTGATGACGCTTCGCAGGTACGGGAACATAGTAGTACAGACTGTGTATGCACATTGAGGAATGGCTAAGGTGACATCTACATCTTCATATCTATGAGATTGGAATAGTACTTGGGCCACTCCTGATGACGTTTCACAATTACGATGTTCTATGTTTTCAGTACGTCATCGCTTTTTAGGATCATATGGTGGGGCACAACATTCAGTGTGTACAATTTATGCAGCTAACATGAACGAGCTGTAGGGGATTTACGGGGTCTGGCTCACAAGACCACGGGCGTTCTCTGATGGCCTTTTTTTCACCCTGCAGACTTTGGACCTCTTGCGGTAGTCAGTGAGGGGTTTTGGTGCATTTGAAGCCGACGTCGGAGGCCTTTTTGTTTTGCCTAATCTGTCTCAGGCCTATCTGCGAACTGATACTTTTAAGTGCCGTATGAATTTCAGGGCTACTAACAGGAGGGGATATTTAACAACACTCGATAAAGCAAACAAAGGCAACTTCAGACTCGGACAAATTTAGGTTTCCTACATAGTTTCTTCTCTCGGAAGTGAATCCTTGGAAGATGTGTGTGAGAAGCCTGTTTACATAAAATTTTTGAATGTCAGATCTCCTCATCGTTGCATCCATCTATAAAATGTGGTTAAAACTTTTCTTTTTGCTCCTGTATTTCATAATATTGTTCCTGCTTGCTAGAGTCTTTGAGGCTGTGGTCTGGTATGAGACTGGTATGTTCGCAACGCAGCTTGTAGATCCAGTTACTCTGAGTTACAAGAAGTTGAAAACCATCCTGGAATGTAGAGGACTGGGATACCCCGGCCTGGCTGAGAAAAAGGATGTTAGCGAGCTGGTGGAGAAATCAGGTAAAACTCACTCGCCATTTTATGGGTGAAAGCTGTCTTCTAAAAATGTATATGTTCTTTGCTCTTAAATCTCCTTATGAGTTGATTACAAATTAACTTTGACTGACCTACGCATGAAATAATAAAGGTATCTGACTGGCAGTGGTTGTTGCGTTGTAATTGGTGCCTCCCAAGCAATGCAGGGAGAAGCAGTACATTGCAGGTGTCGAGCCGAAGTAGTTGTCCCCGTCAGAAATTGTATCCCGTGTCGGGAGCGCGCACGTAGAAGGAAGCGCTGCTCCAGTTGACTCCGCCACAATCACAACCAACAACACGTTGAACTAGTGATGTTTTATCTTTGTAAAAGTGAAAACCAAGTGTCTTTACTTCATCGTTCTGTTTGTGGGTTAACAAAGAATAAAAATATTTATTTTTCTAACGTCGTGTAGCGCGGTCGTCTTAATCCGTGTAAACTCGATTCATATAAAAATTACACTCAACATAAATTGTTCTCGGCAAGTAAAGGACTCTTTCACAATCTCCTTAAAAATACTATTTTTTTTTTCATTGTTTTACGTCGCCCAAAGTTCTGTCTGCTAGAAACAAAAATCCACCTTCCTGACTTCAACACGGAAAAACGCTGTTTATTTTAGTGTTATATAACAAAGTAAAAGAGAATCAGAATCGGGAAGGCTTTATTGCCAAATATGTGAACAGATTCACAACATTAGGAAATTGCTGCGGCTAAAAAAGAAAAATGGCATGTAGAACATCATTTATATTCTCAAAAATTAATAGAAAACGTTTTATTGATGTAAAAGCTAGAGATGGGGACTTGATGACTTGGACTTGAGTCGACTCAAGTCGCTGTTTTTATGACTTGTGACTTGACTTGAAAAAGATAAAATACTTGCGACTGGACTTGAAAGTTAAAGACTCGGGACTTGACTAGAAACACAATGACTTGAATGACTTGAGTGTTATTATTATTATTATTATTATTATTATTATTATTCACATCATGTTCATCATGTTTTCAGTTTGAATGACATTTTTTATATTTAAAATGCTGGATAGTCGAACATAGACTTTAAATTTAAAATCGGCTTGCCGTGTCAATCAGCCCCGCCCTCTCTATTGACTACCCTAGTAGGCCTCTACGGCAGTGCCCAGTACTGACAGACGTCAACATGTCAGCCGTACCTAAGGTCATCACCTTTGGTTATAAGGATTTTTGTCAAGAGGGGAAACAACGAACAGCAGCTTGCAAGACGTGCAACATAAAAATCACTTGTCAGACGACAACATCAAATTTTGTCCAACATTGGAAGACCCATTCGGGCCAGTAAGTGCTTGTCAATTTAATTAATATCAGAGCCTGTTTACATTGTCTGCTTAGTTGGCATTTTGGCTAATGTTAGCTTCATATGACAGTGAGGAGTGGGGGATTAGCTTGTCTTGGGTAAAGTGCGCTGTCACACATTCAATCAATAATACTTAAAAAAAATTATTCTCTTCATAAGTGCTTGTCAATTTGTTATTAATCCTTTCCCCCCCATTGACGAGGTTTTCCGTCAATTAAAATGAATGTAATGAAATAAAATAAAAATATATTATATATATTATAAAAATATAATATTATTATTATCAAGAGAAGCCTTATATTCATAAAGCTCCCCTTGGTAAAGCAAATCTGCTCACCACAACATGGCATAAAGACCACCATTCTGCTTGCTATAATGCTGGACAGGACAAGAGGAAAGAAAAAAATAAATTGTAGCTGTTATTTGTTTTCATTGTTTTTTTCAACTCCATGTTCAAAAATCATTTCATTTGGCATGTTTGTGTTATCAATAAATAATTTTATGATGTTATTACTGAGGTATTTTCTGAAAATGAGTATTTACAAAACAAATCCAAACTATATTTTTAACATGTTGGGGACATTGGCCATTGGTCTTTTCACTTTATTAAGATCATATTCTGCAGGTAAAATTACAATGATGTTACTTGACTTGAACTTGACTTGACCTATTACAGGACAGGACTTGACTTGAAGTAACCTGTGACTTGACTTGCCCCCCAAAAAAATACTTGGGACTTACTTGAGACTTGAAGGTTAAGACTTGAGACTTACTTGAGACTTGCACTTGGTCCCATCTCTGGTGAAAGCATTCCAACCTGTTTCTGCGGACTATTTTTTGCATGTTCCTACAGGTATTTTGATGATTTCTCTTTGGTGGGTAAAAATAAATAATTCAGACTGGAAGTCCTCCTTGTCAAAATTACAAGGTACAAATTATATCAGGGATTATAATTATGTCCTCCAGAATCTGTATCCCCCAGGTAACTTTTTTTATTCCTTTGCCAAACCTTTTCAAATCCACAGAATTAAGTGTTCATACTCCAAGGTAAATATATACCAAACCACTTGAAGATGGGATACTCAGTGATTTTTAGAAGGGGATACAAATTATATCAGGCAGGATAATTCAGTCCGCCAAAATATGTAGGTAACTTTTTTTATTTTTTATATATATATATATAAAGCTTATGTCTGTGTGTTAAGCATGCAAGGACACACTTTTAAAGCAAAGACTCCACACGATGTAGCATCGTCAGCAAGCTGTTTGTTTGGGATGCCTCACGGTGTCCTGTTATTAACTTTTTACTTTCTGTAACATAGAGAGGACTCTTATATCGGATCTTCTGTTCCTTCTGTGTCTCTGCTCTGTCTTCTCAAACCCCCAGACGGTCGTGGCAGATGGCCGCTCCTACTGAGCCTGGTTCTGTTGGAGGTTTCTTCCTGTTAAAGGGGAGTTTTTCCTCTCCACCGTCGCTACATGCTTGCTCAGTATGAGGGATTGCTGAAGGATTGCTGTGGTTGGAAAGTCTGAATCAACTGGGCCCAACCTCACGCCAATGACTGACGCAATCTGCTGGGATTCCTTAAATAGGAAACTTTTTAACTGATTGGAATGTTTGTATAAATGTATTGAAATGACTTCTTGTTAAGTGCCTTGAGATGACATCTGTTGTGAATTGGCGCTATATAAATAAACTGAATTGAATTGAATTGTCACAAGTCCACTTGGACACATTGCATGACCTGAAAACATTTTGTAATGAGAACATTAGATGATTTCATTTTTTTAAGTGGTGCAAGTATGTAAACCCAAATATATAAAAGGTTTAGCCAAGAAATAAAAAAAGTTACCTGTGGGATATATATTCTGGCAGACTAAATTATTGTGCCTGATATAAATTGTATCCCCTTCTAAAACTGACTGAGTATCCCATCTTCAAGTGGTTTGGTATATATATGTACCTTGGAGTATGAACACATTCTGTGTAATGAAAAGGTTTGGCCAAGGAATAAAAAAAGTTACCTGGGGGATACATATTCTGGCGGACTTAATTATCGTGCCTGATATAATTTATATCCCCTTCTAAAAATGACTGAGTATCCCATCTTCAAATGGTTTGGTATACAGATTTTGGTGGACATAATTGTAATCCCTGATATAATTTGTACCTTGTAATTTTAACAAGGAGGACTACTAGCCTGAATTATTCCTCTTTACCCACAAAAGCAAAAAATCATCAAAATACCTGTAGAACATACGCAAAATAGTCAGCAGAAACGGGTTGGAATGGTTTTACATCACTAAAACGTTTTCCATTATTTTTTGAGAATATAAATGATGTTCTAAATGCGATTTCTCTTTTTAACCGCAGGAATTTCCTAATGTTGTGAATCTGTTCACATATTTGGCAATAAAACCTTGCCGAGAACAATTTATATTGAGTAATTTTTATATGAATCGAGTTCACACACTGACCGTTTTCTTATTAAAGTGTAACTGAACCCAATGAAAAATCATAACCCCGCCCCCAGATAACATTTGAAAAATTCTACAAAGTGGGCGGTGCCAGGAGGCATGGCGGGGTATGGCCAAGTGTGGAGGATGAGCGGAGGGGGGAACGTGGGGGTGTGTTCCGGAGGACAATGACAGCTCGCTTAATGTGACACTGAAACATGGACAGTGACTGAAGCAACGTTGGCAGTATTGCGACTGATCGATCTGATCAACATTCATCTGTTTTGAACGTTAGCCTATGTTAGCATTACCACTCAGAGACCAGACTCCTCCTGTCTCCCTCTGCCTCAGCAGCACCGAGCTCAGGCGGCGCTGGCTCGGTGCCCTGAACCAGGGGATCTCCTCCGTCGTCACCGGAGATAGAGGAGTAGAGGGAGGCTTTATGGAGCTCAGCAGCCGCGAGCCGTATCAATTCGGGGCGCTGAGTCAGCGCTGTCCGAGGCTGGTGCTGCTGCTGAGGGAGTGAGACAGGATGGATCCGGTCTCTGAGTGGTAATGCTAACATAGGCTAACGTTCAAAACAGTATGTTAGCTATGCTAACTAAGTGCTAATGTGATAATAATGGTAACCTGAAAGACGCAATCCAACTCCAAACTCGCCACGGGGCCGGTATGTCTGATAGTTTTATACCCAAACCCACGGGCCGTGTCTGTGAGACCATGTCTGTGACACAGTCAATGCCTGTGACGTAGCGATGTACCGCTCTCCACCAATCACAAAATTCAAATGCAGTAGCCACCGTTCAACCCTAAGGGGGCAGCACTAAGACGTTTTTAGACCAAAAAGTGTAGAATTAAACAAGTTTACACCAAAATGTAAAAAAAATCCCCAGAAATTGAAAGACTGCATTGGTAAAGACCCATTTATACAGTTTAGAAGCAAAAAAAAAAAGTTGTTTTCAAATTCAATTCAAATACTTTATTGATCCCAGAGGGAAATTAAGTGTCGGTTTACCTCATATAATTAATTATTTAAGGAGTTGTTATAGATGATGATGGCTGTGGGCAGGAAGGATTTCCTGTAGCGGTCTGTATTGCAGCGAAACTGAAGAAGCCTCCGACTGAAGGGGCTCTGTTGTTGATGACAGTCTCATGAAGAGGTTGCTCAGGGTTGTCGATAATTTTTTTGATTTTATGAAGAATCCTTCTTTGCATCATCATCTCCAGATGTTCCACAGTTGTCCCAAGAACAGAACCAGCCTTCTTTATCAGGTTGTTTAGCCTTTTTAAATCCCTGGCTCTGATGCTGCTACCCCGACAGATGACGGCTGAAGAGATTACACTCTCCACAACAGACTTGTAGAAGATCTGCTGCATCTTGCTGCAAACCTTGAAGGACCTAAGCTTCCTCAAGAAGTACAGTCTGCTCTGTCCCTTCTTGTAGACGGCTTCACTGTTCAGTCTCCAGTCCACTCTCCAGTCCTGTCTGTTGTCAAGGTGAACTCCGAGGTATTTATACTCTTCAACCACCTCCACTTCTTCTCCCATGATGGAAACAGTGTTTGACTTATCCCTGTTTCTTCTGAAATCTACAATCATCTCCTTTCTTTTGTTCACATTCAAGGTGAGACGATTGATTCCACACCATGTCACAAAGCGGTCCACCAGCTCCCTGTATTCAGCTTCTTGTCCATCTCTGATACACCCGACAATTGCAGAGTCATCTGAGTATTTCTGCAGATGACAGGTCTCTGATTTGTACTGGAAGTCTGAGGTGTACAGAGTGAAAAGGAATGGTGAGAGTACTGTCCCCTGTGGTGCTCCTGTGCTGCTAACCACCTGGTTTGACACACAATTCTTCAGTCTCACAAATTGTGGTCTGTTTGTCAGGTAGTCATTGATCCAGGCTATTGTTGAGGGCTCCACCTGTGTCTTCAAGAGTTTCTGACAAAGTAAATCAGGCTGAATTGTGTTAAATGCACTGGAGAAATCAAAGAACATGATCCTCACAGTGCTGCCTGCTTTGTCCAGATGACAGTGGGTTGGTTGAAGCAGGTGGATGATGGCATCTTCAACTCCAACTCCACAACGATAAGCAAACTGCAGCGGGTCTTTATACGTTTTTGTTTGGTTACTCAGGGGTGCCAACAGGAGTCTCTCCAGGACCTTCATGATAGGGGATGTCAGGGCAACAGGTCTATAGTCATTGATGACTGATGGGTGAGTTCTCTTTCGTACTGGAACAAGGCAGGATGTCTTCCACAACACTGGGACCTTCTCCTGAGTTAGGCTAAGGTTGAAGAGGTGCTGCAGAATCCCACAGAGCTGCTCTGCACAGGCCTTCAGGACTCTGGGGCTGACACCATCTGGACCTGCAGCCTTGTTGTGGTTCAGTTTCTCCAGCTGCCTCTTCACCTGACTTTTGGAGACAGAAAGGTGGGAGGGGGAGGCAAAGGGGGTAGCAGCATTTCCTGACTTGGTTGACGTCAAACTTGTGGAATCAGAAGAGCCCATGGCTGAGATGAAGGATAAAACATTCGAGTTGTAACAGGGAAGCTGTTGATCAGAGGAGAGTGGGATGTCTGTTTGGCTGGGAACAGGAGAGGAGGATGCTAAGCTAGTTCCTGAACTGAACCTGTTGAAGAATGTGTTCAGTTCATTGGCTCTGTCCAGACTTCCATCTATCAAATTCTTCCTGTCCTTAAAGCCGGTAATCTTTCTCATTCCTGACCAGACATCTCTGATATTGTTCCTCTGTAGTTTGTTCTCCAGCTTCTTCCTGTATGCCTCCTTGCTTTCTCTGATCTTGACCTTAAATTGCTTCTGTATCCTCCTCAGTAATTCCCTGTCTCCCTCCCTGAAGGCTCTTTTTTTCTTATTTAGCAGTTCCTTCAGGTCACTGGTGATCCAGGGTTTGTTATTAGGGAAGCATCTCACTGTTCTGGTGGGGATGATGTTGTCCACAGAGAAGTTTATATAGTCAGTCACACACTCAGTCATGGCATTGATGTCCTCTCCATGTGCTTGGCAAAGAGTCATCCAGTCTGTGGTTGCCAAACAACCCTGCAGGGCTTCTTCAGCTTCCTGTGACCATTTTCTCACAATTTTCTTTGTAACAAGTTGCCTCTGAACAAGTGGTTTATATTCTGAACAGAGAAAAACAAGATTGTGATCTGATTGTCCCAGAGGAGGTCTTGGTTTGGACATGTATGCATCCTTTACTTTTGCATAAAACAAATCCAAGGTCTTGTTTTCTCTTGTAGAGCAGCTGACAAACTGTTGAAATGTTGGAAGTGTAGTAGAGAGCGAGGCATGATTAAAATCACCAGATATTGCCACAAATGCATTGGGGTGCTGGGTCTGTAGCTTAGCAACAACGGAACAGATGACATCACATGCATTGTCGGCAACGGCTGAAGGTGGAATGTAAACAACTGCCAAAATTACACTGGTGAACTCTCTTGGTAAATAATATGGACGAAAACCTACTGCCAAGAGTTCGACATCTGGGCTGCAGAGACGACACTTCACAGTAACATGTCCTGGGTGACACCATCTGTTGTTGACAAGCACTGCTACTCCACCACCTTTTCTTTTCCTGCTCGTTTTCAGATCTCTGTCTGCTCGTACAGTCAGGAAGCCTGCCAGAGAGACGTTGGAGTCGGGGATGTGATCCAGCAGCCACGTCTCAGTAAAACACATAACACTGCATTCACAGTACTCTGGCTGAGTCCTTGTAAGGGCTTGGAGTTCCTCCATCTTGTTAGCCAGTGATCTTACGTTGCCCGTTATGATCGATGGAAGAGATGGCTTGAACTTCCTCTTTCTCTGTCTCCTTTTCGCTCCTGCTCTGCATCCACTTCTCCTCCTTATCAACTCATCAGGGATTTGTGGCTTCAGTTGAGGTATTATTTCAGATTTTGCGATATCAATCAGCTGCTCCCGGCTGTAAACCACAATGTTGCCATGGTTACGCATCATAACAAGTTGTCAAAAAGTGAAATATTTACAACAAAAATCCTTCCAGCTTCACAGCACCAAAAACTAGAAAGTATTCAGGTCAAAAAATGCAATCTTCCTCAAGAAAAAAGAGGAACCAATTTAGAAAAAAACAAAACTTAATATGTAGCCAACAGAGCCACTCCAAATGCAGCCACCCAGAGCAGCGCAATTTGGGGTTTAGTTACTCTTTAAGCCCACTGCGCAACACTACATTAGAAAGATAAATCTTTTTTTTTTTCTGTGGTAACCTACAAACAGAACGATGAAGTAAAGACACTTGGTTTTCACTTTTACAAAGATAAAACATCACTAGTTCAACGTGTTGTTGGTTGTGATTGTGGCGGAGTCAAATGGAACAGCGCATCCTTCTACGTGCGCGCTCCCGACACAGGGGATACAATTTCTGACGGGGACAACTACCTTGGCACGACACCGGCACCTACTACTCTACACCTCTAAACTGGACTCTATTTATCTATTTTATTATTATTATTCCGTCTGACCACGGTAATTTTCTGCTGTGTATTTATTGAAAATAATATCTAATAGAATGCTTTCGAACTGCTTGCGCGTTTATATGGGGTTACGGAGGCAGGGGCGTAACAGACGCGGGGTACACGTAGGAAGTACTCTTTCTGTGTCTGTGTCCTCTGTTATTTCCACCGTCACTGCCATTTCGTCCGTTAATATGCGTTAACTATTTTTCTGAGCTGACTTTAAGCGCACCTTAAGCATACGTATGCGCGGGCATCAGTGGATCGCCGACAGGTGCTGCAATGCAAGTCCAGCAAATCAAAAGGCAATGAATAAATAACTAAACTATAATATGTCTAGTGCTCATTGCAACAAGTGATGTTTTTCTGTCCCCCAATCAATAGGCTGTTGTGTGACGCCATTAACTTGACCCTAACCGTACCCTTGTCCTAGACATCTACTGAAGGGGCCCAGGAATGATGTGGTAGGCTATAGGTCGTTTGTATGGACCCCTTTTATAGACAAACAAGTGTACCAAACTGCACAATCTGTGCCATATCGCTCACTTGAAACGAGGCAATGGGGTCCTTATTGAGCGAGAGTTGCCTTGATTAGTAAGTGGAATAAAGTAGACATTTGTGTCCACATGTCCACCAAAGTTGCACTAACCTTGCAACCTTTTAAACCTTGGTTGTTGTGCTAAGGTATAATTTGATCACCGGCGAACATTGGCCGGCTCAGTTCAACAGTTTTTACAGTTACACATTTTATACTTTTCATCCTTTCCTACATCCGAAAGCTGTGGAGGACCAGTGTGGAAAGAGTAGCTGTGTTGAAGTTTTATTTTAGTTGTCTACAGTCGTGGCCAAAAGTTTTGAGAATGACACAAATATTAGTTTTCACAAAGTTTGCTGCAAAACTACTTTTAGATCTTTATTTCAGTTGTTTCTGTGATGTACTGAAATATAATTACAAGCACTTTATACGTTTCAAAGGCTTTTATTGTCAATTACATGACATTTATGCAAAGAGTCAGTATTTGCAGTGTTGGCCCTTCTTTTTCAGGACCTCTGCAATTTGACTGGGCATGCTCTCAATCAACTTCTGGGCCAAATCCTGACTGATAGCAACCCATTCTTTCATAATTACTTCTTGGAGTTTGTCAGAATTAGTGGGTTTTTGTTTGTCCACCTGCCTCTTGAGGACTAACCACAAGTTCTCAATGAGATTAAGATCTTGGGATTTTCCAGGCCATGGACCCAAAATTTCAACGTTTTGGTCTCCGAGTCACTTAGTTATCACTTTTGCCTTATGGCACGGTGCTCCATCGTGCTGGAAAATGCATTGTTCTTCACCAAACTGTTGTTGGATTGTTGGAAGAAGTTGCTGTTGGAGGGTGTTTTGGTACCATTCTTTATTCAGGGCTGTGTTTTTGGGCAAAATTGTAAGTGAGCCCACTCCCTTGGATGAGAAGCAACCCCACACATGAATGGTCTCAGGATGCACTGGTGGCACTCCGATCCCGCAGCTGAATCCTCTTTAGGAGACGATCCTGGCGCTTGCTGGACTTTCTTGGATGCCCTGAAGCCTTCTTAACAAGAATTGAACCTCTTTCCTTGAAGTTCTTGATAATCCTATAAATTGTTGATTTAGGTGCAATTTTAGTAGCCACAATATCCTTGTCTGTGAAGCCATTTTTATGCAATGCAATGATGGCTGCACGCGTTTCTTTGCAGGTCACCATGGTTAACAATGGAAGAACAATGATTTCAGGCATCACCCTCCTTTTAACATGTCAAGTCTGCCATTCTAACCCAATCAGCCTGACATAATGATCTCCAGCCTTGTGCTCGTCAACATTCTCACCTGAGTTAAAAAACTTAAGCAACTTTTCCAATTTCCAATATTTATGTAATTCTGAAAACTTTTGGCCACGACTGTACATCCTCTCCTGAAAGTCTTTGTGTAATGAAGTATTTTCTGAATTTAGTATGCTGTAGTACATATAGGAGGGACCCCTGTAACCTGTAAATCAAGCATGAAGCTCTTTTTCCACTTTTTAAATTTGTATTCCCTACACAGGAGAGTTGACGCATGGGGAGCTGTATTCAGCCATCAAGAAGGAGAGGGAGCAGAAAGAGGGAGGAGATTCCTGTACCACAGCCTTCAGTGGGGAGATGCACTTCTATGAATTGGTGGAGGACACTAAAGATGGAATTTGGCTGGTTCAGGTAAACCTGGGAATTTGTATGTACTTATGGGTAGTTGGCATCTTACCTTCAAAAAAATTATTAGTGTTGTTTCATCTTGGAAAAGCAGGGAACTCTTCTGTTATTTGAATTAACAAAGGCTATCTATCCCCTGATCAGAGTAACAGAATAAAAAATGTCACAACTTGATAAATTGCTTTTAGCTTATTTTGCTCCTGCCTTTCTTGTGTGATCTTCAATTACTATCTGTTATTCTACACGTTTTTATTCACATCACCTCTAGCCATTGGAATAACTTGGTCGATATCAGCCACTTCAGCAATCTGTTTGTATTACCTTTCATGGAAGGATTTTTCCATGGTGGCTCCTTCAGATCCTTCTCTTCCAGTTTCTGGGACATTCCCTGAGTACTTCATCCCTCGGAGCCATCTTTTTGATGTATTCTTGGAGCTTGGATGTTTCATTTTGGATAGTGGCTCTGATGCTCACGACACCTCTTTCTGTGTTTCAACATCTGTCTTCTGAATTTCTTCCTTTGGCCAACTAATTTACCCCAACAGGGTGTCTTGATTACTTGCAGGGCATAGCTGTTGATTACCCAGACCTTGTTCTTGCCATTGAGTGGACTTCTCAGAACTTGCCCTACTCGTTGCAGGTATTTGACTGTTGTTGCTTTCCTTGTGGTCTCCTCATGGTTGCCTTTTGTTGTCATAAAGTCAAGAACAATACCACATTCTGTATTTATGTGAAGGTCATTGAAAACTTTGACGAGGGCAGTCTCAGTGCTGTGGTGAGCATGGAAACCAGACTGAAAAACATCAAAGCAGTTGGTCATTGCTAGGAAGCTATTTAACTGCTGAAACACAAGCTTTTTCAATAATTTTACTTATGAATGGAATAATTGAAATTGGCCTGAAGTTCTGCATTAACATGTTGTCCAGGTTATTCTTTTTTGCAGTGGTTTAATAAATGCCTGGGGGAAGACACCTGACAGGAGGGATGAGTTAACTATTTTAATCAGATTAGACCCAATGACAGGGAATTTTTTTTTTAGGAAAGCTGTGGGTAGGATATCAAGACAGCAAGAGGAGGATTTCTTCAAGGTTTTTTTTTTTGGTTCAAGTCATGGAACTCTGAAATTTTTTTCTACATTGGTGTTAGTTGGGTATAACATCGGTAGTCGGTTCGGTGCTGCGGTACAGACCGACCATCTAATTGTTAGAATCTTTTCAGTGAAAAAGTTGGCAAATTCATTGTAGGCCCTGGTAGAGTCTAGTTCAGGGGCTACTGTCACTGGAGGATGAGTTAGTCTTTCCACTGTTGCAAACACAGTCCATGCATTATTAATGTTTTTGTTAATGATTTCAGAGAAGAAAAATTCCCTAGCATCTTTTAAAGTTAACTGATATCTGTTCAGTCTCTCTTTGTAGATCTCACAGTGAACCTGGAGTTGAGTTTTCCGCCATTTTCTCTCAGCTTGTCGACGCTCCCTTCTTTCACTGCGTACCAGTGGATCGCTTGTCCACAGAGACTTCTTTCTACCTGAGACTACTTTCGCTTTAGTTGGAGCAATGGAATCAATGATGTCTGAGATTTTCGCGAGGAAATTATCTACCAGCTTGTTTACTGAGTTGGGAGATGAGGGGGATGTGGTAGGAGGGTAAATACGTTTAAAGGTTTCAACTGAACTGTCCCCGAGAAAACGCTTTTTTTACAGTTATCTCGCTGTGGCTAGATAGTTTAGCAGAGATGGTACTTTCAAAGAAAACACAGAAATGGTCAGATAGCGCACCCTATATATATATCTAGGGTGCGCTATCTGACCATATATATATTATATAATATATATATATATATATATATATATATATATATATATATATATAGAGGCAATTTCTCCATACAATTTTTTTAAATCAGTTGAATACTAGGAAGTGTTATGTTTAGTTTATATATATGTTTAGCATATATTTATGTATATATTAAGTGTGTACTTTTGATCACCACTCACTCAGTTGCTGAAATTATCCATAAAACTAGCTGAAATTAACTTGTAATTCTGTAGAAGTAAATACAATATGATTACCTCTCAGCCGGGGATATAAACCATGCCAGCGACGGTAAAGCTGCTGTAGCTCCTCTAGAATAAAAAAAAAGTAAACTCTGGAAGGTTTCTAGCTCCATTTTTACCAGTTTGTGTTTAGCGTTGTCACGGTTGCTAGGCGACAGGACATTCGCAGAGGAATAAATCTGAAGGCTAAACTGTCCACATTCACAGCCGCTAACATCCGGTCTACCCGGTCGAGGAACGACCCGTCCTATGTAGACCGCTGAGGATGGATCCTTAGAAAGATGCAAAATGGCAATTGACCCTAGAATGACATTCTGGTCCACACTTCTCACCAGTTGGTAGCAGTAACGTACCAATTCGTTGTTTGCCAGCCGTGAATAATTATCAAGAAGAGCATGCTAACTGGTAGTCATGATGTAAACATTCGGAGAAATACACGCAAGAAAGGGAATTTCTATGGTTTTTAGCGGCAGAGTTGGATTGAGGAAGACTTGCGTACTAAGTACTTTATTGGAGTACATTAACTGGACGTAAAAGGATTGTTTTTGTTCGAGATGATGGCTCTGTGGATTTGCAGGCGCAGTTAAGAAGGGTGAGTTGGACATTACATTATTTTTCTTTTTGAGTGTATCAGGACAGTTTCAGCAGCGAGTAGCGTCACAGATCAAAGCAGCAGAAAAATAAAAAGACAGTTGACATGGAAGAAGCAGGGCTTGTTGTTGTGTTTTCTGTTTGCTGTTTTTATTAACTGGTTTGCAAGCAAATCTTATTTTTCAAAGCCGGTTGTTTGTTGATATCTGCTCATTTTGATTTGAATCGACTTAAACACAGTTCCCGCTGAGCGACAAGGATCTTCTATAAAGGAAGATGGCTCACTCACATACGCATGCAGATACACAGTATGATTGTGACAGTGGCTCAAACGCGGCCACCAATCTAGAACAGAGCGATTGTTCGGAAAAACTCTTGAACCTCAGCCAGTCCCTTTTTAAATTATATAGGCTTTAATATGAATATTTACATTGTGGGTGTTTCTCAATGTCAAGGAACCTCGCCAAGCGAGGCAACGCCTTGGAAGCCGAGGCGCCTTGCTAACGAGGACACTGTCCTTCCTTGGTCAAAGAAAACGGTTAAATGGAACAGACTTGCATCGAAAATACCGCACTGTATTCTGGGAAATGTTTGACCGAGGGAAGGCATCAAGGAACCTCCCATGTATCCTTGGTCAGTTAGCTAAACGGCAGACAAACGTAGGACAGACGCCTCGTTAGCACATGAACATTGGAACACGCCTTGGCGGTCCCTGATGACGAATCTCCTAGGCAACCGGGGGCAGGGAGGTTCCTTGATGCCTTCCCTCGGTCAAAAATTTCCCAGAATACATTGCGGTATTTTTGAAGTTGCAGCTTCGGTTTCTAGCAGGTACTAACTGGCTTTCACATTTGATTTAACCAATATATACACAATTAAAAAAGTAAAACTCTCGTTATTCATCTATATTGAAACTTATACGTATAAAATATAACAATGGGCGGGACGTAAACAGAGCGCGTAAGCAAAAGGCGGGCCGTGGGCAGCCGCGGTCACGTGATGTAAGTCTATTCCATTTAACTGTTTTCTTTGACCAAGGAAGGACAGTGTCCTTGTAAGCAAGGCGCCTCGCCTACCGAGGCAATGCCTTGACATTGAGAAACAGGGCCGTGTCAAAAAGGGCCGTTTTGACCCGGAAATATTTAACACACTGCCAACAGGAGGTAAAAACGTTAAGGGGTTAAATAAAAACTGGGCCCCCCCAAAATAAGCTGTGCCCCCCAGCTAAATTGCCATGGCGCCGGGTCTGACTATCAGAAAGTCCACAAAATGCCATTAAAAGGCTTTAGTTGATCCAAAATGCGGCAGCAGGAGTTCTGATGAATATTAAAAAGAGAGATCACATTTCTCCTGTTTTAGCTTCTCTTCATTGGCTCCCTGTTAAAATCCAGAATAGAATTTTAAGATCCTCTTTCTTACATACAAAGCCCTCAATAATTAAGCTCCATCATACATCAGAGATCTAATTGTTCCATATGTTCCTAACAGAGCCCTTCGCTCTCAGACTCCAGGTTTACTTGTAGCTCCTAGGATTTCTAAAAGTAGAATGGGAGGCAGATATTTTAGTTATGAGGCTCCTCTCCTGGGGAACCAGCTCCCAGCTTTAGTCCGTGAGGCAGACACTCTGTTTACTTTTAAGGCCAGGCTTAAAACTTTCCTTTTTGATTAAGCTTATAGTTAGAGTGGCTAAGGTCATCCTGAGCTATCTCTGTAGTTATGCTGCTATAGGCTTAGACTGCTGGAGGATAGACTACCAATTTTCTTCACTCTGCTACTTCCTTTTCTACTACTACTCTCCAGTTGTATTACAGTACATTCAGTTGTGTCGACTGTTAACTTTGTTTTCTCTGTGTTTTTTTTCTACATAGAAGATATACCTGGTCTGGTATCCTGCTTGGCTGCAATGCCCTGTTGGACGGGGGGCATCGACTGGGATAATGCTCCCAGTAACTGAACATCCACTGTGTCATGTTATCAACTTTTTACTTTCTGTAACATAGAAAGTACTCTCATATCAGATCTTCTGTTCCTTCTGTGTCTCTGCTCTGTCTTCTCAAACCCCCAGACGGTCGTGGCAGATGGCCGCTCCTACTGAACCTGGTTCTGTTGGAGGTTTCTTCCTGTTAAAGGGAAGTTTTTCCTCTCCACCGTCTCTACATGCTTGCTCAGTATGAGGGATTGCTGAAGGATTGCTGTGGTTGGGAAGTCTGCATCAACGGGGCCCAACCTCGCCAATGACCGACACAATGTGCTGGGATTCCTTAAATAGGAAACTTTTTAACTGATTGGAATGTTTGTATAAATGTATTGAAATGACTTCTTGTTTAGTGCCTTGAGATAACATCTGTTGTGAATCGGCGCTATATAAATGAATTGAATAGAAAATTTAAGTTGTCTCATTTCCATATCCAGTGTTTAGATCAGAATTAATCTGAAGATGGTGTAACTTCGTCTCGATTCTTTCAATTCTTTGGAGCAGTTTCTCAAAGACCTCAGCTGAGCAAAAACAATTTTTTTATAATCCACAGTCCTTCAGAAAGCAATCCAAAAAACCATGGATTCTTATCCACGAGTGGATGAAAGAGTTGACAATTTCTCCAGGTTTCTTGGTCCTCACAATGTTTCCAGCACTGAAGCGTGTGAAGTGGTCTATGATGTGTAGGTACCACTCCCCAGGTTCCAGCTCATGCAGATCTATTGCCACTGTCTCATTGTATTCTGAGGCTAAGGGCAAACCAACAGCAGGTTTGGGTTTAGTCCTGCTGTATTTTTGACATATCTCACAGTCACGAATGATCTTCTGTAGAATGACTGAACAATCTTTGTCATTATTTCCAGAACTTTGGATGAGCCTATGCAACTGGTCTGCCGAGGCGTGACCAAACTGTTTGTGCAGCTTCAGCAGAACTTTACGCTTTTCTTTTAATGACATCTAGTGTCCTGAAGTGGTCAACTCAAGGGGCACTTGCTGCTTAAACATGACAACTTTGTCATTTTCCATATGTAGGACTCTTCCTGCTCTTTTTAGGGACATCTTGGTCAGGACCAGGGGAATATCAACCAGGACAACTTCACTTTCAATGTGACATTTTGTTTGGTCTATTTTGGCCGGAAACTTCACTCTTCTGTTGGACTACACCACCTGACCATCATCAAATCTGAAAGGCCTGCAGCTTGAAGATTCTGTTTTCAGCAGTTTGTGGATCTGGTTTTCACTCAGGTCATTTATATAACTCTCCAGCCACATTTCACCACAAACTGTTCTTGTGCATGCAGTGTCAATAATGGCTGATCCCAGGGACTCGGTCAGAAAAATCTCACAGTCCATTTTAGCCTCTTTAGTAAACAGCGTAATGTTCTTCTATAACGTTCTTCTATATTTTTGTCTTCTGTCAACTTCATTTCTCCGATGAGGACAGTCTTTAGCCCAGTGGTACGTGCTCTGGCAGATAACGCATTTAGTTCGCTTACCACATGTGACGATTGGATTTGTACCCTGTTGTGGCTGCCGCTGTCCGTCCTGTGGCGGGCTGTTACTCCGTCGGAATTTGCCTGGTGACTTCTGCTCTGTACAGAAAACTCCAGTACCGCTGCTGGTGCTTACCCTGGTGGTTTTTCCTCAGAAAATCTGCTTCAGTGCCAACTTCAGGGATGAAAATGTCAGATCCATGCACGTTGTAAGTGCTAGCTGTCTGTTTTGCTCCTCAAGACAAGCAGTGTCCAGGAGTTTGAACGCCAACACAGTGTCGGGTAGGGTCGCATCATACTTTTTCCATACGATTGTATCTTTGTTGAAACTCTATTATGTAGTTCACCATTAGCATCAAACTGTCTTTAGATATTGAGTCGTAGTAAGAGTATGCTTCATAAGCCCGGTCTTTTTCTTCTCTCAAAAAACTGTGTCCAATTTTGCAAGCAAGGTTTCCATACCGTTGTCTTTAAGATCCTCGGCAGATATTTCCAAAGCAGTCTCTCTGGCTCACCCCTTGATCCCCAGCGCCACTGCGAGCACCTGCTTCTTCTTGTCCAGATCCATACCAAGTCTCTACATACTAACTTCATTTTTCCAGCACTCGTTTGGCCTGGCTTAGTCGAACTTAGGCTTTATTCTATTATTGGAAACCATCCTCTGCTACCATGAAAAGTCCAGTGGCACAATGTTTGCAACTTAGAACAGCCTTTATTTCTTCCCCGCCGTAGTCCATATTCCTTCCACTCACCGCCGCGTCACCCCATACAAAACCCGCGATCACCCGAAACGAGAATCTCACAGACTATACAGTGAGTTAACATTCAATGTGCTGGGCAATTTTAGTAGATTCTCTGGGTATAAACTCAATTTAAATTAGCTTAAGATGGAGGCTATTTGTCTTAACTATGGTAGTTTACCTTTAAAAGTTGTTACTGAACAAACAGAAAATCAATTCTGTGATTTGTTTAGGAGTAACTTCCTTCCATTTGATCAAAAACAACTTTTAACTAAATCGTCCCCACTGTTACTATCTCTTATTGGTAGAAGAAACTCTGTAAAAATGATGCTGTCCCTAAATTTCTGTATCTTTGCCAGTGCCTTCCTATTATGATTCCAAAATCGTTTTTAAATCTTTGGAGCAGGTGGGTGGAATGGGATTGCCTAGTTTTTAGCACTACTACTGGGCTGCAAACATTGGGTGTTTGTTGTATTGGAGGCACTTTCATTTGAAATCTTCGTCTCCAATCTGTGTCACCATGGAGGCTCATGCTGTTGGAACAGCAGCTTCGTCGGCACAACTGGATGCACCTCTTCCACTCACCTGCTCTATTGCTTCTGGTAGCCCAGTGGTTAAGCGGGCCTTGAAAATTTGGTCTCAATTTAGAAAAACTTTGAATCTCCAGACTTTTTCACTTCTAAGTCCAATTGTAGCTAATTACTCATTTGCTCCATCAGTGGCTGATGCTACCTTTCATTTTTGGCATAAAAAAGGTTTAAATGTTTCAAAGATTTATATTCTGATAACCATTATTTTAGTTTTGCTCAGCTGATTACAGAATTTGGAATTGCATCCACTCAATTCTTTAGGTGTAATGTCTAACCATTATAACCTAATTGTCAAATAATATTGTCCTTCATTGGCTGTTATTAAAACTGTCTTGGAACAGGACCTCAATTCCACCATCTCTGAGGTGTGGGATTGTATTCTGGATCAGATGCACTCCTCATTGATGTGTGCTCTGTACGCCCTCTTGCAATTTAAAGCGGTTCACCCTGTGCACTTAGCTAAGGTCAAATTGGCCATACCAATATACCCAAACATGGACCCAACCTGTCAAAAATGTAGGCGTGCACCTGCTTCATTATTGCACATGTAGCCTATTGGTTGTGTCCTTCCCTGGCCAACTTTTGGAAGTCAGTCTTCCTTACGGTTTCTGAAGTCTTGCAGTACCAGGTTGAGCAATACCCCATCTCTGCTATCTTTGGAGTTGCCCCAGATCTAGACCTACCACGTTTCAAACTTAAAATGTTATCTTTTTTTACCTTACTCACTAGAAGAGTTGTCTTACTAAAGTAGAAAGTCCCTGTTCCTCCCACTCATGCCCACTGGATAAGAGATATTATGTTGTGTATGGATTTAGAGCCGGGTTCTGTTGGAGGTTTCTTCCTGTTAAAGGGGAGTTTTTCCTCTCCACCGTCGCTACATGCTTGCTCAGTATGAGGGATTGCTGAAGGATTGCTGTGGTTGGAAAGTCTGCATCAACGGGGCCCAACCTCACGCCAATGACTGACGCAATCTGCTGGGATTCCTTAAATAGGAAACTTTTTAACTGATTGGAATATTTGTATAAATGTATTGAAATGACTTCTTGTTAAGTGCCTTGAGATGACATCTGTTGTGAATTGGCGCTATATAAATAGACTGAATTGAATTGAAAAAAAATTATATTCTGTAATGTAATCACCTTTACAATTCTGCATCAATAAAAAGATGCTTGAAAGAAAAGTTTTGTGCCCAGGAAAACCTTTTTAAAGTTGATTGTCGTATGAAAAACTGTGGCTACTCCTCCACCTTGTCTGTGTTTTCTGCTCACTGTTAGAAAATTGTAATTTGACAGAGTTGACTATCAATGTAGATGTTTCTAACCAGGTTTCAGATAGAAGTGGAGCTTGTAGATTGGGCTCAGTCAGTGATGATGTCATTATAAGAAATGACTTGTTTTGGTGTTAGCTGGGTTCTAATTCTAATTTGAGTATTCAGTGTGGCAGAGAAAGTTTTAAAGTGATTAATTTGGAAATGAGGAGTAGGATGACGTTGAACGCTGTGATGAACGCTGTACGTCTCTGCTTATTTCTGGTGGCGTCATCTTTGCTTGGTGTGCTGGTGGGAAGGGAGGAAGTGCTTGTTCTCTGGAAATCTCTGCGGGCTGTGTGTCATGGTCAGACCTTCGGTGCTTTGTCATATGTTTTGGAACATCCAGAGCATTTTCATTGAGATGGCAGAACATGTTCAAGGTCATTAATCTCAGTCCGGCTTTGTTCCGATATCGCTCATTATCTCTAAAGAGATGTTTTGCACCACAGAATATTTTAAGTTATTGATAAATCTAATTAAACGACCATCACAGGTGTTCTTCAGCCATTTGTGGAGCATATGAAGTCTGCTAGCCTATATCTTTCATCATTTCCTGTAGGCACTGGTCCACTGAAGTACATGTTTAGTCCCTCAAGTTTTTGCTGCAGATCAGAGAAATCCCTTTCCAAAATCTCTGCTTTTCGGCTTCATGAGTAGATCCTGTGTGAATAACAAGCGTTTCCAGTTTCGGTTGTTGATTTAGTCAAGCGCCTTATTTTGGCTGGGGGCTTATTTTCGAGACTGTTGCACCAAAGGTCGATTGAAACAATGCTGCCAGGTTCTATTTCACAAATGCCACTAAGTGATCTGCCTTTTATTTTTGCAGCCTTTTGTCCCTCTCAGATACACTTGGGAATTGCAGAGTCATCCATTTCTGCAGTAGGAAATGGATGACTGTGGGAAGACTTCAGATTAACGAAGAACTGCCTTTTATTAACAAAAAAATTCTGTCGCCTGGCTTCTGAAATTCAGAAACTTTTGCAATAATGAAGGTCAATTAAGGTTCTGGAATGTAAATTATGACAACTAGGGGGCCAAGTATTGAAGCCACTTCTCTATTGTGAAGATCATGGATCTGAGTGCTCCTATGACCATGGCCACAATGGCCAACATATATATTGAATATAATTTAAAATAAACACAATTTCAAATAATATGTTAATCCAAACTTTGGTTTACCGCACTTACCATAGAAGTGGCGAACAACATGTATTCAAACCAATATATGTACACTGTCATTTTTTTCCATGAAACAACTGTGTATCTTCATTTTCACAGTTTATTCTTCATTGTGATGTTAACTTATCCACATGTATACTTGCAGGTTGTGGCCCAGGACCAGGAAGCTGTGCTCAGTCAGTCGAACTGGGGAAAAATGGTGCTGAAAATGTCTCAGTTTGGAATCAGAACTGGAACCTTCAACTGCTCCAATGATTATAGGTAGGAAGTAGCTACTTCATCTCAAAATATGCTTGTTAAACTAACCAACAATCACTTTAGAGCTGTGGCGTCTCTTCATTTGCGGTCCGTGGGTCCTGACCCCAACAGATGTCGCTGTGGAGCTCTATGCATGGCAAGCTTAAAGTAATTAGTAGAACAGGATCATAGAGTAATATTATATAATGACTGATTGTGTTACGAAGAAGATTCTGTTATAAACATTTGTGTATAACTGTCTTAAGTCTTTGCCAGAATACTGACAAGCTCAGTAGGCTAAATCCTCCTGAAGCAGCAATTGGGGCTGGCCCCTTAACCTTTGTTTAAATGATGAACATCTGAAATCACAGTACACATGCTCAATGTGTGCTCAGTAGACAGCCGAGGGCCACAAATGCCATGGCCCCGAGCTGAGATTCCGCTACCTTCCTCAATAGAGAAAGGCAGCAATTCGCCATCTGTATGGGATCAGAACAGTATCACCTTGAAATGAAACTGAAAATAAATATTGGCATTGAAAAATATTATTGTAACTGAAAATATTAATTTTGAATCTGAAATAAATCTAGTGAAAATTTTTGTATTGAAAGTGATTTTTTCCCCCTATGAAACTCATGTATATGCATTGAAAGGAATAACTCAAGTTTTCAAAATTAATTTTTTTTTACAATGCAAATCTTTTTTTACAATGCAAATCTTTTTTTACAAGGCAAATCTTTTTTTACAATGCCAATCTTTTTTTCAATGCCATTATTTTTTTCAGCTTAATTCAGGTAATACTGTTTTGACGCTTGTGTGTGCACGCGCAGAGGGGCGGGGCTTCAGCTCCCCATATGTTTGCATGAACGAGGCAGGAGGGAAACTCCGACTGTCTGAGGCCAGACGCGAGAAACAACAGGACATTTACATTGCTAATAATGTGGTTTGTGGAAGAAAAAAAGACATAAACGGTTTCTTCTCAGTTTCTTCTACTGACCAGTAGACTAGGAGTCTTTGTGAAAAAGTTTTATGGTTCTCCTCATTACAGACAGTGTGGTAGTAAGGGATGTAAATACAGACTATATAGGCTATACCATATTAAATAACTGTATTTATTTTAGATCCACAATACATATTTACAATACATATCAATAACGTTGACAAATCAATTAAGACTGGTGTAAGCATTTATATCTTTTTTTTATTATTATTATTATTCCACAAACCACACTATCCTTTCTGTACACCCAGAGACTTTGAAACGATTTAGAAAAGATTCTTAAAGATTATCAGCTCACATCTAAAGACTTTGGTTAACAGTTTTTTAGTCTCAGACTAAAGATTTTATAAACACTGAATCTGGTTGGGACACTATTTAAGACTACACCTAGGCTATTTTAGCTTCCCGCAAAATTCCTCCCATTATGCTCAGCATTATACAGTTTCTTTATGTGCGAATGTTGTAGCATTGTTTGCCAAGATTAATGTTATGTCAAATAAAGACTTGCATTCAAAGTGGGTACTGTATCATCAAGTAACTGGTTGACTCATATCTTTTTAGTGCAAGGTGTTTATGCTGTACCACTTGCTCCATGCAGATGCACAGATAGCGCTGGTTTGTGCCTGTATTCCAGGGGGCAAGGTTGGCATACACTTTGTAATTTATGGCCCATTTCTCAGCCATGCAACACAAATATTGTATTTGTTGTGTATAGACCCTGCCAGGCTCCATAGGTGGCTACAAAACTGTTATTTATAAATATCCCACCTATGTTTATAACCTACTTTCCCGCAGGAACAAAAAAGAAATTGATATGTGGCAAGGTGCAAGACCATATCATAAAACAGAACTTGAACCCACCATCATCAGCGATGTAACCCTACTTATTAACCATTGTGCCATAGCAGTAAAGTACAACCCCAGACAGCCAGGGTACACTCTTAAGAGGACAGGACCCCCACACGGTCACATAGTTGAATGAACGGAGGGAACAGATTACGACTCCATGCGCATGGTTTAATAAACCGAGGGTACAGATTCTAACCCTTAAAAAATGATTTCTGCACCTGACCCTTGCCGGGCTCTGTAGCTTTGTGCTTCTGCTTGTGTGAGAACAGCTTTATTGGTTGTTGATTGATTTACGTCACAACGCCTACACTAGGACTTGCGAAAATATCAAACATGTTTGATTCAAAAGACTACAGAAAGACTGTCATAAATCGGGTCCCCAACTGCAGATTATCACCTTCCACAAACCACATTAGAAGCAAAGAAAATGTTGATCCCACTTGGACAGTCGGAGTTTCCCTCCTGCCTCGTTCATGCAAACATATGGGGGGCTGAAGCCCCGCCCCTCATGCGCGTGCACACACAAGCGTCACAACAGTATCACCTGAATGAAGCTGAAAAAAATGATGGCATTGAAAAAACGATTGGTATTGAAAAAAAGATTGGCATTGTAAAAAAAGATTGGCATTGTAAAAAAGGATTGGCATTGTAAAAAAAAATTTCACTTTCAATACAAAAATTTTCACTATATTTATTTCCGATTCAAAATTAATATTTTCATTTACAATAATATTTTTCAATGCCAATTTTTATTTTCAATGCCAATATTTATTTTCAGTTTCATTTCAAGGTGATACTGTTCTGATCCCATACATCTGGCAGTCTGCCTGAAATTTATTAGAAGAAGAAAAAGAGATCCCGCTATCAAACCACTGCAGGAAATTTGGCACCTTGCCTCTTGAATGAAAATTAGAGATTAAACATTTGGGATGTCACCAGCCAGTGGATTTTAACATGGTTCAAGGATTTTAAGAGATTATTATATATTTAAAGGGGATTATTTTAAAGATTATACAGTTATGGAACGTTTGCCCCCATAAAAGATCTGCATTTTTTTTTGAAGAACAAAATTAGTTAGTGACCCTTTTATTTGTAATTTCATGTAGGCTATAAAAAGGTTTCATTCTTCAATTACATTTACATAAAATGGCGTTTGTAGTGTGTAGATTTGTGCTATTTTATGGTTCATTTAATATTGAATCAATAATAAATTAATCACATAAAACGGCAATAAATATTATTGTTCAAAGTCAGATTGTATGCATCACAGAAGAATTAGTTGCTGCTATTAGGTGTTGAGTTGCTGTGGCCCACCTAACTTATCATGTCAGAGGCGCCACTGCTTTAGAGGAAAGAAATGTATTCCCCAGTTCTTAGCTCAGTTATTGCATGACTCTTTTTGAAATTTCTTCGTACATGCTTTAACATCCAAACACTAGGGCACCTTGCTTCTGGAGTTTTTCTGCTGTTTTGTGAACAACCTAATTGTATAGGTTGCTGCTGTGTGAAAATCCATGTGCACTTGTGTTCCTGTAAATATTGTTGAACCTTGTCCTTTTGTGGCGATGATGCTGTAATCTCTTTGTGAGCACCAACAAAATTAGTGCCGCAGTTGGAACGCAGTTGTTTTACAGGACCTCTCAGTGCGAAGAAGTGCCTCAGTGCATTGATAAAACTCAATGCGCTCATCTCCTCTACAACTTCCATACGAACAGCCTTTGAGCATAAGCACATAAAGAGTACTGCCCATCGTTTGCTGTTAGCCTGTCCCCCTCTTGTACGCCTTGTAAATACTTCCCATGGGCCAAAAACATCCACTCCTACATAAGAGAAGGGAGGCTCTACCTGGAGTCACTCTACTGGCAGGTTGTTCATTAACTCCTCAAACTTTCCTCCCAGTTTTTTGCATGTGACACACTTGTTCATTACCTTGCCAATACACTTTTTTGCACCTACAATCCAGAGGCCACTATCTCTGACTTCCCCTTCGATAAAATACCTACCCTGGTGGTTAACGCTTTCATGGCAATGTCTCACAAGAAGGGTAGTTATGTGGTTGGTGCCTGGTAGGATGATAGGATGTGTTTCTTTTGTCTCTAAGCCTGAGTGAGTAATGCCACCACCGACTCTCAATAGGCCATCATTTCCAATGATAGGGTTTAGCTTGATGAGCAAGCTGTGTTTGGGAAGATTTTGTTTTGCAACAATACACTTAATCTCTTCTGCATATGTTTCCTGTTGAACATTTTTGATTATTATGTTTTCAGCCTTCTCAATCAGTTTACATGTGATAGCTGTTCTACACATGCCATCAAGTACATTCTTTATTTGTTGTTGGAAGGGAGAAGCATTGTACTATGTGAATCAGGTTTGCTACAGTTCTGATCAGTGATTTCCACGAAGAAAAATGTTCCCAGCGTTTTGTGTCTATCAGAGTTCAAGCCTGGGGACTGAAAGCTCTGGCTGGGGGGCGAGTCATGCCTTGCCCAAGACAAATCCAACTTCTATGGTTTCATCAGCAGCAGTAACTTTAAGATAGGCAACAGCACATATTGCTTTCATTGATGCATCTGAAAAGATACATAGTTCAGTACCTCTAGCTTAAGAAAGTGGGATGTTGGTGTACGTACATGGGATTTGTAGATCCCTGAGGCCTTGAAGGGACTGCTGCCATTCTACCAACTTCCCTCTCATGCCTTCAAGCAGGGCGGAATCCCACTCTGTTGTGTGCTGTAAAAGTTCTCTCAAGAGGAGACATCATTTAATGATGACTGGGGACAAGAATCCCAGCAGCTTAAATACACCATTTACTGTGTGTGTAAGGTTTGTCTGTTTGGGGAATATGAAAGGTGAAATAGTCTGACATTATATTCTAGGGTTGGGCGATGTCCCCCAAATTGGCAGTTGACGATGTTTACAGTAAAACATTGCGATGGACGATGATATCGTCGCCTTGGGGGGAGGAGGGGGGGACTTTTTTGTCTTTTTTTCTCTATATCTCTTTACATAGGCCTAAAAGAATGTTTTTCTTAAAAAGTAAGAAAAAACTTAATTTCGTAAACTGTACTTTTGTTATTTTACTACACTAATACGTTATAAGTTGTAATACGTTGTACGTTTCAAGTGGTAATACACTTCACGCAGCTGCATAAATCACTGAAAGCGTGAACGAAGTGTCCACTTCAATGGGACCCACTGTACTCACCCGGGCTTTTTAACATGTGGCACTCGGTTGCATGTAAGGGGGAAAAAAGAGACTGATAAACCGAGCTGTAAAGCACAACTTATTTTCGTGGTGGACCAATCGCTGATGCCAAAAAGTAAAAAAAAAAAGAAGAAATAGAACTTGATGTCCGGATTTAGTCCTCAGTCACCCATAAGGAAGGCGGTCTTTGTATCAGGATCCACCTACTACTCCAGGTTGTTCTCCTCCCAGGTAACAGCCTTACAATAAGTTCTTCCCACCGAGCAGCTCCAACAACAAAACACACCAAATCCACACAAACAAACCATCCAAAATAAATACAAAAATATACAAATTTGATATTTGATGCAGCAAGCATTTCTTGTGTTCTTTTGAGTAGATCAATAGCGTTTTGCTCAGTGGGAACAGACTTCAAGGTGTCATCTACATAAAAATCTCTGTCCACAAATTGACACACATCTGCTACGTATTTTTCCTCACCTTGCTGTGCTGCCCTCCTTAGACCATAAGTGTTGCCAAACACATGGACGCAGATTCTGTAGTCTACTATCTCATTTTTTGGATTGTTGTCTTTGTGCTACACAAATCTCAAAACATCCCTACAGTCCTCTCGCACCAGAAAGCAATAAAACATCTGCTGAATGTCTGCGGTTATTGCAACTTTGTTTTTTAAATCTCGCTAATACACTTAATAGACTGTTGTTTAAGTTAGGCTCTGAAAGCAGCATATCGTTAAGTGACATGTCTTCAAACCGTGCACTGGAGTCAAACGCTACTCTTATCTGTGATTGCTTCTGCAGATGGTAAACTCCAAAAAAGGGTAAATACCAGTACTCTTTGTTCTCCTGTACTGGGGGTGCAACCTCAGCATGTACGTTATCCAACATCTTCTGCATAAAGTCTATGAGGTGGGACTGCATTTCAGGGTTTTTGCTGAGTCTGCGTTGCAATGATTTGAGGTGACTGATGGCATACTGGCGGTTGTTTGGCAGTATTTTTCTTGGCTGATGAAAGGGTAGTGGGGCCACCCAGCTCTTGGTTTCATCTTGTGTGAACTCATCGTCCATGATTTTGAGAAATAACAAATCCTCCATTGAGGGCACAACCTTTTTGTCATTTTTAGTCTGGGAGAAAACATCATTTCCCAAGCCTATACTGGTTCCATTTTGTTTTACATTTGTGCAACTGAGAGTTAGTGGTTGATCTGGAAGACTAATCTCTGTCTTGACAGTAAAGTGGTTCTCACAAGGAGGAAAATGGGTGGGTCTCCCATTTATGAGAGTGTGAGTCTTAAGACTGGTGACCTTTGAGTGCTTATGAGTGCTGCCCAAGCACACATCACCAACTATCACCCAGCCTAGATCAAGTCTCTGAGCAAATGGTGTGTTGTGTGGGCCATTGATTTGACTAAGGACTTTATGGACTCTTAGGATGTCCCTTCCAAGTAGTAACAGTATCTCAGCACTGTCATCTATTGGTGGTATTTTATGTGCAATACGTTCGAGGTGGCGACCTGCTGGAGTCGGAATTTCCTCTCTTTTGTTTGGTATCATGTTGCACTCGATCAACATTGGTAGTGGTATTGCAGGAGCGCCATCTATGGCCTCTATAACATAACCAAGCGTTCTACGACCAGCTGTGAGACTTACACCAGCACAAGTCTGCAGGATGTACGGTGCTGCGAAGCTGTTACCTTTGAACATGTTGAAAAACCCTGAGCATGCCAATGACCAGTTACTCTGGTCGTCTAACATGGTGTTTACCTTTCTGAACTGAAAACACACAGCTATCGACACAACAGCTTCCCATCTCTGTAGTCTGAATCACACTGCTGTGCTGTCTGCGCCTTATGGTCTGAACACTGACTTCCTTGTTCTCTTAAAGAGACAGCGCACATAAATGAAACTTATGGCAGAGCCAGAACATACTCACTGAATGAAAGATTCATTTTAGTTGCAAATCACTTCAGTTGTGATTTCGTGTTTACAACATATACAAATATATATGTGTGTATAAAGTTGTATTCATAGGTATATAACTGTGTATGTTCATAGGTTTGTATGCATATAAAAAATATAGATTTATATTTGTCTATACATACTATACGCATAGACCTAAATCACTAATATGGGTTGTCATAAAGCCAGCAAAAACAACCAGCATGTGTACAACAGTCAGTAAAGTGGATTTCTGTAAAAAATTATTTAACATCTTTGTTCTCTTCTTTTGCTAGGTCATGCATCAAACGTCGTTGGCAACGCTCAACGCTCATCATGTCTGCTCCTCAGACTTCAGCTTCAAAGGGTAAAGTGATGATTAAAGAATATTCTGGACAATACACTGAAATTGAACACATCTTTCGGTGGATGACCTCCCATCTGGCTCGTCGAATCAAAACTGTACGTCAGTCTGCTCAACTACTTCAGGAGTGGCGCTCTGATCCAGCTCATCCAATCAAGATGTTTCTGTTCACTCATTTGTCCCAACCTCCAGCCTTCTTCTCCTCCCTGTCTGTTAAGTTCACTGGCAGAATTGAGTTTATTTTTGTTGACGTACGTCACTGGGACAACCAGAGCACCCTCTTAGACATTGGTGTGACACAGAGCCCTGCTTATATACTTAAAATGCCAGAGGGTATCTATCACTACGGTAACAGGTAACATTTTGCATTGGCAAGATTTACCATAATTTATGGAAGAAATAACAGTAACAGTAAATTGTCTTTTCTCATGTATGCCACTTTGAATATCACCTTTTACACCTTTTTTCTTCTCTCTTACTGAAGTACTGGGGAGTTTCTGTCACTTGCTGCAATGGATACATTCCTGCGTTCGGTCCAGCCAGAAGTCAATGACCTGTTTGTCCTCAGCCTGGTACTCATAAATTTACTGGCCTGGATGGATCTCTTCATTACACAGGTCACTTATTATGTTTTAATCAGATGCTTGGGTGACAAGGGGGTAAGAGCACTTCCTAAAGCTTTTGATGCTGTAGCGAGTTTTGTCTTTCTCCTTGAAGATTGATTAAAAACATGTACTTTACCATCTCATACTGTAAATGGAACCCAGCTCTTATTTCCAGCACAAGTAAGGGAGGGAGTAGAGAAATGTTGTTTGTACATTCGCATATGCAGGCATTTGTGTGTAGGGGAAGAGTTATGTTTAAGAGTATAGAGTAAAGATGAATGTATGCACAAGTGTAACTAAGTGTAACTGTATTTATACACTGCTTGGCCAAAAAAAAGTTGCCACCTGGATTTCACTAAGCAAATAGGTACGAGCCCCCTATTGAATAATTACTGCATGGGTGATTGTCTTTCAGCTGGCGACAAGTTATTTAACCCCAACTAGTGCAATGAGTTGCTTCTCATTTCATAAACAACCATGTTGAAAGACGCATCTCGTGGTCGTGGAAAAGATGTTTGAGAAGGGTCAAATCATTGGCATGCATCAAGCAGAGAAAACATCTAAGGAGATTGCAAAAACCACTAAAATTGGGTTAAGAACTGCCCAACGCATTATTAAAAAGTGGCAGGATAGTGGGGACCCATTGTCTTCGAGTAAGAAATGTGGCTGGGAAAATATCCTGAATGACCGTGATTGCCGATCACTTAAACATTTGGTGAAATCATATCAAGAGAAAAAAACATTAGAACTCAGGGCTATGTTTAATAGTGAAAGAGCATTTCCACACGCATAATGTGAAGGGAACTCAAGGGATTGGGACTGAACAGCTGTGTAGCCATAAATAAAAACACTAATCAGTAAGGCAAACCGGGAAAAAAAGCTTCAATTTGCTAGGGAGCATAATGATTGAACTCTGGAGCAATGGAAGAAGGTCTTATGGTATGATGAGTCCAGATTTACCCTGTTCCAGAGTGACGGGTTCATCAGGATAGGAAGAGAGGAAGATGAAGTGATGCACCCATCATGCCTAGTGCCTACTATACAAGCCTGTGGGGGCAGTACCATGATCTGGGGTTGCTGCAGTTGGTCAGGTCTAGGTTCAGCAGCAAGATGTGCTCCAAGAATGAGGTCAGCTGACTACCTGAATATACTGAATGACCTGGTTATTCCATCAATGGGTTTTTTCTTCCCTGAGTTGGTTCTGGGAGCATGAGACATAATTTTCACACATGGATTGGCCACCACAGAGTCCAAACCTTAACCCCATTGAGAATCTTTGGGATGTGCTGGAGATTGCTTTGCGTAGAGGTCAGACTCTACCATCATCGATGCAAGATCTTGGCGAAAAATTAATGCAACACTGGATGGAAATAGATATTGTGACATTGCAGAAGCTTATCAAAACAATGCCGCAGAGAATGCGTGCTGTAATCAAAGCTAAAGGCGGTCCAACGAAATATTAGTGCTTGACCTTTTTTTTTTTTTTTTTTCTTGTGGCAACTTTTTTTTTGGCCAGGAAGTGTATCTTCTGGCTTTTTACCAGTAGTCAAGCTGGGCCGGTTGCTTAATTCATGCAAACTCTTATACAAAGAAAGCTGTGTACAGCACATGCTTTGCCTATGGAGTTTTATGTCCTGGGTTCTAGCTTAAGGGTTATTGCTTAATAGGCTGTAGATTAAAGAAAAATATATACTTTTAAAAATGTTTCAAGAACGTATTAGGATTTATTGCTATATTACCAGTGAACATGATCAAAAACTAAAAACAAGCATCGTTGCATCAAACTTTATTTGATGCTGATGAAGGCTTTAACAGATAGTGTTTGGCTAATTAAACTACTATTAAGTTGTTATAAATTAACATATATTTTTAAAATATGCAACTGATGGCTCATATGGAGCATTCAGGTGAATGTTTAGCATCCACTTTAGACAATAGCTAATTTTAGGCAATATTTTACATTGGACTTAAACGACCCACAAAAAGTAAGGGAAAATTTACTTTTGGGGTAAATTTATTGAAAGCGTTAAAAAAAACAACAGTCCCCCTTTCATTAAGTCAAAGATGAAGTGTCTTTGTCTCCCTTGAGAGAAATGTACTTTGGACAGAATTACACCGCACAAGTCCACTACACTCATCCATAGCATCACAAAACACAATAAAGACATATATGGAATAATAAAAACAACCTTTAGAAGATAATTTAAAAAGATAATTTAAAAAAGGGTACATAAATAGATAAATAAAATTGGAAACTGATCCACTAAAAATGAGCCCGTTCATCTCACAGCCTGTGTTCATTTACAACCTTAATCGATACGTGAAGAATAAAACTGCTTAAACAGTTCTTGAGGATTTAGAGGAGCTGTCCTACCCATAATCCTCCCTGCTGTCTTAATCAAAGTTAAAATCTGAGCTTTTGATATAACAGTTAAATTACCAAACCAACAGGCAATGCCATACCTTAGAAGTGACTGATGGATCTGAGCATAAACACTGTCCTCTTGTGTGATCCAGCTGAGGGCACTATCAATTTGAACTCTCAGGTATTTAAAGGAGTTTACTTGCTGGATGTAATGCCTGACCTGGGATCCACCAGTATCTCCACTGTCTTATTTGTATTTATCTGTAGTTGGTGATCATCACACCAGCTCACACACTCCTCCACTGCATAGCTGTGGGTTTTTAGGTTGGAATTTGCAGTTAACAGACTCACAGTGTCATCAGACAATTTCACAAAATATTGGTTTGGCTTGGAACTAGTACAGTCATTAGTGTACAGAGTGAATAAAAAAGAGGAACTGACACAGCCCTGCAGGGCCCCTGTGCTGCTAACACCGTGTCAGACAAGACAGAGTTAAATTTTACGTGGTGTGACCTACCAGACAGAAAAGAGTAATGCAATTTAATAAAAAATGGATTCACCTTCATCTCAATCAGTTTTTTCAGAAGGATATGAGGCTGAATAAAATCAAAAGCAGAGCTAAAGTCAATAAAAACCAGTCTTGCATATGCAGAGGGACTCTCCAGATGTTTTGAAACCAGGTGCATAATAGTAGAAATGGCATCATTTGTACTTCTTTTTCTTTTATATGCGAACTAATATTGTTCCAGGTAGGGCTCCTCCTCCTTCTATAACTCATTGATCAGCAGTTTCGTCACCTTCTGTTGCGCCAAGGCGTGATCTTCATTAAGAAATCAGAACAAGGGTCAGTACTAGCAGCCATCTGCCACGCCCGACTGGGGGTTTGGGAAGACCAAACAGATACTCAAACCCCCCCAGATGAACTGATGTAGAAGTACTTTCTATGTTAAAAAATCCCAGCTGATGCCCCCCTCCAAGAATGAATCACGGCCGAACAGAATGCCCAATAATAATTATTCATAGTCGAACCAAACCTATTGTTGCACAACAGAGGGTGATGACAAAGTAACATTTAACAAATTCAAAACCATGCAAAGAAGCTATGAAAGTACTGAAAAGTTTAATATTAGCTGACAACCCCCCAACCGACTTAGGCTGTCTGCTACTAAACCGCCCCCCTTCATAACCCCCCACTCCACAACCCCCCACTCCACCACAGATCAAACGACTATGCTAACATCACTCTATATCAAAGCTTTAGTAAAAAGGAAAGTTTTAAGCCCAGTCTTAAAAGTAGAAAGCTAAAATAGGAGAAATATCTCTCTTCTTGTTATTATTAAAATTATTTCTGCAGCATTTTGGATCAGCTGAAGGCCTTTACCTGCATTTTGTGGACTTCCTGAATTATAAAGCATTACAGTAGTTCAGCCTTAAAGTAACACATGCACTGACTAGTTTTTCCAGCATCATTACTGCACAGAATGTTTCTAATTTTCGCAGTATTCCAGAGGTGAAAGAAGAAAACTTTAGAAAACTTTTTTAATATGGGTCAATGTTATTACTAACATGCCTTGGTAAAAAATAACATCAGGCCCTTTACTTTATTAGGGGTGACTGTGGCTCAGGAGGTAGGATGTTGTCTTGGAGCCAGTGAGTTGCCAGTTCGAACCCACGCTGCGTTCATCTCAGTTATTGTGTCCTTGAGCAAGACACTTCACCCACTTTGCCTGCTGGTGGTGGTCAGGGGTCTGGTGTCGCCTTTTATATTACAGCGTTGCCTCTTTCAGTCTGTCCCAAGGCAGCTGTGCTACAATGTAGCTTACTGTCATCAGCATGTGAATGTGTGTATGAATAGCTGAATGACTGAATGTAGTGTAAAGCGCTTTAAGGTCCTTTGGACTATATAACGCGCTATACAAGTTAGGGCTGGGCGATATGGCCTGAAAATAAAATCTCTGATTAAATTTTTTTAATTCGATTTATAATTTTTTCCCGATTTTCGGAAAAGTATAACGTTTGGAGGGAAATACTCCGTAAATCCCATGCATTGTTAATGAAATGCACCGTTAAACTCATATGAGGTTGCATAGTCCAACTAGACCACATGTCGGTTGTTGCCGAATGAAAGGACAGCTCCTCCAGTTCTCTGCTGACTTTCTCTCGTGTCGTACAGCTGGAGCAAGGCGACTTCACTGAAGTACTTGGGGCTGGGTAGCTCATATCTGGGGTGTAAGGTTTTAATCAAATTAATAAACTCCTTCTTCTCCATGGTATGGGTACCATGTCTTTGGCTATATGCAAAGCGACTGCTTCGGTGATTGTTCTCCACCGTGGCCCTTTCCTGTCATATGCGGTGCCTTGTGCAAAGGATTCGGCTACAGTTAGTTGTTTTTTAGCTAAGATTTGTTTGTCACTGCGGTTTTGTTCGTCTTTGAGAGACTGGCATTTTTCATATTCGACTGGATGCCTCTGTTTCAGGTGTTGGAATAGCTTTGTGTTGCTGCTGCCTTTGACTGCGATGGGCTTTAGGCAAATGTTGCAGTGTGGGGTCTCTTGCTCCACGTCTGCGCAGCAAACCCATACCAGTTCCAAACAACAGATGATTTTATTCCTTTCTTGGGAACAAACTTCCCACTTTCACTGGTAGCCATGTTGTCACTTGCTGTTGCTGTTTCGTGTGTACTATGATGTTTTTGTCGCTTGCCATACTGCTATATGAAACTAACGCTACAGAAGCTCCAACGAGCCAAAAATGCGCCATTACACAAAAACTCCATTTTATTTATTTTTTAAATCGCCTGCAACAAAAAATTCGAATTAATCCATTCATATGATTTTTCGAACAGGCCTAATACAAGTATATTCAATTATGGGCCATTTAGACCAGAAGCCGATTTAATGCCATCCAGATGAAGTGATAGACTAAGCAGGTTTTTTTTTTCAGAGGTTCCGGTCCAAAAACATCAACTTCTGTCTTGTCAGAATTTAAAAGCAGAAAGTTTGGAGTCAGGTTTTTATGTCTTCATAAAAGACATACCTGTAATCTATCTGATTGGATTAATCACGATTTATGGATAAATGTAGTTGAGCATTATTGGCATAACTGGAAATTTATCCCATGCTGTCTGATTTTACCAATTGGAAACGTATGTATAGAGTACAAAGTTTGGACATACTTTCTCATTCAATTGAATGAGAAAGTGTGTCCAAACTTTTGGTCTGTACTGTATATTTAAAAGAATTGGTCCAAGCACAGAACCCTGTGGTGCTCCACAAGTAACCCTTGAGTGTGAAGATTTACCATTTACATGAACAAAGTGGACAAATAAGATTTAAACCAGCCTAGTGCTGATCCTTTGACCAGCACTAGGTTCCTACATGTCAATCCTTTCTAAGAGAATATTGTGATCAACTATGTCAAAAGCTGCACTGAGATCCAACACTACCAGAACAAACAAGTCCATTATCTGAGGCCATGAGAATATCATTAGTAATTTTCACCAGTGCTGTTTCAGTGCTATGATGAGCTCTAAAACCTAACTGAAACTCTTCAAACGGGTCATTACTGTTTAGTTGCTCACACATTTGATTAGCATCTATATTCTCAAGGGTTTTAGATTAGAAAGGAAGATTAGATATGGGTCTATAATTAAGTCCTCTTGATCGAGAGAAGGTTTCTTAATTATTTAGAGCAACCGCGAAATCTTCTGGTACGTATCCATTTCCCAAGGATGGGTTCATCATATCTAGGTTTAGATTAAGCTAATATTTTTGATAACTCTAACAGCTCGACTGAATCAAAACAGTCCAAACACAGATCTCGTTCTATAGTTACCTTCGATGCTGCCTTAGTTGCTCAGGAAGACGTAATAATGTTTTTGAGGATGCCAATGAATAGTTGGCTTAACAGAGCTATAACTCTGTGTACGTTTGGCAACTGTACTTAAAAGAAACCTGGAATTATTCTTATTCTTCTCTATTAATGATGAAAAATATGCTGTTCTAGCTTGTCGAAGTGCCTTTTTATTCAGCAGTGGACTATTCTTTCAGCGTTAAAGGAGTCATAACCTAGTATTATCTTGGATACCCACGCTCTATTATAGTCTTTCAGGCCCTTCTAAAAAAGAAAAGTTGAAAAAAAGTGAAAAAAATAAACACAGAGCTCCTCTGACCCTTATTTCTGAAGGCA
Source organism: Valencia hispanica (assembly GCA_963556495.2). NCBI lineage: Eukaryota > Metazoa > Chordata > Actinopteri > Cyprinodontiformes > Valenciidae > Valencia > Valencia hispanica. Next base: position 5,638,872 of record OY747702.1, read on the forward strand.
TTATTGTCTCGCGAGATCTGATGCGATACTTTGGCTGTCGTGGACGAGCATTGTAATAATGCAAATGAGGGATGCGTTGATTGGTGGCAGAAAGGAGGGGGGTTGACACCGCAGGTAACGCTTCAGCATATCTAACCCATATCTACTACTCCCGCTGGCATACAATAGCCACATTAGCAGTTAGCTGCTGTTTGTTACACACAGCAGAGCAATAAAAACACAGCCTTACCGTTTCAATTGCAGGCAAGTCTCTAATTGTTGGAATGGCCCCTTTTTCCAAACGGAGCTTCGATGCCAACTTCGCCTGATATTGTCCCAAATTCGTAAAGGATTCCGGCGTAAAAAAAATAGAACAAATATTTCCATGTTGATTCTGGTAGTCAACAACAGAGCAACTCACGTGTGCACTATGTTTCTGGCAGAAATGGTTTTAGCTGATTAAAATAAAAGGCTGACACGAATAAATGTCTTCTTCATGCATCATTGCGTGAAGAAACTTTCTGGATCTTTCACGGTGGATTTAGTACTTCGAATCGGTGATGTGTCGGTCGCGAACGAACCAGCTCTAAGAGCTAACTCTATGAAGTGAACGATGGGAGCCGGCTTGTCATTGGGAAACGTTTTTTGTTTTTTTTCATTCCCCCCCGCTTGTTTTGGTACATTTGGTAGACATCGTTTTGCATTAATTTTGGTAATAAATACACTTTAAGCAACAGAAAATCTTAGGAGCATAAAGAGCCAATACTTTATGGTGAGTGAAGCCAAAAGAACTGGCTCTCCAAAAAGAGCTGGAATTCCCATCACTAGAATTCAGTAATCTCGGCGCTCGACTGAATATGAGGGAGAGAGGAGCGACGGGGAGAAGGGAGAGAGGGAGGGCGGGCTTCCTGCAGCATAGGTAGGTCTGCGATGTCTATATATGGTATATCCTGCGCCGACTTGACGTCAAGTCGGACAGAAATTAAAACCACGTATTTGAGTGCACGTGGCCTGGTTGACGAACCCAGGGGTAAACAAACGCTTCACTTTTAAATATCGGCTTCCCAGGCAGTGTATAATCGTTAGTCGATCATAACATACATTTTTTTTCATGGAAAAGTGAAAATTACAGGTCATGACTCCTTTAAGTAGAACTCATCTCGGTGCGTAGGGGGCCATTTTCTCTCTATTTTCCTAGCATTCTTCTTTAAAGTACACGGCTCTGAATTAAACCTGGTAGCCAACCTTCTGTGACTAATTACCTCCATTTATAGGGGCTTTGTGGTCTAATGCCAGACGTCATGAGGAAGTAACACTATAAACCAAAACATCAATTTTTGAAGGGCTAGAGATTTAATTGCTCCCCTCTGCTGTGTTCCTCTGAGAGACTAAGGGAATTAAAAATGGAAAAGATTCTTTCAAACTAAATGGTAAATGGACTAAACTTGTATAGCATGTTTCTAGTCATACTGACCACTCAAAGTGCTTCACACTGAAGCCACCTTCACCCATTCACACTCACAAATGCACACATTTATACACCCTTACGTAGATCGGCAATGACTGACGCAATCTGCTGGGATTCCTTAAATAGGAAACTTTTTAACTGATTGGAATGTTTGTATAAATGTATTGAAATTCTTGTTAAGTGCCTTGAGATGACATCTGTTGTGAATCGGCGCTATATAAATAAACTGAATTAATTTCAATTCAATTCCCAGGGACACATCGATATGTGACAGGAGGAACCTGGAATCGAACAACCCTCTGATAACAAGCCAACTACTTTACCCATTGAGCCACGGTCGCCCCTTGTTACAGCATTGTTTGCTAAAGATCTACTCAGGGGCGTTTCCTAGACCTGGGAAGATTGGGGGCTAAGCCTTGAGGGACCCTTTGCAGTACAAATTGCTTTTTATAAAAGTTTTCTTGAGCATTGTGACAACTTGTTTAAAGACAAAAACTGCAATATGTACTTTAAAATGTATTTAATTTCAGACTTGAACATGGCAATGTAAACAAGATCGCTAAAATCAGTATTGATGTTAAGTAGGACATGATAAAATTAAGTGAATAGGTAACAATTGTTTTCATTTTTCTTTCCCTGATGAGCAAAAAAAGTTAGTTCTGTTTCAGGCTGCATGGTGGACCTCTGTGTCTGCTGCTCTATTTTTCTCATTCTGTCCAGTCTAGGTCATCTGTAAACCAGGTATAACATCAGATTTATTTTATCATTATAGATGTTATCCAACGGTAATCATAAAAGCAAACTGACTTTTACAACATGTTTAACATTTAAGTATAATTTATTGGGGCAAATTGGCTCAATTATAATTTTAATCATCAAATATAATTGATGCTACTCAAAAGTTAAAATGTATAACATTTCTCTTATCTTTATTTGCATTGTATGCCTGCATGCAAGTATTTGTGTATATGATAAATATAGAATGCAAACATAATGAACATTTTTTATTTTCCTGAATAAATCCATGGAATTGCAAAGAGACACAACAGGTCATTCAATTCTATGGTAATTAAGCATTCAAATGATTAAATCAAATGTTGCTACATTTATATCAGGAAGTCTAATCTTAATAATAATCACATTAATGAATCGCTACATGAATAACAGCAAACATGAATTACAGCACTCAAAACAAAAGAAAAAGTGTTGATTTAATCAGTGGTGTAGTCTAGTTTATTATAGGGGTATCCTCAGATTTTTTTTTCTCCCAGACAATTATCAGTCAAAATGTCAAATGAGTCATTGATTAGTCAGTGATTTTAATCCTGCCCTGCTTTCTGCAAGCAGCGTCTTCTGTTCTTTATCACTTCTTGTGTAGATAATATTTTAAGGAATAAGACGGAGAAATAGCTTTAATTCGTTAGAATTATTTATGGATTTATGTTTACATCAATCTTTGACCCCTATATAGTATGTTTGATGTCTGTCACTAGGCCCCAACCCCTTTGTATTATAGCCCTACTTTTATTTTGGTTTTAGGCTACACCCCAAGATCATCATTGGCCCCCATTTATCCCTCTTTAAAGACTTCCTAGAAACGCCCCTGCTAAGCAGTCTTAATGAAGTAATTTTAGGCTTATATAAACATTATTTTTGAAGCATTAATACCTATAATCATTTTTAATAAGACACACTTTAGGGTTAAACACATTAATAATACAGGTATTAATTAAAACTCTCAGAAGTCCTTGTTTCTTTCCGACTTTTTCACGTTTTTTTTTGTTTGTTCTGCTGCTGAAAAATAACCCCATTGCTGAAGTCAATAAAGCTGTTCTGTCTCAGTGTTTCACCGCAGTGCGAACAGCTGAACGGATTGTGTGAGCAAAACTCCATCTGCATGGCAGAACAAGCAGCACACATAATATAATATGAGAAATTCAGACTGAGCTTTGTGTGAGTTCTGGTGCTGCTAAAAGCAAGCCGCCAGTAACTGGCTGGGAGAAAGTTTACAATGAGCACTCCCGAGCGATGAGCTGTAGTGAGGATCAATAGGGAGATGCAGGTGGACGCAACCCCCTTTTAAAAAGAAAAAAGGTTTTGAAACACGACTGTCAGGAATGATCTGCCTAATGTTTATATAATATTGAAAACATACAGGATTTAAATTACTTGTTTACCTGTTTCATGTGTTGGGTCAGATTTTTGCTGCCCACTGCCAGCCACCACAACTGAAGAATTGTCCTTATTTCTGTTAAAGAAAACCAGCATGATGTCCATTTTCTGTTGGGAGCGCTCGAAATAATACTAGAGTTTAGATTAAACTCTTTCTGGGTGGCTAGGGCCATGAAACTAGCTTTGGCTAAAATGGGGCAGAGCACATGCTGTGAACTGCCAACATCTGGATGGGGGGAGTTTTTAGAAATCTCCCGGCCCATGATGATGGCTGCCTCTTCTGCCAATAAAACACGGGGGATTTCCGGTTTCAGTACAACTCTTCTCAGATTGGTCATATCGTCTTCAATTTGTTGCATTCACTATAGACAGGAAATAACAACACTCAGTTAATTTAAGATGATCCCTTATGGGGTGAAAAAACATTTGGGGCTTGATGAGAAATGTTCGGGGCTAGAGCCAGGAATGCCCGGGCCAGGCGACACCACTGGATCTACTAATCCCATTTTTTCTTTCAGGTTTGTTGTAAATAAACTCAAAGGTTATCAAAATATAGTCAGACAGGACAGGGTTATGTGGAAGTACTGCTATTTCTTCACACTCAGTGATTAATTAATTAATCTGAATGAGAAATTCAGGGTCACCCCCCGATATTGTTTTCTTAAATGTTGCCCCAATATCTCCCCTTGCTGCTGAGCAGACAGTTAAAGAATATCCCAAGAGGTACTACTATAGAGCATTAACCAATCACTGGACGGCTCAGCAAAGTTTGATATAAACTTTTGTAGTACCTGGCCAGCACATGGACCTCCCCACCTGTTTTTTGCGCCTGGGTTGAGTGTAAGATGCTACAGCTGTTCCTCCACCAGGGAGCTGAGATATCTTCTTCAGATAGCACAGGAAAAGGCATTTTTTTTTTTTAGAACTAGAAATTTTGTTTAAACGGTCTTATATCTCCAGTTGCAATTGATATCTTGTAAATTTTGTACCAGTTCTCTTCTTTCAACAGTATACTTCAGGCAAAAATAATATAACATGTTCCACAGTCCCGTCTTGAAGACAAAAGTTACATTTCTCTGTAGCATGTTTCCCCTGTTTAAATAATTTATTTGTTAACCCTGTATGACCAAATCCTACTAGATATGATTTCCTCCTTTCTGTTTCGTTCTGTTTTCCCCATTATACCAACTTTCCTTTTATTTTATAAAGCCACCTACCAGTTCTTTCTTCTTCCAATTGTTTCTGCCATCTTTCCTTGACCTTTTGAGGGTCTTTTATTTTGACATCCCTAAGTACACTGGTTTTGCACACCGTTTTTATTGTAAATTGGTTTTATTCGTATTGGATGTTGGAGGCGAAAATGAAGACCACCACGAGTGATGATGTCATCACGTCGACTTGACGTAATGACGTCATTAATATGCAAAATAGCATGTGACGTCATCTGGCTAAATCTAGCGACTTTCTGGGTCAACTTCATCTACTTTCTGTCAGACAGTTGGCACCACTGGACAGAGCTGACAGGCGTAGTAGGGCTCTGTGTAGTCCAGGGTACGGCAAAGGCAGATAGAATTGCGGAATTTAAACAAAATGGAATACACAACTAAAGGTTGTTACTGTAATGATGTGGTGGCTGCAGCTCCTGCCTACCTGTTGTTACCTGGGGTTGGCCATCCTCTCCACACAGACAAAATATATCGGCCCCGACAAAGGTAGTGGAAACGCGCCAAATCGGGGCTGAGTCTACCCATTCCAGACCAAACCGACCGTAGTGGAAAAGGGGCATTAGAGGACCTGAGTGGTCTGGGGGGTTGGTACAGTAACAGTAGATCTTTAAAATATTTTGGTGCTAAGGCATTCAATGATTTATAAACTAGTAAAAGTATTTTGAAATCTGTTCTCTGAGCTACAGGGAGCCAGTGTAAGGACTTTAGAACTGGGGTGATGTGCTCTGCTTTCCTGGTTCTAGTGAGGATGCAAGCAACAGCGTTCTGGATCAGCTGCAGCTGTCTAATTGACTTTTTAGGCAGACCTGTGAGAAAGGGCAAATTCATTGCAGGCCCTGATAGAATTTAGTTCATGGGTTACTGTCATTGGAGGATTAGTTGGTCTTTCCACTGTTGCAAACACAGTCCGTGCATTATTAATGTTTTTGTTAATGATTTCAGAGAAAAAAATTCCGTAGCATCTTTTAAAGTTAACTGATATCTGTTCAGTCTCTCTTTGTATATCTCACAGTGAACCTGGAGTCGAGTTTTCTGCCATTTTCTCTCGGCTCGTCGACTAGGGATGGGCATTCGATTAAACGGTCTTCATCGATCATCGAGAGAATTAACGATCGATTTTCGATTAATCATTGATATTTTTATATTAAAATTCAGTGTTCATAGGCTATATTAAAATGCAGTGAGAATATAAAAATAGCGTGTTTCCTCATTGAGATCTTCATTACAAGTGGGACACCTCTTGTGGCAGTTAAACGGAATTAATTCACGGTAGTTGCACAAAGAAAATGAGAAAATATGCGCTATAAGCAGCGGAGCCGACAGCTAAGACTGTACTCATTAACACAACTGACGATCATATTTTTTTTCTTCTCCAAAAAAGTCCCCCAAAAAAAGTCATGTTAAACATTAACTTAATTAAAAAAAATACATAATACTTATAGGTCTGATAGTTTTGTGTTACATTTGGCAAAATGAGTCGAGAAATAGGATGAGAGAGATCAGCGTACCTAACAATAAATTAGGCTCATTAACAAAGTAAAAAAGACAAAAACAAAAGAAACCGTAACTTATACACAACTTTAGCACCAGTCTACTGATTTTTGTTGAGAAAGGTGAGCATGTTAACATGCGCTGTGGTCAGAAGCGAAAGCAGCCTGGTGACTAGACTGACGGTCCAGGCTGCTGTCGTGTCGGACCTGCAGCGCCGAAATTACCTGCTGTGAGGGGACATACGTCGCTGTGATACACATACCTCGGTGCTAACTTGGCAAGCCTCTGGAATTGTGTTTAATTCATTTTCCACCAGTTTGTAGGGGTGCAATCCAGGGGTGGCGGAGCCTCCCTCAGAAAGTAATCGGTGAGTAAGTTTCTCTGCTCGTTGTGCATCTCGGCTCCTGCATGCTAACACCGACTTGACGCTAGGTTGAGACCAAGAGCAGGATGCTCCGCTTCTAACCAGGGTTGGAAGTGCATTCAAGTACTTATACACAGCTTCGCAGTGTTGGCAGTGAACCGAGACTTTTTTTTTTTTTTTTTTTTAGTCAAAGTGGTCCCACGCCACACTTTGCTGCGACCTCTTCATGACAATGCTAGTTTTGAAATAGACAGAAACTCGCAAGAAACTGAGTCGGCCTGTGGGTTTTATTTTCAGTCATCCCCCTCGTGTGGTAAAGTGTTTAATTACTGCCACATAGCAAAATTAATTGCATTCCTTCAAAACTCACACTATGCAACAGAACATGCGTTAATTGATCGGTAAAAGAAATGTAATGGATGAAATTCTTAATGATCAATTAATCGATCATCGATTAATTATGCCCATCCCTATCATCGACACTCCCTTTTTTCTCTACATACCAGTGGATCATTTGTCCACGGAGACTGCTTTCTACCTGATACTACTTTCACTTTAGTTGGATCAATGGATTCAATGATGTCTGAGATTTTGCAAGGAAATTATCTACCAGCTTGTTTATTGAGTTGGAGTTGGGAGATGAGGGGAATGTGGTAGGAGGGTAAATACGTTTAAAGGTTTTAACTGAACGGTCCCCGAGAAAACGCTTTTTCACAATTATCTCACTGTGGCTAGATAGTTTAGCAGAGATGGTACTTTCAAAGAAAACACGGAAATGGTCAGATAGCGCAATATCAATTACCGAGATGTCAGATATAGTTAAACCTTTGAAGTCCCCCACAATGATTAATTGGTCATAATCAATACATACTAGGGAAAGAAGGTCACGGAAATCATTAAAGAAGTTAGAGTTAAGTTTTGGGGTTTTATATAAACTTAGAAATAGAGCTTTTTTAGGCTCATTTATCTGGGTGGCTAGGTATTCAAAAGAGTCTAATGTGCCCAGGGATACCTTTTTAAAGTTTACTGCGTTATGAAAGATTGTGGCTTTGCCTCCACCACATCTGTGTTTCCTGCTCTGACTTATAAAATTGGAATTTGGAGAAGTAGATTCGATCAATACAGGTGTTTCATTATTTACGTCTTGCCAGGTTTCTGATAAAAAAAAAAGCTGTGTATATTATGTTCAGTGATTAATTCATTATTAGGAAGGACTTTTCTGATAAAGACCTGATAGTTAATAAAGCTAACTTAAGTGGTTTGATGATCGGTAGCTGAACCTTCTGACAGGTGATCAATTTGATGGTTTTTTTAAGAGCGTTTGGCTTCAGTTTTTTGTTTTCTCTTGCTTATAATGACTTGAATGATTTTTTTTCGGGTGGCCGGATGACTACTGGGAGACGGTGGGAGGAGAATTACTATCCTGTTCCCTTGTATATCAAATGTCTGTTATTACCAGTGGGGGCATGTGCAGAATACATCCAGTGTTAGTCCCAGAGGGCTGATGTAGTCCAAGTTTTGGTGATAGTTGTGACCCAATTCTAATTTGTGCTTTCAGTCTATCTGAGAAATCTTTAAACGGAGAGACATTAGATGTCGTTGATTCTGATGACATTAGAATTCTTGAAGAACACTTTGCTGTGCGATGTACATCTTTGCTCGCTGCTGGAAATGTTTGTTCTCTTTCAGTCCGTGCAGCTGTCTGGGCTGGTGATGTCATGTGGTGTGTGTGAGGAAATGTTTGTTCTTTGATAGTTTCCACGGGCCGTGCTTCGAGGTCAGCTCTTGGGTGCTTTATCAAGTGTGTATTCAGATAACAAAATATTTGAGGTCAACAGTCTCAGTCCAGCTCTGTTAAGATAACGTTGATTTATCTTGAACAAGTGCTTTGCACATCCAAATATTTTAAAGTTATTAATAAATGGGATCAATTTTTCAACAGATATTCTTTACAACCATTTATGGAGCATGCAAAGTCTACTGTACCTTTCATCATTTCCTTCAGGGACTTGTCCGCTGACAAAGATGTTTATGTTGATTCCATCAAGTCTCTGTAGCAGATCAGAGTAGTCTTTTTTGAGAATCTCTGATTGTTTCTTGGCTACATCAGTTGCACCTGTGTGGCTAACAAGCTTTTCCAGTTTATGGTGTCGTTCTAAAATTGTCTGGATTTTTTCTGATCTTTCTCTCACTGTGTTCTTGCCAGCTGATTAAGCTACTGTTCTAGCGACAAAAAATCTTTGATACCATTAATTGATCCATCATTTATGAGAACTTTTGCTGGGGGGGTTGTTGCTTTCTTATGTGTCCGCTTCATGTGGATGGATTTCTCCTGGTGACCTTGCGTCGTCTTTCAGGAAACTAAGGGCTGCGAATCTATTTCTCAGCGATATTCCAGGGGGAGTGATGTCTATTGTTTTGGGTTGCAGTTTCTTCTTTCTCGGAGCAGAGAAAGCAGGTGTAGATTCAGCGTGCTTTAAAGCCGGCCATTCTTCGTGAAATTGTGAATGGGGTGTTTTACCCGTTAGGCGCCTTTTGGCTGGGGGAGTAGCATTGTTCTGTAGCTTCTGTGCGACACTGATGGACCGAGATAACACCAAGCTGCCAGGTTCTTCCTCCCTGCATGTAGTCATCAGTAAAGTTGTCTCATTTCCATATCCAGTGTTTAGATAAAAATTAATCTAAAGATGGTATAACTTCGACTCAATTCTTTCAATTCTCTGGAACAGTTTCTCAAAATCCTCAGCTGAGCAAGAAACTCAGTGAAACACCAATGCCCTCAAGAGAAAAAAACACAAAAACAATAGAAGCTTAGCACAATGGTCAAGGCTAGCGATGTTTATGAATCAGAAGAAACCTTATATAAGTTCTGTCAGATCACAGTGATGACCACTGATAGTGAAGGGTCACATCAGAAATGATGAGAAGAAGCTAGCTCTGTGCCTTCAGGTACAAAAGCAAGCAATGCAAACGGAGGGCTGCAGGAACATGAGAGCTAAACACAAAGACACTGACGTGTCTTGTTTTTATTTCAGTGGAGTATGGAGTAGAGTTAGGAAATAAAAACAAACTAAGGTCCTGATCATTATGGTAAGTTGTGAGGACTAGCTGCAATTTATTGCAATATTTTCGGCAAGAAAACAAAAGAGGACTTTGACTAGACTTCTGAATCAATTGCAGCTACTTTACTAATGACCTCAGAGAATTAATTAATTAGCTAAATGTACCTACAGTAAATCAAATGCTTTAGTAATATGGCTGACCATGTAATAAATTTTACATACTGCACTAGGCCTGGGCAAAAAATCGGGTTAGGGTTAGTTTTTGTGTAATGCCACAATTTGTCTCCCCGGAGCTTCTGTAGCGTTAGTTTCACATAGCGGTATGGCAAGCGACAAAAACAACATCACAGTACACATAAAACAGCATCAGCAAGCGACAACATGGCTACCAGTAAAAGTGGGAAGTTTGTTCCCCAGAAAGGAATAAAATCATCTGTTGTTTTCAAACTGGTATAGGCTGTCTGCAACAGACGTGGAGCAAGAGACCCCACGCTGCAACATTTGCCTAAAGCCCATCGCAGTCAAAGGCAGCAGCACCACATACCTATTCCAACACCTAAAACAGAGGCATCCAGCCGAATATGAAAAATGCCAGTCTCTCAGAGACGAACAAAACCGCAGTGACCAACAAACCTTAGCTGAAAAACGGCTAACTGTAGCCGAAACCTTTGCACAAGGCACCGGGAAATGAGCACGGTGGAGAACAATCACCGAAGCGGTCGCTTTACACATAGCCAAAACATGGTACCCATATACTGTATACCATGGAGAAGACAGGATTTATTAATTTGGTTTAAACCTTAGACCCGAGATATGAGCTACTCAGCTGCAAGTACTTCAGTGAAGTAGCCTTACCCCTTACCAGCTGGAAGGATTTTTGCTGATACTTTTTATTTTTGGACATTTGTTATGATGCATAACCATGGCAACAAGGTGGTTTACAACTGGCAGCAGCTGATTAACATCACAAAAGCTCAAATAATACCTCAACTATAGCCCCAAAACCCTGATGAGTTGAAAAGAAGATGCCATAGATCCAGAGCATCCTCTACATCAGACTGTCATACAACTACAGAGCGTCTTCAGTCAGAGGCTTCTTCAGATCTGCAGAGCACTACAAGAGATCATCCCTACCCACAGCCATCAGCATCTACAACAAATCTTTGAAGGAACTTGCATAATGAGTTACAACAACATTTAATTTCCCTTTGGGATTAATAAAGTAATTTTGAATTGAATTTGAATTGAATTACTTTCCCGAAAAAATCGGGAAAAAATCAAAAATCGAATTTAAAAAAATTAAAATCAGAGATTTTATTTTCAGGCCATATTGCCCAGCCCTATACTGCACTGTAATTGGCAAAGACAAAACCTAATCAAGCCTTTTACACTGCTTAAATTCTTACCTTTCATGTGCACAAATAGTGACTGCAGTTCAACTTTAAAACGATGAATGAAAAGAATAAAGGCATTTTCTGGGCTCACAGTTGACCATTTCCTGGCTTACTGTAATTCCACTAAGCTAAAGATAAAATGCTGTAGAAGAATTAGTGATGGTCTGATAAAACTAATCACTAATTCAAATCTTTAAATGATTTCCACATCCTGTCACCCACATTATTGAACCAAATCTGGCTATTCCAACTGCTCAGTTGGTGTAAAATTAGTAATGGTATATTCACCTAATTAAATAAATACCTAAAGGATTACATAATGTGTTCACTTCAAGCTATTCTTTATAAAGAATTCACCTTGTTTTGCTGAAACTGTAATATAAACTTTGATACATTAAAGAAAAGAATAAAGATGCCAATTGTTTTCCTTCCTGCTATTTATACTTATTTGTAATTGTTATTTATTTTCATTGACAGGGAGCAACAGTGAAACGATTTGTTGTTTTGATCAGAACACTCGGAACCTACAACTCCATATTGCTGGTGTCTTGGCTTCCTGTTTTGGTATGAAACATCTGCATCATATTCCTACAGCTGTCTTTTGTACAATAATATTTGAATCAATTAATATGAATCATTAAAATAAAAAATTGAAGTACAATCTGTTTTCTTAAAATGATTGAAGTACATATACAATGCATCCAGAAAATATTCCCAGTGCTTTATTGTTTCCACATTTGGTTGTTACAGCTTTATTCCACAACCAATAAAATATTTTTTTTGTGCCACAAAAATCTACAAAGAAAACAAAAAAACGCATATTGACTTAGTAAAAAGGTTTGTTGGGGATTTTTGAAAATGTACTAAAAATAACACAATGAATCACATGTAAATGATTAACTTCGCAGCCTTTGCTGCCATTCTCAGCCAGTCAATCTTGGCCTTGACTGGTGGAGTGCATTTGCAAATGTCGACCTTTTGGTTGGTTCTTCTATCTCCACAAGGAGACTATGGAGCTCTGTCTTAATATGCATTGGGTTCTTCATCCCCTCTGAGCAGGACCTTTCTTTCCTGATTACTCAGTTTGATCAGTGACCAGATTCCTGATACATTTCTGTAAAAAAAAAAAAAGTACAGATCACTTTTCTCGTAGGTCCAAAGACAGTTCTTTTGACTTTCGTTGGTTATGCTCTGACATGGGTGATACCTTTTATACCCCAGTGTTTTGTGCCAAATCATGTTCAACCAACTGAATTTATCTAGGGTGGATTCAGTTGCAGAAACATTTGAAGGATTTGAAGGAAACCCGTTGTCCCTAAGTTCAGATTGTTAAATTAAATGCTGTGATATGTATGCACACATGATTTTTCTTAATTTCTGTTTTTACAAACTTCTAAACTTTTCACTTTGTAATCATTTTATATTGTGTGTGGAGTATTGATGGGCAATAATGTAAGTGTGGAAAAAAGGGAAGATCTGTCAATACTTTCCAGATAGTTGTTGTGACACAGAGTATGCGAATTTTGTCTGGTTTACATAACCATCAATAATTATGATCAATAGTTGAATATCAATATAATTATTGATGACGTTCAAGTTTAATCTATTAACATTAGGGGCACCACTTCTGTATTAGAAGACCAGACATCCAGTCTCTTGAAGGTATAAGTTCACACGCCATGTGCGTTAATTGTACACACACACCAAGTAATCACAGAAAACTTCTCTTTAAGCTAAGGGGGATTTATTAAAGGAGGGGTGGCACAGTTTTCTTATGCAGAAAGAGCAATTCTGAGGTCCAGTACATCAATAATTCTACCTGAAATAGATCTATAAGTTCAATAAATGATTTATAATACCTATTTTAAATTTAGCACTCACGGCATGTCTGCACTGAACGCCTTGAAATTAGCTGCATGTCTCTTTAAGAGCCTTGGACACGCCCCCTTCAACACGCTGCCGTCAACATCATCACAACATTCTCCAGTCGCATGGGGACAAAGCATTACAGTACTGTAGCATCAGTGCGCCGGACTTTTGGAAGACAAGCATAGCTTTCGGTTTACTATGGCCACGCAGGACATGGTACAAGCATATGCATTTGATCCCGTCTCTGACCCTGAAAGTGAAATATTGGATGAACCGGAGCGCGTTCCGCGGCTTGTTCAAGAGCTACTATTTTCCAAAGGTGCTACCTGATTGCTGCTGACGACGCTCTGCTTTAGTGCTCTGGGAGCAGGGGAGGGAGGGCTGGGGAGAGTCGTGGGCGGTAATCAAAATTTAGGGGCGTTGCTGGGAGGTTAGGGCATTCCTAGGAGGACCCTGGCGTTCAGTGCTCAACATGGCTGCCACGAGAGTTTATAGATATTACTCAAACATACATAAATTAACCTAAGAAACACTTTAGGCGTGTTTTTAAGGATGGAATGGCATAAGAATGTGAAGAAAAGCTTTAAAAAGTGGATTTTACATGCCACCCCCCCTTTAAGAAAATAGATAAACCTTGCAGCCAAAACATTACATCAATAGTTCCTTTCTATTCTAAAGCATGCAACTAACTACTACAGATCTTAGAAAACCAATAATATGTTAAAATTAATCAACACAATTAACATGAAGGGGATCAAGGACAAACAGACAGCTCCCCTTTTGCAGGGGAGCTGTCTGGAGATTTTGTTCAGAAAGGGAGGTGGCCCTCCATCCAGGGGGCTCAAGTAAGAGATAGCCTGTGGGACAAAGGGTCATAAACTTAGCTCTGGGCCAAGATGGAGGACAGCACATCGAGTGTAAGGAGACACAGGGCCATGAAACTAGCTTTGGCTAAAATGGGGCAGAGCACATGCTGTGAACTGCCAACATCTGGATGGGGGGAGTTTTTAGAAATCTCCCGGCCCATGATGATGGCTGATCAGCCGATTTAGATTCCCTAAAGCAGTCGTATTAGATCTATGTGCCCCATGGGCCCTGTGTTAGATCTACCAACTCGCTGGAACTGTTTTTTTTCTTCTTTTTTTTTTCTTTGAAGTGTTTGTTATCATTCAAGATCTCTGCCCAGAAGAATCAGACTTCACAGAATTTTCATGGCACTTTGCCATGTCCTTGCCACGTACCTGTTCCTGAGATGGCAATGGAAACACAACCAGACTGTGCTGGGGCAGGCTGAGCCTCACCAGGCCAGGCCAGTTAGACCGTCATGCAAAAGGTGATTTACTTGCTGGTGGTGTTCCAAGACAAATTCCAACAATTTTTTTCCACAGCTCTTCTTTTTTGGGTAAAAAAAATGCAACACTGATCTGCTATGTCCACAAATAACACCATCCCAAACGTGTTCTGCCATATTGTTGAGTTGCTAACGGTTAGCTTCTACTAGCAGAGTAGCTAATGATATAATATTAATTATTATTAAATAATTTCCTTCTTTCACCTCTGGAATACTGTTAGAATTAGAAACATCCTGTCCAGGAGCAATACTGAAAGATTAGTCCATGCATTTGTTACTTTAAGGCTGGACTACTGTACTTTACTATCAGGAAGATCACGAAATCCAATTAAAAGCCTTCAGTTGAATGAATGAATGAATGAATGAATTGCCTTTATTGTCATCGTACTCAAAAAGAGCACCACAAATTTTTTTTACAGCACAACCAATCCAAGACCAAGAACATATAACAACACACATTTATACTAAACAGGATTGGAAGACTGAAGTTGCAGCCAGTTACAATGCACCTTATGCAGATGAGAATGGTTGCAATAGGTCGGGTAAGGGAGGAGGAGAGAAGAAAATGCATCTAAGCCCTGTCCCCTATTGGAGGACACAGCTTAGGTGCTACAAAAACCACCTCAATACATAAATGCACATATATCATTCACAACACGTGATAACACAAGGCAGGAAGGGTGGTTCTGACAACCCCCATTTTGCAGACTGGGTTCACAGCTTAGCGCGCTTCATTTGCCCACTTTGCGGGAGTGGGAGCGAGAGTCTTAGGGTACCGCGAGCATGTTGAAATCCAGGAGCACGTGCATGTCTGTAGCTGCGGCATGAGCATGTGTGCATGTATGTGTGCATTAATGTGAGACCATGAAACTTCTCTCAGTTCAATCCCAGAGTCTGTCGCCTGTGATGTAATATATGACCTAGGGGCTGAGTCAGGGAGCTCACAGGCTCATGTGGGGGATGGGGAAGTGGGTTGGGATAGAGCGTCCTTTTGCACACTAATCCAAGGGAGTTTTTTTTTTTGGTCTACCAAGACCAGGGAGTTGAATTCCAATAGATAAGAAATTGCTTTAGAAAAAGGTAAAGATAACTTTTTATCTTGCCTTAGCGTCCGTCAGTGGTCTGAGTTCAGTCCAAATGGCCAAATCATGGGTCAGATTGCCTTCCAGCTGGCTGAGAACTTCTCCAAGTTATTACCCACGCAGTGAAACAAGTCCAATTTTACTCACACATTGCACATTGTCTTGACAGCACAACAACCTTCTTGTAGTCTGGGCAGCCTGCCAATTGCTTGCCAAGCTTGAAGTTTGTGATACCTCAGAAAATCCACTTGCGATAATAAGCAGATATCATGGTTATCATGAATCCAATTATATAAATGTTTCTAATGTCCTCAATGGTCAAAAGCGAGAGACTTGCACAATTGGTGGCTGACTAAAAACTTTTCCCCCCCACTGTATACATGCGTAAGAAATGGTTAAAGTTATTTTATTCTTTAGACATGGAATTTGGAGAGTATTTAAGAAAATTTTCCATACAATTTGGATTTCATATGCATTTTTATATTTTGGGTATGTACTTTTGTTATTGTTTGCCAAATAACAAATTTTCATTTTAAAACAATGGAATGTAGAGACATTGACAACAGGTTATATGATTCCAGATATAGACAAAGTCACCAAAGAATATTTTGGGATTTCTATAATGCATTATGGATTTTCTATACATTTTTGGAATTTGAGTCCGCAATAGGGAGAAAAAAAATAAAACTAGCGGTTTGTAAATCTTAAAAGCATTCGATCCAAAGGCAGTGGAATGGGTTTGCATTGTTCCAGATATAAAATTAGTTGTCAGAAAATATTTTGGGAATTTTATAAAGAAGTATACATTTTTAATTATTTATTTAAGAAATGCATTACAGAACCACCCTTAGCTTAAATTCATTGTAATGACTTGATCTTGCATGTAAAAACTTGGCTTTAAATTTTCAATTCTCTGTCAATATGCAGTGTTGAGGCTATTGCCCTTTACTGAACGAACTGCATCTCCCAGCATCCTTTTACTGAACGAACTGCATCTCCCAGCAGCCGTTGCGCCGCCCTCAACCCATACTCATTGGTCTGTGGCCAGTGATGACATTACAGAGTTGATAAAGGAGGCGCGAAAACCAAAAATCATCATGTTTTGGTTCCTAGCCGCGGAGCCGCAAGGAGACGCTTTACTTCACTGCTAGCAAACTTTCCCCTTTTTTGTTCAAACCTGCTGGACCAGGAAAGAACTCCCCTTTTTAAACTTCGAAGTGATTTGGCCAAGCAAACCGACTTCCCGTCCGTGCATCCAGAAAGTCTGCTGGCCTCTGAGCTCTAGAGAAAACAGGTCTGGGTCCCTCAGCGCCTGAAATCGGACATCCACTTTCTGACCTCGGTTTGCGCAACCGCTCCTCTTAAACTGGACACTCTCAGGCCGTTCTACATCATTCGTCGTGGACTGTGAAGAGAGTCTTCACCAAGTAGGATAAAGCTGGTTTATTTTTGTTGAGTCTGGGTAGAGGAGATTTAGGTCCAACGGGTTAGGTCCCGTTTTTCTGTTGGTTGATATTAGTTTGTGAACTTGTAAACCACTGTTATTCTTGGTCAATAAGTGTCGCCGTACGAATGTTGCATGCTTTGTGTTTTATTGTTATTTTACTTGTAGCTTGCAACCAGAAGCAGTATATTGTATTATTTCCCAGCTTTTTGTATGGTCTGCTGCGGTTGGCTCGCGTGTCTGTTGAGGCAAGGCGCGTGGCCTCGCGCTGATCCCCTTTTACTGTCACCCCCTTCCCTTTGTCCAAGCCACCATTGCTAATTCAAGCTAGCCTTTGTCGAATCTCCACGCGATCTTTCTTTGTCTCCCTTTGTGAGCCGATCGCGCCAATTGATAAGGCTTGAGTTATTGATGACAACAGAGGGTGTAGGCTAAACCCCCCTCATTCGCTCGCTGTCTCCCACACACACACACACGCCGTACACATTAATAAATTTCCTTAGTTAACGAGAAGCTTCCTGTTCTCCTTCAGTGTGTACAGTTAATAAAAATATCCTCGCTGACGGACTATGCCTTTCAGAAGAGACTGACGGTCTGGTTTATTTAAAAGTATGTCAAACCTGAGATTGGTGCCCCGATGATCTTTAATAAACAGATTCAACTCCAATGTCATCAATAATTATATTATTACTTTATTGATTATAATTATTGATGCTCAGATAAACCAGACACTTATTGCTTATGCATTTGAATTAATAATTACAACATAATTGGTTCCCCGTGTGAGGCCGCTAGAAAAAACATAATTAAACTGCACACACTGAATAAACAGTTGTTCAGATTATTCGGCCAAATCTTAAAGCGATAAGGTTTGCAACTTTTCTTGGTGATAATCTTCTGCTTTTGGAGTTTGACTAAGCTTGATAGAAATATTTGGCAGATGCGTTGATGACATTAATTGATGAGCATTGTGCTGTGGATGATTTTTGAATGGTAATCTTAACTGTGGATTCTGATCATTTTCGGCACGCTCGTGCTCAGAAGCGGCAACTTATCTTTGTGCTATGTGCAAGCATGGTAGCTCTGTGCTAACCTGCTGCTAATCAGATAAATAAAGCTGCATTTTAAATCCATTATTCAAGCTGTTCAATCTGCAATTAATTGTTCATTCAAGGATTCAAGAAACTTTTATTGTCATACCATCTCACGTTATATGTAATGGTATGAAAGTAGGACTTGGGTCTGGAATTATGGCCTATTTAAATTAAATTAGTAAAAAAATATATATATAAATAAATGTTATAAATAAATATAAATGTGCTCTACAGGACACAGCAGGAGTTCAGCAGTCTAACAGCTGCAGGGAAGAAGCTGTTATTGAGCCTGGTGGTCTTGCTCTGTATGCTCCTCAGCCACCTGCCTGAGGGCAGGGGCTGAAACAGGCTATGAGCGGGATTGGTGGAGTCCTTCAGGATGCGGAGGGCCCGTCCCCTGCATCGGGACGTGTAGAGATCCGAGGTGGTGGGAAGCGTGCTCCCTACAATCCTTTGTGCAGCTTTCACCACCTGCTGCAGAGCCTTCCTCTCAGCAGCAGTACAGCTGCCGTGTCACACTGAGTCCTACTTTCATACCATTACATGTAATCTGATGTTTTGTTTCCTTGTGTGTGTCCCTAATGTTTATTTTTACCTGATTTTAACTACTGCTAACTCATTGCTAACCTTGATTAGAGAGAGTGAATCTGCGTTGCATCTCCTTATTTAATTTCCCTTAAACGAAATAAGGAGTTTTGTTGGTTAACCTTCGCTTACAACACGAAGTAGTATTGTGTAGTAATTGTATAGTGTAGTAATTGTAATAGTAGTAATTGTATAGTGTAAGTCACAGGTTTACCAGCCTGTGCAGAAGTAACACATAGCGTTTTTAAATACTACACTCACAAGAAGGCGAGTACCTAAATGATTACGATGTTGAAACCTGTGAAGAGAAAATACAGAAGTTAGTGTGATTTATGGAAAGCCCAGATAAGGAAGTAAAGATTTCCGATGTCCTCGGCCAGCTAACGTTGTTGCTTCAACGTAGATTGCAGTTGGAAAGCCAGACAGCAGCACAATTAAAGCAAGAAAGAGACACCGCTATTTTTGAGCTTTGCAAGGCCATGGTAGAATTAGAGAAGAGCGCCGAAGAAGCTGTCCCACCTCCCGAACACCACCTGAGAGTTAAATCTCAGTGGCCACTTGATGATCAGCCCTCCATGACAGGAAGATTAGAGCGGAGGTCTGATCAAGTTGGTGTCACTCTACACAGTTCAGCTAATGACCCCTCCTTTTTCCGCCAGTGGTGAGTGTAGGTGTGAAAACTGCAGCTGCAGCACCAGACCAAAGGCTGAATCCTGCAGGCACAGTAGGGAGGGGGGGCTTTCCCAATGTGAGCCACTATACATCTGATCCTCCACAGACAGTACGTTTACATGCAGCAAGAGAAATTCGAATTATTGCCTTAGTCCAACTGAAATCAGACTTTTAAAATGCATGTATACACCTTAGTCCGGCTGGAATCGAACCGAACTGGAGTTTCAGAAGCTCGACTACTCTTGCTGGATAATGCGATCCAAATCGGACTACTCTGCAACTAGCCCCCACGGCCCTGCCCGCACTCGCGCACCCCCCTCAGGAAGTTTGGAGAGCCGGAAATCCGACCCAGTACTAACAACACTGGTGTTATAAGAGGCATATGTCATCTAAGACAAACGTTTGGACTTACGGAGAGGCGATGCGTTGTTACTGTGAATATCCTGCTTTAACTCCGTCTGCTTCACTCCCGCCAGCCTCAGTTTGCTGCCTGAATGCAGCTGGAAGCTAACAGCTATTAGCTATTAGGAGCGCATATCGCCATCTATCGTCAGAGAGTGGAACGTACTTCATTTAATAATTTGATTTTCTGATGGACATGTAAACTGGGACTCGGCTCACTGCAGGAGGGAAGTCTTTAGTCATTACTCAAAAAAGCTTGATTTAGCTGTGCATGTAAACGTACTGAGTGATCATGGGACAGCGGCATGTGGGCCAGATTTGCTTTTAGACACAAAGCTTCTCCTCATTGGACAGGACCTGCTCGAGAGGCTGGCCCCTCTCATCGATTGTCAGCAGGGCAAACTCTGGGCCCAGGTGGAGGTACCAAAGCCACTAGGTTCAGACAACAGGCACCCAGCTTCCAAGCATCAGGTAGCCAGCTTAGGGTACCCCGGGGACCCCTGTCAAAGCTCATGCCACTCCCAGAGACGGTCCTGAACCCTTCAGCTCCACCGGTGAGTTCAGTCATGCAGGGAATTCCCCTCCTCATCATGCATTATTTCTCTGCTCCTTAAAGAACACAGGTGCGAAGCTCTACAGTCCCTGAGTGGTTGAAGGCATACACATTGGTGACACCTGCATCCCAGATGTGCTTCTAGATAAATCAGCAGTCAGTAAGGAGGTTTTTGACAGTCAGTGTCAGGAAGACCCCCTGCTGGTTAGTGTGACACGCAGCCACAGACTCCTGTCAGCTGGATGGCCTCAGCTTCCCCTGAAAGCGGTTGGGCTCTGCACCCTTGGGGTGTGGATCGGGTCAAGACAGCTTTCACATGTTTTCAGCATTGTTCCCCATCTAAACCCCCCCGTGTTCATTGGGGGAGAGCTGCTGGTTTGGCTTGGTGTGCAGCTGGACACTTTCAACCAGGTCCTTTGGACGCGAGCCAGTGCACCTGCAGAACCCTGCCTGGTGAACCCTGAAGTCATGCTGTCAGGCCAGACCATCCCCACAGGCCTGCCAGGGTGCCAGTGAGACTAGCATGCTGGTACCACCAAGAACAGCTGGGGTGTAGATACGTTTAGCTGTGATGAAAGGTCAAGAGCCACTGGGTAAGCAAGCATTTTTTCCAGCCACTCCCTTACTTCCTGGAACTGAACCTTGCTGTTTGCGGTACACCCATTCTTGAGTTGAACAATCGTTCAGCCTACCTGCTGGTTGAAAATCCAACCCAAGTTACAGTCCCGGTGACAACAGGAAAGCCTCTTGGCATGCTTATAGACTGCTCATTTCATGATTTTGAACTTTCAGTCCCTGTCATAGGGGATCTGCCTTTGTTCATGAATGACAAACAGTCCTCTTCAGACATGTTGTTCACATTCCCTTCCAAAATGATCATGGTAAAGCTTTACCTGAGGAGTCAGTCCATCTGCAGCGCCACCTTAAGGACCGAAGGTGACCTAGTGGTGTACACGCTGACAACTCATCCAGCTGAACGCAGAATCCTGTGGGATTTCCAGAAATTGTGGCTCCCGCTCTCACAAGTCCATCTCGTTGGCGCCCTCTTCTGGCGTCAGATGGGAACGAAAAATGAACAGCTCAGGTACGAACCTAAACACTTTGATGTGGTGAATATGCAGGAATATGATTCCAACTTTCACCTCATCCAGAAGCTGTTTTGGTCTCATCCCTGGAGGCAGAGCCTGTTTCCACACCAGTGCAAACGGGGAACCAGTAAATAGCATTAACGGAACAGGTGCATGTTTCAAAACTCACCTCTAGCATGCACTAACAACTAATTGCATCCGTAAATTTTGTTTTGTTTTATAGTAATCTTCAGACATATGGATTAACACCTTTCAGGCTACAGTAGTAACTGTAAGTAACTGCATTAAAATAACCCTTTCAGGTTTTGCAGTTTCTTTCTTGGGAAGTGGTTAAGTTATGAGTGACACATTGGTATCATTTAAAGGGGGGGTATTATGCAAAATGGACTTTCTGGAGCTTGATATCCTGAGAACCTGTCTTTCCCTCATTAAAAACATACCTGAAATGTTGCTCTGACCCATTCACTCATGTTAGAGTAATCTTTGAGTCTCTGCTGGTAGTTCTCGGGGTTGCTGAAATGCCTGCTCCCACCTATCCCCTCCTTTTCCACCCATCTCCTCCTTTGACCTTACGTACTCAGCTGAGAGCCTTGTCCCTGCAGAGCTCCCCCACCCCTCCCCACCTCAAACAACTCCGGCTGAGTCCCAGGTGCAGTAATTATAACACACCAGCTGCAGCTGTGCGTCTTTTGTGGGATTTTTTTTCCGACTCCGTGCATGCTGCGATGATGCACGGTATGTGACAAACTGAAGGGGTAGTGCCAGAAAGAGTAGGAGGGTCTTAGAGAGGCACAGGCGAAAATCAAGGCGTCCAATACGGAAGTCAATTTCTTTAAGGTGGATTTGGATATATGATGGACTTTTAAAAGAATTAAGGTGACAATTTTATTGGAGTGTGGTATAGAAGGGTAATATGTGCCTGGAAGAAGCATAATACCCCCCCCTTTAACACAAGACTTTGTTAGAGAAGCTGATTTATCTGCACACTACCTCACTAAGTGATGGATTTAGATTTATTCTAAACGTGATTTAGAAATCCTACAGAAACTCCTCCTTCAACAGAGTCTGTCTGCACAATCTAAAACCCTTCAGGACACAGTAGTGAACTTCAATCTACATTCTACTCTAATTAATAACACCCTGCATGCCCTGCAAGCTCTCTCAGATGTTGTAAAAAATGACTTAATGTACTTAATGTACACGGTGGTATGAGAGTTAATGCAGGATCTTATTAGAGAAGTTGGGTTATCTATGGAAAGTCTTGTGGAAGGACGAACTCCTACGTATTTAGTTCCCTTAGAACTTGTTGAAAATATTCTCAAAACCACCACAACAAACACATTGCAACCCTCACAAATTCACCTGGCTTACAGCTTGGGTAGTGCAGTTCCCATTTTTGTTAATACAGTTAATTTAGAACTTTGGTTCATGCTTAACCTTCCCATCATTGAAAGGATGAACATATATAGGCTTAAATCGGTGTTAAATATTGGTTTTTGGAAAGGTAACACCCACCTACATTTAAAAACCCCATCCATACTAGCCTACCATGACAACGATCCCAAACTTTACCTCACTCCAAAACTAGATCTATGCACCAAAACTAAAGATCTCCACTGGGTGTGCCCAAGTAACGCATTCATTAGAGATGTAACTGATTACCTCTGTGGTTTGAGCGATGACGCCCCTCAACAAAATTGTCAAGCTATAATTACATTAAAAGATGCAGGTATGGAAACCAAAGTTGAAAGTGCAGGTAACCAATGACTAGTGAGCACACCAGTAGCAGAAGCTTTGATGTCATACGATCAACATGACACGGTCACCAAGGTAAAGTTGCGAAACCAAACTATGTTACTCACTATCCCACAAGGGACAGTGGTTCCCATAGGAGACATAATCCTCCATCATCTCGACCTCGACAGACATGACACTGAGATCAAAATCATGGATGCATTTAACGGGTATAATGTCACGATTGATCCCGAAATTGAGAAACAACTGTTGAAGGAGGGGACCAAATTGATTAAATTCAGCCTCACCCCTACGAACTTGACTTTGAGCCCCCTCCTTCGCTTTCCCAAGAAAACTGATTGGACAGAAACACACACCTTGACATTCACAGTAATTGCACTTGTAATTGGGTGAGTCTTCACAGCGCTGATGACTTACACCGCCTACAGGCAGCTCAAACAATTGCAAGCAAGAATCGGATCCATGACATTTCTCACACCACGATTCATAGCTTCCCCAAGTCCCAAAGCACAAGCTGGTGGTAGATGAAATCTCCTGCCTGACGGGAGCTACACATTCGTGCCTTCACCCCGTTTTATACTTAAAGCAGTAATGTGAATCATGCAGTATGACTATATCGAAAAGGAGTCAATTTTTACTTTTTTAGTTTTTTTTCTTTTTCTTGGTGTGATTTTACTTTCTGTTGGTTGTTTCTTACAATTATATATATTTTTAGTAGAGTAGATTAGGCTCTACCCAGACTAGGTTAGCCGCTACCCAGACTCAATTCGGATCAGTGGACCCAGTATAGCTCCAAAGACTGTAAACTGCATTTCCACCCATCACAAGCTGGGACCAGATCTTGGACTTAATGGACTGAACTGTTACACCTTGCCCGCTGAAGGACAGCGACATTCTTGGACATAATGGACAATGAACCTGGTTCTAACTCCAAAGACTGAACAGTGTGCATTCTTTGGAACTAAAAGGGGGTTGTTGAGGCTATTGCCTTTTACTAAACGAACTGCATCTCTCAGCATCCTTTTACTGAACGAACTGCATCTCCCAGCATCCGTTGCGCCGCCCTCAACCCGGTCTGTGGCCAGTGATGACATCACAGTTGATAAAGGGGGGGCGAAAACTAAAATGATCATTTTTTGGTTCCTACCTGTGGCGCTGCAAGGAGACGCTTTACTTCACTGCTAGCAAACTTTCCCCTTTTTCGTTCAAACCTGCTGGACCAGGAAAGAACTCCCCTTTTTAAACTTCAAAATGAACCGGCCAAGCAAACCGACTTCCTGTCCGTGCAGCCAAGAAGTCCGCTGGCCTCTGAGCTATATTGAAAACAGGCATGGGTCCCTCAGCGCCTGAAATCGGACGTCCCCTTTCTGACCTTGGTTTGCGCAACCGCTCCTCTTAAACTGGACACTCTCAGGCAGTTCTACATCATTCGTCGTGGACTGTGCAGAGAGTCATCACCAAGTAGAATCAACCTGATTTATTTCTGTTGAGTCTGGGTAGAGGAGATTTAGGTCCAACGGGTCAGATCCTGTTTTTCTGTTGGTTGATATGTTTGTGAACTTGTAAACAACTGTTATTCTTGGTCAATTAGCATCGTTGTACGCTGGCCTCGAATGTTGCATGATTTGTGTTTTATTGTTATTTTACTTGTTGGTTGCAACCAGAAGCAGTATATTGTATTATTTCCCAGCTTGTTGTATTGTCCGCAGCGGTTGGCTCGTGTGTCTGTTTAGGCAAGGCACGTGGTCTCGCACTGATCCCCTTTTACTGTCACCCCCTTCCCTTTGTCCAAGCCAACCTTGCTAATTAAAGCTAGCCTTTGTCGAATAGCCACGCAGTCTTTCTTTGTCTCCCTTTGTGAGCCGATCGCACCAATTGATAAGGCTTGAGTTATTGATGACAAGAGAGGGTGTAGGCTAAACCCCCCTCATTCACTCGCTGTCTCCCCCCCACACACACATATGCCATAACCCCTCCCCTCAACGTTAACTATTTTTTTCTATATTTTTGCATGCGTTAGAATAGATGGAAATTATAAATGAAATGTTTGGCTGTAAGGTTGATCTATTTTCTTAATAAATTTCCTTAGTTAACGAGAAGCTTCCTGTTCTCCTTCAGTGTGTACAGTTAATAAATATCCTCGCGGACAGACTCTGCCTTTCAGAAGAGACTGACGGTCTGGTTTATTTAAAAGTATCTTGATTTCGAGATTGGTGCCCTGATGATCTTTAGTAAACAGATTAAACTCGAACGTTATCAATAATTATATTAATATTAATTTATTAATTTATAATTATTGATGCTCAGATAAACCAGACACTTATTGCTCATGCATTTGAATTAATAATTACAACAGCAGGGACGTGGTGATGCTGAGATGACGGGACGGGGGAAGGAGATTGTGGAAGGAGAGCAGGGCTTAGGGCAGTCTTGCTTGTACATTAGACTCTTTCCAAAAAAATAGAATATCATGGATACATTTATTTATTATGGATTAAGTTTTATTTATTTCCATAATTCCATTCAAAACGTTAAACTTCCATAGATTATAGATTCAGGGCCCACAACTTAAACGATTTCAAGTATTTTGTTGTTTATTGGTACATAATTTGGGCTTCCAGCTCATGAAACCCACAAAAACAGGAATTCAAAAAATTTGAATACTGTGAAGAAATCACCATTCTCAGTTTTTGCAGTAAAAAAATTAATTAGGATCACATCAAATCAATCAAAATATGGTACTTTCATAATGAGATGTCAATTTTCAATACTTGGTAGGGCATCCCTTTGTCTTAATCACTGCCTTGATGTGCCGTGGCATTGAGGCAATCAGCCTGTGGCATTGCCTGGAAGTTATGAAAGCCCAGATTTCCTTGATGCTTGCTGTTAGCCCTTTGTTTTTGGGGCTGCTGCCCCTCATTTTCCTCTTGATAATACCCCATAGATTCCAAATGGGGTTTAGATCTGGCGAATTGGCTGGCCAGTCAAGCACTGTGATGGCATGGGCATCAAACCAGGTTTTGGTGCTTCTGGCTGTATGGGGAGGGACCAGGTCCTGCTGGAAGATTAAATCTGCCTCTCCATACAGCACCATACACCATACTTCTCCTCAGCAGAAGAAATCATGAAGTCCTCTAAAACATTATGGTAGACTGATCGGTGACCTTGGATTTAAGAAAGCAGAGTTTACCATCACCTGCACCGGAAAGTGCACCCCATATCAATGAAAGGCACACTTTTCTTTTATCGGAAAAGAGGAACTTGGACCACTGGCCAACAGTCCAGTCCTTCCTCTCCTTGGCCCAGTTGAGACGCTTCCTGTGTTGGCTCACGCTCAGAAGTGGTTTCCCCCAAGGAACCCGACAGTTGTAGCCCATCTCCCTGATGCGTCTGAATGTGGTGGTTTTTGAAGCTGTGACTACCGGCTCATTCCATTCTTTCTGGATCTCTGCCAGATTCATGAATCTTCTCTGTTTGATAATCTACTGAAGCCCATGGTCAGGTCTTCTGCTGGTGCATCTTCCTGGCACATTTTGCCCTTCCACTAGACTTTCCAGCACTCTGTGAACAGCCAGTCTCCCTAGCTATGAACTGTTGTGGTTTACCCATCCTATGGAGGGTATCAATGATGGTCTTCTGGCCAGTTGTATGTCTGCAGTCTTCCCCATATTTAACCTAACTGAGACAATTGAACCAAAGTGAAGCAATTTAATCACACCTGGAAAAACATGTGCAGGTGCTTTGAGTTTAGTAGATGGGTAGTGTGTGACACTCAGTTTAGAACATTCATGCCCTGTAAAATTTGGGCTGATTTCTTCACAGTGTTCTAATTTTTTGAATTCCTGTTTTCGTGGGATTTTTGAGCTGGAAGCCAAAATTATGTACCAATAAACAACTAAATACTTGAATCGTTTAAGTTGTGGGCCCTGACTCTATAATCTATGGAGGTTTAACGTTGTGAATGGAATTATGGAAATAAATAAACTTTTCCATGATATTCTAATTTTTTAGAAAGGGGGTCTGTATGGATGAGGCAGATGTATTTTATCAGCAAAACCTCAAAGGAGTGAGCACAGTCCTGCAAATTACCAAATCGGTCGACAAGAGACTCAACGTCTGGGTTGATAGGAGAGTGTGCTGTGAGGGGTGGGGCAGGGAGTGGACTTGCTTGGTTGGGTTTGGAACCTGTTGGAACTACTTGCAGTTGTAGTTTTTGTTGCATGTACGATGTGCTCATTTCAGTATTGTTTTATCTCCTATCCATTCATGTATCTCAATATGTCTGGAAAGTGAAATCTGGCTTATTTACATGGTAAACCTTGTGTTGGGTAATATGCATTATTCCATTTTAAATAAATAGAATTCTAAAATTTATTAAATTATTTTTTCTTTATTTTCCTTAAAACTCTAGACACAATTCCCAGTATTGCAGTGTAAAATAACTATTTTTGAGATTTCTGCAAATGTATAAAAATATAATTACTGCAAAATCACATGTAAACAAGTATACACAGCCTTTGCTCAATAGTTTGTTGATGTACCTTTGGCAGTGATTACAGCCTCTGGTCTTTGTGAATATAATGGCAAAAGCTTTGCATACCTATGTTTTAGCAGTTTCAACCTCTTTGCAGCACCTCTCAAGCTCCACCAAGTTGGAGAGATCTTAAAATGGCTGTGCTCCGACGTTTACCATCCAGAGATGTTTGATGGGAACAAAGTCTGAACTCTAGCTAGGCCACTCAATGACATTCACAGAGTTGTCCTAATGGCACTCTTTTGATATCTTGGCTGTGTGCTTAGGGTCCTGCTGAAAGATGAACCGCTGCCTCAGTCTGAGGTTCAAAGGGCTCTGAAGCAGGTTTTCATCCAGGATGTCTATGTACTTTGCTGCTTTCACCTCTATCCTGACTAGTCTCCCAGGTCCTGGTTTGGTTTCCTCCAAACATGACGCCTGGCATTCACACCAAAAACTTAGCCAATTATCTGGTCTGATGAGACAAACTCCAAGCAGGCTGCCATTTTCCTTTTACTGAGGGATTGGATTCCATCATGCCACTATACTATACAAGCCTAATTGGTGGATTGATACAGAAATGGTTGTCCTTCTGGAAGTTCTCCACTGTCCACAGAGAATCACTGGAGCTCTGATAGTGTAACCTTTTTTCACTGTCATGGGGTGTTGTGTGTAGAACTTTTGAGGAAGAATATGATTTTAATCCATTTTGGAATAAGGCTGTAACATGACAAAATGTGGGAAAAAGGGATGCGCTGCATATCCACTAATCAGCTTGTGAGAAACAGGCTTGTAAGGGATGAGGACACAGTAGTATGTTTTGAATGAGGGTGGGTTTATTACCCCCAAAATGTAAAAGAAACAAAAACCCAACAACATACAACAATCAAATGATGTTACAGGACCCTTTTAAAAGAAGGACGTTAATGTCCTTCTTTTAAAAGGGCCCTGAATAATCTTGAACAGCAGTTTAATATAACCAGTTAAAAGCAAAGAAAATTGACCTACTTAAGATTCAAAGCAGAATTAAATACTGGCCAGTTTGGTTCTAAAAGGGACCAAAAATAGTTAGAAATTTCACTAACAGTTAACAGCTAGCTTACAATAATTAGGTAGCATAAGCATACATGACTTCAAGTAAATTAACAAGTCCTACGTCAAAGAAAATAAACATTTATGACAATTTACTATTCTGTCATCCCATTAATTAGTATAAAAAAGATATTAAAAATAAATACAGTTCATTGGAAAATATCTCTGTTATATATAAGAAGTTACAAATTTGCAAGGAGTGCAATAGAGTTGCTCCTTGGTGGCACAATACATAGTCACAAGGTCAGTTAAAAGATCAATTGTGATTAATATACATACCATACATACTCTCTACAGCTGCTTACTGCACCTAATAAAGTAACTGTAATTACAGACTGGCCACTTAGTTTTGGCTAAACAGAAAGATAAATAAAAAATAAAAAAAACTCCAGGTAACTCTTTCTTGTTTTTCCCCCACCAGGCTCTCATTCAGCTCCCCTACCTGGACACACTGTATGGTTACAGTCTGAAGTTTATTCGTTATACAGACACCACCACAATTGCAAGTTTAGTTAGGGCTGACTGGACATTTTACTCATCCTATCCAGCTCTCTTTCTATCAACCTACCTGGCTCATGGCCTGTTGATTGACTACTTTGAGAAGAAACGCCGTTGTGGTACAAGGAACCAAGAGGACAGCACCACCAACCTGGAGTGGTTAGCCAGTCTGTGGGACTGGTACACCTCCTTCTTGCTTCATCAAATTACATTAGTGGAGCAATTCCCGTCTGACCTTTCAGAGTGGGAAGATGATCCCAGCTTTTTTTTTGAGCGTTTGGCTTTCCCAGATCTCTGGCTTCGCCCACTAGTAAGTGTAGACTACTTAAAATCCCTCCCAACCTGGAATGTTAAAACTGTTGTCCAGCAATGCCTGTCTGTTTCTTGTGTACATCAAGATGATGGACAGGATAGATTTCCATCAGACATAAACAGCCAGGAGTTGACAGATTCCTCTCCTGCAGGCCCAAACAGTCTTCCACACAATACTTTAAGGCACGTGGGATCTCTGTGCAATCAGGACAGCAACAGGCTCCAGTCTTTATGCATGGACCAAGATGCCAGCAGTGGCTGTCAATGTATAAAGTCTCCTTCTGTTACCACATCCTACTATTGCTACAGAAATAAAAGCTTCCAAACAGTTGAAAGATTGCTGGAGGATGGTGGCATCAATCCTGTAGGAGTCTCTATTACTCAGGAGTATGATTGGTCTGGGTGGCCCAGTAACATGCTTCCTTGCTCAGAGTGCGTTGTGTGTCTAGAGAACTTTGTAAATGAGGAGCTGCTCATGGGCCTTCCCTGTGGCCATGCCTTCCACCAGCAGTGCATTGTGGTATGGTTGGCAGGGGATAAGCACTGGTGCCCAATATGTCGCTGGCCCAGCTACAAGAAGAAAAAAACATTAGTTCCACCACATACCTCTACTGAAAACACATTGTTGAACTGATCTATTGCCATGATTAAATTCTTTGCATCGTCTTTGAAACTTACTTGACAATTGCCATGTTTTACCTTACACAGTTACTTTGATTCAAGGTAGATGGGTGAGGCAATCAAAATGCATTAACAGTAATCTTGATTGCTGTTATCCTGGCCTGTAAGTAATCTTGGTTTCATTCCTAATTTATACAGTGCAGTGACCATCATGAAAGCTGAACCAAACAAGACCAAGTGAGTGTTTTATCTATCAAGGGTCCCTCCTGCATCACACGGACTGTAAAAGTAGAAAGACCTTGGTGTCTCTGTTAAGATTAGAGTACCTTTTGTATATTTATAAGGAAATCTGCTGGCCAAAATAAAGAATAATCTTCCAGATTAAATCTGTCAAATGAATTGACTGCAGTCATTCTTAGATTTTTCATACCTGCCTCATACTTGTGGGATTGAGGGATTAGTGTCTAACTTCAGAGGTCAACGGCCATGAAGATGACTTCCCTGTGCAGGGCAGCAGTGCATCAGGGCAATAAGGACACTTTGGATCCAAACAACTAGGGGTGTAACGGTACGTAAAAATCCCATATAAATCCCGCCTTGTCAGGGTAGTCATCACAACAGTACCATTGTGTTGTAATGTCATATGCTTTTCAGAAATTTAGACTGGCTGAGTGCTGCTGGATTTGGATTTTAGCTGTTTTTTCTCCAGTACCAGTAATGTTTACAATTAGCTTGACTTTGTTTTAGTTGAGTAATTTGGTCCGTTTTTTAAGAGTACACAGCTGCAGTTAAAGAGGGCGAAAAAAACCTCAACTCTATTCCGGAAGCCACGTGACCTCACAAGAAGTTCTTTTTGTGGCGTTTATATATCATGCAGCTGATTTTTTAAATATATCTATATATATATATATATATATATATATATATATATATATATATATATATATATATATATATATATATATATATATATATATATATATACATATATATATATATATATATATATACATTTATGGAAGAATTATTTTTTGAATCCCTAACGTAATATCTTTAGCTTGATTCATTTTTAATTACTGACAGATTATTAAATCCTGCTCTCCAACAAAATAATTAACCATCATGTTATTTTTTTTCATATTTTTTTTCAAGCACTCCAGTGCTCAATTCAGCTTATCTGTTATGTGTGAAGCTCCATAAATTCCAGGTGGATACCTCCACAACAATCTAGAATTGTGACTGCCTAACAAACAGACCAGTTTGTGAGAGTGCAGAGTTGTGTGTCTGAGATGGTGGTCAGCAGCACAGGACCAACACAAGGGACTGTAATCTTACCATTATTGTTTTATACTATACACCTCAGACTTCCAATACAACTCTGAGTCCTCCTGAGTGACTTCAGGAGTAAACAAAGCACTGCTCACATCCTGGTCTTAGATTTTTTTTCCAAGCCCTCTAGTGCTCAATTCAGCTCTTCTGTTATTCGTGAAGCTCCATAAATTCCAGGTAGATACCTCTGTTAGGCAGAGTTAAGACTGTAGTCTCACAAACTGTGATCTGTTAGGCAAAGTTATGTGTCTAAAATGGTGGTCAGCAGCACAGGCCACCACAAGGGACTGTACTCTCACCATTTTTGTTCACACTATACACCTCAGACTTCGAATACAACTCTGAGTCCTCCCGAGTGACTTTAGGAGGAACAAGAGAAAACAAAGCACTGCTCAAATCCTGAGAGTGAACGTGGTTGAGGTCTACAGCTACCTGGAAGTTCAGCTAGAGAACAGACTAGACTGGAAATGCAACGCAGAAAAGTCTAAAAGAAAGGACAGCAGTCTGTACACCTGGAGCAAGCTGAAATCCTTCAATGTCTGCAGCAAGATGTTGCATATTTTCTATGTCTGTTGTAGAAAGTGCAATCAGTATTGTTGTGATATTGTGGGACGGCAGCATCAGAACAAGAGACTGTATAAAAAGAGTAGTTCAATGGATCCCGGAGCTGCTTGTCCAAGCGATTATGTTCAAAAACTTTTATAGCATTGTAAAAGCTGTTGAACATAATAGACAATGTATGAAGAATTGTGAACCTCTAAGTGAGGTTCATCACAGAGTGTTTTCAATCATTGTCTTTTTTTGGGGCCTGCTGTAATAGAGTTTCAGGAGATCATTCCAGCTAGTTACCTTCACCCAATGGAAGATGTCATTAACTGTTCAATCAATTAAAGGTTTCCTTAAAAAACAAAAAATCTAGCAAGTATTTTTCATGACCTCATCATACTAACAACTTGACAAGCATTCTAATTTTTGCAATATACTTTATTTTTTCCATCACCAAATGTACTAAAAAAAGAGGGGAAAATCAGGGGAAAGCTTGAAGAACAATGGCTACACAAAACTGAACATAAAAAGAAAAGTGAACAGTTAACAAAAAAATTGAAGTACAGATTCAAAAAAGGCTCCTCCTGGCCATGATCACCTCAGTTTTTGTCTCCTTCATTTTCCAGAATGGTTATCAGGAATCTGAAAAACATGAAAATGATCCAATTATTCATTGTGGTGTTCTAAAGAATCCACTGTTTTGTTTTCTACGCTCAAACAGAATAAAATATTTACTACAATCCCCAAATAAATTTCTCCCATTTCCTAAACTGAACAAATTGACCATGTGGGAGCATCACATCACACACAAAGTCCAGAAGTCACCCGGGACCTCCTCAATCACCCTCGGAAGCTAAAAGATCTGATTAAATAGATAAATATGTATGTGTATATATATACACACACACACACATATAAAAAAACTTTGAGATTATGATCTGTAATTAATCTTTTTTTTTATTGCACCTAATAATTGCTGAGAAAGCTCTCATCTTGAGGTATTTTCATTTAAATTCATTATATTACTATGGCAGAACAAATATAGCCTATAACAAAAAATTAGCTTTATGAAGTCTTTAACAGATGCAGACATTTCCATCTCTCTCTTTTTGAGACTAGTCCCAGTGCAGCCTGCTCAAAGACTTCGACTTTGAGCATGCATGCTTTATAGCATTCTGAACTCACTGGGATACATATCTGTCCAGATGTACCTGGGGCGGGCCTAGCTGCAGCCCACGGACTGCCTGCCTGTTGTGAACTATGGCGTCAGATTACTTTCTTTAATAAGAGGGCGCAATTCATAACAAAACCAGCATAAAATAAGGTTGGGGAGAGAATAAAATAATATTTCGGAGAGTAAAGCTGTTATCATGGGTGCAAGAATTTTCTAACAGGGCACATACAAATAATTTGTTCCTCTCATTTCCAAACTCTTTTCAACTTTTGCAAAACTAACTTTTTTTCCTTCTTCCACCACTTAATTGATATGCGCCCCCCCCTTTTTTTTTATGTGCGCCCTCTCACTTCCAGATCTGTCTGAGAGTGATGTTACAGATCCAGCCTAGATTAGACGATGCACGATTTTACTTCCTGCAAATAAATGAGATACCCCTTGTTATCGATACCGAATCTGTGGTTGAAATGTGAAAATGAGATTCAGATCACTACAACAAAATGAGTTCCTGGAAACATTGCAGCCTAATTGACTTAATCCAAATTAGAAAATAACTAATTACTAGACTGTAAATTTAAATTTAAATGAGCTGATACAATCACGGATGACCATATTTTGATAAAAAAATTAAAAAGTACACTTGGTCCATTCCTGAAGCACTTCAGTGATACTCTGTGTACTTAAACAAAAGTTCCGGCA
Source organism: Valencia hispanica (assembly GCA_963556495.2). Lineage (NCBI taxonomy): Eukaryota > Metazoa > Chordata > Actinopteri > Cyprinodontiformes > Valenciidae > Valencia > Valencia hispanica. The sequence continues at coordinate 5,672,707 of OY747702.1, forward strand.
AGGTGGCGCTCTGAGCAGCACGTTCTTTCTGGTGCTTATGCAACTTCCCTCAAAAGTGAAACGATAGTTTTTTCAGTCTCATTCGCTTGCTGACCCCTCCTTTCCACCGGACGCGTAAGCGGCACGTTACATGAGCAGCACGTTTCACTTTCGTATTCTGCTGCTTGGCCCTTTCCACCGGTGCGTATGAGGCGCATAGTAGCAGGGAAGCAGCTGTCACCGAGAGCACGAAATCACGCGAGATTAGCAAAATCACGCGTGGTTTCGTCAGTAAACACAACAACCATAGACATATTTAAACATCTATGACATTAATAACCGGGAAAAGACAACAACATGGCTCCAAAAGGTTGGTGTTTTATGTTTTATATTCGCCAATAAGTTTATATTATGTCAGGGAATATTCAAAATCGCTCATTTGTGTGATGACACACAAATGAGACCCTCCCGCGAGGTACTGACTTCTCACCGGCTGCACAGGTAGTGACTTTTTTTTAAGTGAAGCAACCCCAAAGCAGCACGTTTCTTTTATTTTGAAATTTTCCGGTGCCGAGCCGTATATTTCCTGTCTCCCCCTATCCAAAATGTAGAAATGTACGTGTTTCAGAGGCGTGCTGTGTAGAAAATAGACTCGTGCTGCTTTTGCCTCTGGTGGAAAAAGGGTTCTATTGACTACAGTGGTGGCTATCAGCTGCGTATGACGTGCTGCTCTTACGCGTCTGGTGGAAAGGAGGGGTGAGAGTAGTTTCTTTGAGTGGTGATCTGTGCCTCCCTCTCTCTTTATGAGTTTCTTGGATCAGGATTACTGCGTGGAAATGGCGAGTGAAAAGTCCGTGAGTGGAAGCAAATGTGGAGGCGGTAACTAAGCTGTCTGACAAATTTGATATACAAGAAAATAAGATGGAAGTCTTAGGAGCGAAGATGGAGGAATAGTGTCGTGTTAGAGCCAAGAGGAGAACTCTCTGAAAATAAAAAGAAAACAGATGCCTCGAAAACCAACTGACTAAACCTAAAGAAGAACTGCTTTCCACCAAGGAAAAGTGCAAAGAACAAGAAAGATATAAAAGGAGATGGAATTTGCGTTTAAAGGGGCTCAATGAAAAAGAAAACGAGGACATCAAAGGAACTGTTATCGCCATTTTGACCAAAATCGCACCTGGAGTTCCGTGGGACATTGAAGACATGGTGGACAAGGTGCATCACGTACCGCGGTGAAGTTTGGTTTAAGTTGGACATTCGACGGACATTCGTTTCATTAAAGCGGAGACTCCCTCCGACATCTCACCGACAACTGCTCTCATGGAGCGGATACATCGCAGCTGAAAGCTCGCTCCTGAAGGCGGTGGTTTCGGTTAGGGACCATCAATAAATTTCCAGACATCCCAGAAAATAAGACAATACCTGTGAGATCTCCTGACAAAGTAACGCCCAAATATTGATACGTTGTTGCTCGACACCTGAGATACACGACACACCGATTTATTGATAAAAAAAATCTGATGTAATATTTCTTATTAATTTTTTACTGTAATAGTGAGGGGTCTTCTTCAATAGCTTCCAGGTCATGTGACTGAGTGACACCAAATTAATTGTAAAATGTCTTACTACATCTAAATAACCAGACACAACAATTTATTTCCAATTTGAATGCACATAATATTTTATATTAATATTTTACTCTTAATATTTCAGGTTTTCTTTCAATAGCTTCCAGGTTATGTGACTGACACCAAATCAATCTTAAAATGTCTTAGTACATCTAAATAACCAGACACAACAATTTATTTCCAATTTGAATACACATAATATTTTATATTAATATTTTACTGTAAAATTTCAGGTTTTCTTTCAATAGCTTCCAATTCATGTGACTGAGTGACACCAAATCAAACTTAAAATGTCCTACTACATCTTAACAACCAGACACAACAATCTATTTCCAATTTGAATGGATTTTACATTTTATATTAATATTTTACTGTAATATTTCAGGTTATCCTTCAATAACTTCCAGGTTATGTGACTGAGTGACACCAAATCAATCTTAAAATGTCTTAATACATCTAAAGAACAAGACACACCAATTTATTTACAATTTGAATGCAAATCATATTTTATATTATTTTACTGTAATATTTCATGTTTTTCTTCAATAGCTTCCAGGTTATGTAACCAAATGACTCAAAATCTGTTCCCAGTTGTCCTAGGATATTAGACCAGTGAGACACAAGAGTTTTTAACACATTTTACAATCTCATATTTTATATGAATATTTTTATGGAATATTATGGATTTTTCTTCAATAGCTTCCAGGTCATGTGACCAGGTGACACCAAATCAATGTTGATGGATGAATGGATGGATCAATACCCTAACAATATTTAAGGAAGTCAATAAATATAACAAATAATTTACAATTTATAAAATGTGTAATAATAATATTGCCATTTTTTTTCTTTACCAATATGTAGTTTCACCAGTTCTTTTATTTTAGTCTGATTTATATGTAAGATGTACTTTGAAAAATAGATTTTTGTCAAGTTTACATATGCTCTGTCTAAAAATAATAAAATTATTTTAAGCATTGATTTGCGGTGAGCTGTATCTTTATCTTGCAAATTGTTTCCATGTTTTATATGATAGTACTTGTTGCCATACTCTGCAGTGGAAAAAAAAGTCACTGTAATTTTTGTTTAGATGGCAAAAGCCTTGATGGAGGCCTTTCCATTAATGCCAAAGGCTAAATTCGAGACTTCAAAAAGGGCTATGAAAACAGTGAGAAGAGAGTTGGCCCTCGAAATCCTTGAGGGATCAGGTACCTTTACAGCTTAACAAAAACACAATACTGCCATCAGTGCATCTCCTATTCAACTAAACTATTTAACAATCTCTTATATTTTACACCTTTGTTGCGCCACCCAAACATCCTGTTTCAGTTTTTTTTCAGTGTTTGAGAATAACTGTTGTGCAATGTGTGCTGCCTTTAAACCTCCTGCATCTGGGCTTCCGATAACAGACTGGGTGAGGTCTTGTTGTTGATTTCAATTTTACACTAATACAGGTCCTTCTCAAAAAATTAGCATATTGTGATAAAGTTGTTTTTAATAAAAAAAAAGTCAACCTTCAAATAATTATGTTCAGTTATGCACTCAATACTTGGTCGGGAATCCTTTTGCAGAAATGACTGCTTCAATGCGGCGTGGCATGGAGGCAATCAGCCTGTGGCACTGCTGAGTTGTTATGGAGGCCCAGGATGCTTCGATAGCGGCCTTAAGCTCATCCAGAGTGTTGGGTCTTGCGTCTCTCAACTTCCTCTTCACAATATCCCACAGATTCTCTATGGGGTTCAGGTCAGGAGAGTTGGCAGGCCAATTGAGCACAGTAATACCATGGTCAGTAAACCATTTACCTGTGGTTTTGGCACTGTGAGCAGGTGCCAGGTCGTCTTCATCTCCATAAAGCTTTTCAGCAGATGGAAGCATGAAGTGCTCCAAAATCTCCTGATAGCTAGCTGCATTGACCCTGCCCTTGATAAAACACAGTGGACCAACACCAGCAGCTGACATGGCACCCCAGACCATCACTGACTGTGGGTACTTGACACTGGACTTCAGGCATTTTGGCATTTCCTTCTCCCCAGTCTTCCTCCAGACTCTGGCACCTTGAATTCCGAATGACATGCAAAATTTGCTTTCAACCGAAAAAAGTACTTTGGACCACTGAGCAACAGTCCAGTGCTGCTTCTCTGTAGCCCAGGTCAGGCGCTTCTGCCGCTGTTTCGGGTTGAAAAGTGGCTTGACCTGGGGAATGCGGCACCTGTAGCCTATTTCCTGCACACGCCTGTGTACGGTGGCTCTGGATGTTTCTACTCCAGACTCAGTCCACTGCTTCCGCAGGTCCCCCAAGGTCTGGAATCGGTCCTTCTCCACAATCTTCCTCAGGGTCCGGTCACCTCTTCTCGTTGTGCAGCGTTTTCTGCCACACTTTTTCCTTCCCACAGACTTCCCACTGAGGTGCCTTGATACAGCACTCTGGGAACAGCCTATTCGTTCAGAAATGTCTTTCTGTGTCTTACCCTCTTGCTTGAGGGTGTCAATGATGGCCTTCTGGGCAGCAGTCAGGTCGGCAGTCTTACCCATGATTGCGGTTTTGAGTAATGAACCAGGCTGGGAGTTTTTAAAAGCCTCAGGAATCTTTTGCAGGTGTTTAGAGTTAATTAGTTAATTCAGATGATTAGGTTAATAGCTCGTTTAGAGAACCTTTTCATGATATGCAAAGTTTTTGAGATAGGAATTTGGGGTTTTCATGAGCTGTATGCCAAAATCATCAGTTTTAAAACAATAAAAGACCTGAAATATTTCAGTTGGTGTGCAATGAATCTAAAATATATGAAAGTTTAATTTTTATCATTACATTATGGAAAAGAATGAACTTTATCACAATATGCTAATATTTTGAGAAGGACCTGTATATCTGAGAAGGTCTAAAGCTAATTGTGAGGCCAGTTGAGAAGTAATTAAACATCATGAATACAGTTTTTTGATAATTTTTGTTATTTATCTTTACTTTTGACAGAACCAATGTGATAGCTGTGAAAGATGGTTCCATGCACAGTCTGAATATGGAAAAGACAGTATATGAAAGTGCAAAGACTGGAATTTGGAAATGGCCATTACGCAAATGGAGTGCAGTGTACAAACTGAGTGAAAATTTGAGAAATTGTACACAGTAAAGATACAGTTTAGAGTTAATGCTTAACATGCACAAACCACAACACAGTTTCATGTGGAATGAATGAAGGATTGCATAAAAAAACAGATTATAAATTGGTGTGTCCTGTTCTCTAAATGTAAAATGACATTCTAACATTGATTTGGTGTCACTTGGTCACTTGACCTGGAAGCTATTAAATAAAAACATGAAATATTACAGTAAAATATTAATATAAAATATTATGTGCATTCAAATTGGAAATAAATTGTTGTGTCTTGTTCTTTAGATGTATTAAGACATTTTAAGATTGATTTGGTGTCACTCAGTCACATGACCTGGAAGCTATTGTAAAACCTGAAATATTACAGTAAAATAGTAATATAAAATATGATTTGCATTCAAATTGGAAATAAATTGTTGTGTCTGGTTATTTAGATGTCGTAAGACATTTTAAAATTAATTTGGTGTCACTCAGTCACATGACTTGGAAGCTATTGAAGAAGACCCCTCACTATTGCAGTAAAAAATTATTAAGAAATATTACATATGACTTTTTTTTAAATCAATAAATCGGTGTGTCGTGTATCTCAGGTGTCGAGCAACAACGTATCAATATTTGGGCGTTACATTGTCAGGAGATCTCACAGGTATTGTCTTATTTTCTGGGATGTCTGGAAATTTATTGATGGTCCCTAACCGAAACCACCGCCTTCAGGAGCGAGTTTTCAGCTGCGATGTATCCGCTCCATGAGAGCAGTTGTCGGTGAGATGTCGGAGGGAGTCTCCGCTTTAATGAAACGAATGTCCGTCGAATGTCCAACTTAAAACTAACTTCACCGCGGTGCATCGCGTCGGAAAAAATAGAAGCACAGCGCACAAGGCAAGTGATCATCCAAGTTTGTGAAGAGAGAGTGCAGAGATCATATATGGAAACTATCGAAAAACTGTGAAGTTTGTAAGAAAAACGGCATAAGATTAGCAGAAGATCTGATTCAGGAAGACCGAGAGGCGAGGAGGCTGTTGTGGCCGAAGGTTAAAGAGGCGCAGGAGCAAAACAAGAGGGCGTATTTCCGAGGACCGTTCCCCTTCATAGAAAACACCCAGATCTTCCCCTGAAGATGATCAGGGAGTTCTGGTCTGAATGAGACCCGAAATTGTTCAGAGGGACTGTTTTATTTACTTAAATGCAAGAGGACTTAAAAACCGAAAGGCTTTATTGTTATTTTGCAAGGAACAGAAGGCACAAGTCATATTTCTTCAAGAGACTCATTCAAATGAAGATGACACGGTGTTTTGGAAGAACCAATGGGGGGACTCTTTATTATTTAGTCATTGTTCTAACAGATCAGCACGTGTGGCGATCTGTTTCAATAACTGTCCGGGTAAGATCATAGAATATAAGGCAGATTTTAAGGGACATTGGATTATGGTTATCTTAAATATTGACCTTTTTTGGGGGATTATCCGTAATTTATATGGATATAACACAGATAGTGATAACAAATTAGTTTTTGAAGAAATTACAAGAAATATTAGAGAATTTAAAATTAAATATCAAAATTATAATATAATGGTCGGGGGGATTTTAATTGTACCCCTGATGAATGGTTAGATAGATTTCCCACAAAATTTACATCTCACGCGTATAACCAAATATTGAAACATTTTTGCTTAAATAATTCCCTTTTAGATGCTTGGAGACATTTTAATCCATATACAAGACACTTCCTGGATTCCTTCAAACGGCAACAAGAAATCAAGAATTGATTTATGGTTAGTATCTCATTTTAGGACATATCTCACATGCTGATATCTCACTGTCACTGATTATTGTTTTGTGTCTATAAGTTTAATTCCGAAGATAGAAAATACAACCAGAAAAAGCTACTGGAAATTTAATGCTGATTTTCTAAATGATGAACAGTATTGTAGTATGATTAAGAACATTCCATTATCTGTCAAAGGAAATAATTTGCTAGATTCAGCTGGAAAAAAATGGGAATTTTTTAAATATGAAGTCAGAAAATATTCCATCAAATATGGGAAGGAAATAACTAAAAAAAATTAAGAAGCGGAAAGACAATTGTTGAGTGACTTAAACAAATGTTGTAGAATTTGCAATTTAGCAGATACAAATAGAGAAGATTTCTTACAATTACAGTCAAAATTAGATGAATTATATTTTAAAAAAGCCAAAGGAGCTTTTATACATTCCAGGGCTAAATGGATAGAAGATGGAGAGAAGAATAGTTAATATTTTAGTAAATTAGAGAAAACAAGACAGACAAAAAAATGCTATAAACGCATTAAATGTAGACGGTAATCTTATTACTAATCCAAACGAAATCTCATTTAATATATTTAAATTTTACCAACATTTATATTCATCCAAATTCTCAGTATCAGAGTCAAGAGAGTTTTTCAATAATATAGGTATGTTTATCCCACAAATTAATATGGAATTCGAAAGAGAATGTGATTTGGATTTAAACATTGGTGAACTTGATAATGTAGTCCAGAAAATAAAGTTGGGAAAATCTTCTGGTCAGGACGGTCTGACCACAAACTTCTATAAATTTTTCTGGAATGACATTAGAGAGTTACTATTTGAAGCTTTAAAGGAATGCTTACAAAACAATTCACTTCTAACTACGATGAAACAAGGAATAATAATACTAATACCTAAACCAAACAAACACAAAACTGTTATTGACAATTTGAGACCTATTAAGTTATTACAGCTGTGTTCAAAATTATTCAACCCCCAATGCTGTAAAGGGTTTTAGGGAATTCAGTCTACATTTGTAATTGTGTTCAGAATGAAATCTTACAAGGACTTTTTAAAGAACCAAATGCAACTAAAATGACATCAATTGTTTTTGTAAGACAGTATTAAATGCTTTTTCTGTGATTTTGTCATTGACACAATTATTCAACCCCTTAACGACTAACACTCTTAAGAACAGAGGTTCATTCAAGTGTTTTCGATCAGGTATTGAAAACACCTGTGGATGTCAACAAGCAGCAATCAAGCATGATAAGCACCAATCGGGCAGATTTAAAATAACTGTGATACTCAGCTCCTTCTAGACATTTACTGGTGTGTTTACAAACATGGTGAAGTCAAGAGAATGGTCGAGGAAGACAAGAGAAGAGGTGATTTCTCTTCACAGGAAGGGCAATGGCTATAAGAAGATTGCAAAGATGTTTAACATTCCAAGAGACACCATAGGAAACATAATTCGCAAATTCAAGGCAAATGGCACTGTTGAAATGCTACCTGGTCATGGAAGAAAGAAGATGCTGACTTCGACTGCTGTGCGCTACCTGAAGCGCAAAGTGGAGAAAAATCCCTATGTGACTGCTGGGAAACTGAATAAAGATTTGTCAGATGCGGGTACTGAAGTTTCAGCTCAGACAATGAGGCGCACACTGCGTAATGAAGGCTTCCATGACAGAACTCCCAGGTGCACCCCCTTGCTGTCTCCAACGAATAAGAAGAGTCGACTGCAGTATGCCAGAAGTCATGTGGACAAACCACAAAAGTCTTGGGATAGTGTACTGTGGACTGATGAAACAAAATTAGAACTGTTTGGGCCCATGGATCAACGCTATGTTTGGAGGAGGAAGAACAAGGCCTATGAAGAAAAGAACACCTTGCCTACTGTGAAGCATGGCGGGGGGTCAATCATGCTTTGGGGCTTTTTTGCTTCTGCAGGGACAGGGAAGCTTCAGCGTATGCAAGGTACCATGAATTCTCTTCAGTACCAGGAGATATTGGAAGAAAATGTGATGCAGTCCGTCACAAACCTGAGGCTTGGGAGACGTTGGACCTTTCAACTGGACAATGATCTCAAGTACCTCCAAGTCCACTAGAGCATGGTTGCAGATTAAAGGCTGGAACATTTTGGAGTGGCCATCGCAGTCACCAGACTTAAATCCGATTGAGAACCTCTGGTGGGACTTAACGAAAGCAGTTGCAGCGCTCAAGCCTAAGAATGTGACTGAACTGGAGGCTTTTGCCCATGAAGAATGGCTAAGATACCCGTAGATCGCTGCAAGACACTTGTCAAGCTATGCATCACGTTTAAAAGCTGTTATAACTGGAAAAGGATGTTGTACTAAGTACTAAGAATGAATGTCACTTGGGGGTTGAATAAAACTGATAATGATGTGAGCACCGAAAAGACATTTGTGGTTATTTCATTAAAAATGTTATGTTATATTTGTCTGACTTACAAGTGCCTCTTTGATTTAATTGTAAACAAGATGACTGAAATGATCAAAATCAATGTCAAGCTGGCCAAAACACTCAATTTCAGTGGGGGTTGAATAATTTTGAACACAACTGTAAATGTTGACTATAAATTGTTCACTCATGTCTTAGCTAACAGACTCAAAAATGGGATAAACGACTTTATTAGTGAAACACAATCTGGCTTTCTTCCAAACCGGTTGATCCACAATAATATCTGTCTGGTCCTAGATTTATTAGAAATTTAATTGAAAATGATGGAGTTACTTATTTTTTGATTTTTTCAAAGCCTTTGATAGTCTGGACATCAGTTTATTTTGTTGTCACTCCAACATTTTGGCTTTGGAAAAAAGTTTATTGATACAATCTCAATGTTATATCATAATATAACGAGTGCAGTTCTGCTTCCCACAGGAACCTGATGAACCCAGTCAGTTAGGTAGATTACAGGCATGTCTGGAAGACATAAAAACATGGATGACCCTAAACTTTTTGCTTTTAAATTCTGACAAGACAGAAGTTGCTGTCTTTGGACCAGAAGTTCTTAAACAGAAACTGATTAGTCAATCACTTCATCTGGATGGCATTAAATTGTCCCCCAGTAATAACGTAAAGAACCTCGGCGTTATTTTTGACCAAGACTTGACATTTAAATCCCATATTAAACAGGTTTCTAGGATTTCCTTCTTTCACCTCAGGAATATTGCTAAAATTAGAAACATCCTGTCCAGGAGTGATGCTGAGAAACTAGTCCATGCATTTGTTACCTCAAGGCTGGACTACTGTAATTCTTTACTATCAGGAAGTCCACAAAATGCCATTAAAAGCCTTCAGTTGATCCAAAATGCGGCAGCAAGAGTTCTGATGAATATTAAAAAGAGAGATCACATTTCTCCTGTTTTAGCTTCCCTTCATTGGCTCCCTGTTAAATCCAGAATAGAATTTAAGATCCTTCTTCTTACATACAAAGCCCTTAATAATCAAGCTCCATCATACATCAGAGATCTAATTGTTCCATATGTTCCTAACAGAGCCCTTCGCTCTCAGACTGCAGGTTTACTTGTAGTTCCTAGGATTTCTAAAAGTAGAATGGGAGGCAGATCTTTTAGTTATCAGGCTCCTCTCCTGTGGAACCAGCTCCCAGCTTTAGTCCGTGAGGCAGACACTCTGTTTACTTTTAAGGCCAGGCTTAAAACTTTCCTTTTTGATAAAGCTTATAGTTAGAGTGGCTTAGGTCATCCTGAGCTATCTCTGTAGTTATGCTGCTATAGGCTTAGACTGCTGGAGGACAGACTTACCAATTTTCTTCACTCTGCTACTTCCTTTTCTCCTACGACTCTCCAGTTGTATTACAGTACATTCTGTTATTTCGACTGTTAACTTTGTTTTCTCTCAGTGTTTTTCTCCCCATCGAAGATACACCTGGTCTGGTATCCTGCTTGGCTGCAATGCCCTGTTGGACGGGGGTCATCGACTGGGATGATCCTCTCAGTAACTGAACATCCACTGTGTCCTGTTATCAACTTTTTACTTTCTGTAACATAGAAAGTTCTCTTATATCGGATCTTCTGTTCCTTCTATGTTCTGCTCTGTCTTCTCAAACCCCCAGACGGTCGTGGCAGATGGCCGCTCCTACTGAGCCTGGTTCTGTTGGAGGTTTCTTCCTGTTAAAGGGGAGTTTTTCCTCTCCACTGTCGCTACATGCTTGCTCAGTATGAGGGATTGCTGAAGGATTGCTGTGGTTGGAAATCTGCCCAACCTCACGCCAAGGACTGACGCAATCTGCTGGGATTCCTTAAATAGGAAACTTTTTAACTGATTGGAATGTTTGTATAATTGTATTGAAATGACTTCTTGTTAAGTGCCTTGAGATGACATCTGTTGTGAATTGGCGCTATATAAATAAACTGAATTGAATTGAATTGAATTGAACCACAACTAGGTTTCCAGTGAAAAGAAGAATTAGACAGTGATCCAGTTAGTCCACTTCTCTTCATTATAGCAACCGAAATGCTGGCACTGTTCAGCTGACACAATATGTTGTAGAATTCTATTAACAAAAATGGAAAGTATTTCAAGATTAGTATATCCAGCATATGCTATAACTATCTCCAACACATACACTAAGAAAATTAATGAATCAATATGATTTTATCTGGAATAAAAAACAACACTTAATTCATAAAAATGATTAGTTAAACCTATTGAGGAGGGAGGAATGAATGTCATTGACTTTGAAGTAATGAATTGCACTATTAAACTGCAGTGGCTTAAAATTTTTGTAAAAAACAAACATTTAATCTGGTTTACTATTCCTTCATTTCTTTTTCAAAGGATATCAGAATATCATAAACAGGTCTTACTCTACTGGAAAATGATCCATACTCACAATATTAGCCCACACACTTCAACAATATGGAATAACAGATTTGTCCTTTATAAACGGAAATCTATCTTTTATAAAAGTTGGATGGATAAAGGTGTTTGGGCCATTGTCCATCTGATGGATAGTAATGGTTTGTTTCTTTATCACACTGTCTTCACAAACAAATATAATTTGGACTGTACTTTAAAGGAGTACTCGTGTTCTCAATGCCATTTCCCCAATTGTAATTAGGTTGATCAGAGAAAGTTTACAATATTCTTCAATTATTCCAAAGCTTCCAAATTTGTTCATAAATAATGTTTGTTTCACAGACCACAAATGTAATAATTCAATATTAAGAGCAACCCTGTCAGGTAAATTATTTCCTCTTCCTGTTAGAAGGAAAATTATCTCCTCGACCTTCCTAAAAAAGGACATAAATATAATTAGATCATGTTTTCTTTCTTATCCTTTATTTCCCAAAATGAAAGAGATTCATTAAAAACAATTAATGATATATATCCTGCTTAAGAATTTGTACGTATCAGATTTAACATACAAGACAATTTATGCCTTCTATGCAAAAATGATATTGAAACCCAGAAACATGCTTTTTATGATTGTAATTTGGTAAACATTTTTTGGAGGGATCTGTATAATTGGTTCTCAATGAAAAACAATATTCCTTTATTGACATATAATATTATTCAATTTGGATTGGTAGATAAAGATAAACATATTTAATTCCTAGTTAATAATGTAATCATTTTAGGTAAATTCTTTTTTTCATAAATGCCCAAAACTGCAAACAAAATTACAAAACTGACATCGGAAATAAATAGATCTCTGTTTTAGAAAATTACACTGTAACAATAATACCAAATGTTTCATACAGGAAAGAAATTACACAAATATCGGAAATTAGATTGTGAGAAAATAGGTATACTTTTCTTTTTAATGTAATAATTTAAAAAAAGCAGCTGTCTCAGGAAGACATAAAAACGCAACCTCCAGTCTGTAGTTTTCCTAAGTCAGTCTAATAGATAAAGTCTCACATTGCCCAGTCTTTCTATAGTTTTTTTGTTTATGTGACCTACGGGATCTTTGGCACCTGTCATGCACCGAAACCTACTGAAACATATATGGCAGCTATGAGCACGGTGCACTCAGCCACACATTTTATTGTGCACAAGGAACACTGACCAGGAACACATTAACTAAAATCGTGCATCGTTTAGTTTGGTCTAGTCTAGTCTGGATCTGTGACATTAAACCTAGAGAACTATGGAAGCAGGAGATCCCCAGAAGGGAGAGAGGCACATCAAATAGGTGTAGGAAGAAAAAAATTGAGAGAGCGTTTTGCAAAAGTGGAAAAGATTTTGAAAATGTGAGGGAAAGAATTTTATTGTATAGCCCTGTTAGAAAGTTCTTGCACCCATGATAACAGATTTACTCTCTACAATATCATTTTACCCTCTCCCCAACCTGCTTTTAGGCTCATTTTGTCATGAATTGCACCCTGATGTTAAAGAAAGTAATCTGACGCCATATGGAGGGGTCTAAAAACTAGCTAAATATAGCAACAAAAATGCTAAATTGTCAACACTGTCTGCAACTCACCACTCATCCTCACTCATCTTGCCCTCGCCACTACAACATCAGCTTATGATAAGCAGGACTACAGAAAACCAATCCAGTCCATTTCAGGGTGTGGTTAACCCCTCACAACTCAAGCACAGGAAGCCCAAAGCATAAAAACTGCTTTTTTTAAAAGGCAACTCACAAGCAGAACAAGAAAAATAAAAGTTTAAAAATTAGGTTAACGCGATTTAAAAACATAGCGTGCTAAATATGGCCATAATTAATTAATCGCAATTAATGTTAAAATTTGGCACCCCTAATATATATGTACACATGCGCATGTACTGATGATGAAGTCATCATGCAATGTCCGAGCAGAGTACGAGAGAACCTTTAATCAAAGAGAGAGTGTAATTTCTAATGGCAGATTCTGTTATGTTTGCTGATCCTTAAATGACAGGATTCCTCTTTTCTCAACAGCATCCACATTTCTGCAGGACTGACAGCAACTAATGCAAAAACCAAACAGAGTGACTTTAAAAAATAAATATGTCGAATCATTTATTGCCTCTGGATCACTCCATCAATTGCATTCTTGTAATTGGGGCAGAAAGGACACTCACTCCTAGATGATAACAGGTCTTGCTCCAGGTTTGTATCTTTCTTAATAATTGATATATATGCATCTGACAAAGAAGTCAACAGATCACTTGGTTAACATGGGTTTGTAATAAAAACTTTTAGACTGTACATTGATAGTCTTTTACCTATCTAGAGGTCAAATGTAGGAGGAGGAGGAACTACAGCTCCACTGTATCTACATGATTATTAAACTGGCTAAAACATTTTCTATTCCATCCATCATCTATATGGAATGATTTCCCCTTCCTGTGTTTTGTAAAAAAAGTTGTCTGAGGTTTACCTTCTTCTGCAATGGCATTCTCAAACTTTGCATAAAGCTATCGAATATTCATAGACAATTGTTGCTCGCTTGATCAATTTTTATCACAACTTTTCACCCATATATGTTATATAAGGAACAACAGGAAAGTTGAGTTCAAGAAAAAAGCATTTTCTTCAACAACTGGTTCAGTAATAGCATCTTAATATTAATCAGGGAAGTGCAGGTGAAACTCAAAAAATTAGAATATTGTGCAAAAATGTTCATTTATTTCAGTAATTCAACTGAAAAAATGAAACTAATAAATTATATGATATAGACTCATTACATGCAAAGCTTCCTCCTCATTTGTTATAATTTTGATGATTATGGCTTACAGCTTATGAAAACCCGAAATTCAAAATTTTAGAAAATTAGAATATTACATGAAATAAATAAAATAAAGATTTTAAATTGAGAAATGCTGGACCTCTGAAAAATATAATCATGTATATTGTTGGAAGGAATTTTATCAATCTAATTTAAAGCCTCTCTTAAAGGGACAGACACCAATTTAATTTTCTGACTCTAGGCTCTCTCGGGCTCTTGTTTCACCTTTCAATGTGCTCGTTCATTTCTGTAAAAATGAGCAATAAGAAGCAACAGACAACAGTTACAGATTTTAACAGCGAGACGTCTATAGACGGGCTCAGTTCTCTTCAACTGAGCGTTGAACTACATCGCCGCACAGCTTTTATTGAAACACGAGTTGCATGAAACCCCTCCCCTCATACATCTTTTTTCATAGAATAATGGTCAAAGCTTCTTTACACAAGGCAACGCGTGATTTACTACACTCTTCTTGATTGATCACTGTTGCTAAGTGTTTCCACATGCACTGCAGAATTAAAGCCCCATAAAACAACTTTGTGCACTCTGTATGAACCAAGTTTTGGTACTTTTGGCAGGGTGGGCATGGTGCCCTGCTGGAAAATGAAGTCGGCATCTCAATAAAGCTTATCTGCAGAAGGAAGCATGAAGTGCTCCTAAATATTCTGGTAGATGGATGGGTTGACTCTGGACTTAATAAAGCACAATGGACCTACACCAGTGGACCAACACCAGCAGATTGGATAGCTCCCCAAATCAACACAGACTGTGGAAACTTTACACTGGACTTCAAGCATCTTGGATTGTGTTCTGATGAGAGTTCTGATGAACATTGTTTTAGCTTCCCCGATATTGGCTCCCTGTTAAATCCAGAATAGAATTGAAAATCCTCCTTCTTGATCAATGATCAATCTCTATCATACATCAGAGATCTGATTGTTCCATATGTTCCTAACAGAGCGCTTCGGTCTCAGACTGCAGGTTTACTTGTGGTTCCTAGGATTTCTAAATGTAGAATGGGAGGCAGATATTTTAGTTATCAGGCTCCTCTCCTGTCTATGAGGCAGAAATACTACCTACTTTTAAGACCAGGCTCAAAACCTTCCTTTTTGCTATAGACTTAGACTGTTTGAGGACAGACTGACCACTTTTTCACTCTGCTACTTTCCTCTTCTAATACTCATTATTTCCTGTTATTTCACCAGTTAACTTTGCTTTTTCTGTGTGTTTTTCTCTCCATAGAAGCTACACCTGGTCTGGCATCCTGCTTAGCTGCAGTGCCTTGTTGGATGGGGGGCATCCTCTGGTAGATGGCTGGATTGACTCTGGACTTAATAAAGCACAATGGACCTACACCAGTGGACCATTGTGTGTCCTGTTATCAATTTTATACTGCCTCTAATATAGAAAGTACTTTTACAGCAGTTATTTTGTTATTTCTGTGTCTCTGCTCTGTCTTCTCAAACCCCAGACGGTTTGACAGATGGCCACTTGTACTGAGCCAGATTCTGCAGGAGGTTTCTTCCTGTTAAAGGGGAGTTTTTCCTCTCCACTGTCACTACATGCTTGCTCCGTCTGAGGGATAGCTGTGGTCGGAGTCTGCATCAATGGGGCACAACTGCAAGTCAATGACTCGATGCAATCTGGTGGAATTTATTATATAGAAAACTTTTAAACTTGGAATGTATGTATGATTGAATTGAAATTACTTTTCTTGTTAAGTGCCTTTAGATGACATCTGTTGTGAATTGGTGCTATATAAATAAACTGAATTGAACTGCGTGCTTCTCCATTCTTCTTTCAGACTCTGGCACCTTGTGCCCCTTTTCCTCTAGGGTTGGCTTAGCCTGGGCCGTGTCGCATCAGCACAGCCTGGTTGTGTTTTCATTACCATCTCAGGAACGCAGCAGTGGGCAAGGACATGGCATAGCTCAGCGTAACAAAGTGACATGAAAAGTCAGTGACGTCATTCGTAAGCGGCACAAGCCAAGTAAACAAAAGTGGGTGTGCACACAGAGGGTGGGTTAAAACGTTTAAAACAATGAACGGACTGGCCCAGAGGCTTCCTGCTTCAGTCCATCCACTAAGCATGTGGCTGCACTGTTACATTGTGCAGGGGATTGGGGGGGTGTCTTCAATAAAGTTTTGATGTTTCTCCAATATTGTTGCTGGCTTCTTCATCACCAAAATAGTGAAACTATTTGCCAATTAACACCAGCTCGTTCATTTTTAAATCATTCTTTAAAAACCTCTAATAAAAACAAGTTTAGGTACTTTCCCGATGTAACTTCCTTACAACTATTAGAATTTTGATAGAGTATCAAAAGCTTCGTTTAGTATTGCTATCAAACAATCAAGGAAAGGTCTGTGGTTCCTTTTTTTTAACCGGTCACGCTGTACCACCCTCAAGGCTTTAAGTTTGTGATGTTTCCATTTAATACAAGAAAGCTCTTGAACTGCATTAATTGTGTTTGTAATTTTTTCATCTCAGCAGTACGCTATGAGAAATATCCTTGAGGAAATGGCTATTTATTGTGTATTTACTGTTTATTTTATTCAAGGAAAACTTGTAATATTGGTAGCTGTAAGAGAGTCATAATACATACATAATACAAATATCATTAAAGTTATAATAAAAATGTATGTACTGTGTAATCATTATTGTATCAAGATAAAGAGGTGTTTACTGAATAAAAATGTATCAGTATAGTTATCTTTATTACTTCCACTACTAATCAGTGCACGCATTTTTCACCATTACCTCTTTTCCATCCATCTCTTTTTTTAATGGGAATGCACAAAGTTCATGGTTTTCTGGCTAAATGCACCTGCTAATCTCCGTTAGCTTCGGTTAGCTCTGGGTTAGCTCAGTTTGCTCATAGCTACATTGGCCCAGAGTGTAAATCAACTGCTCCCACCCTCACAGCCCCACTCTCAGCTCCACCTCTTTCCCCATTTTTTTATTTTTAATCAGGCGTGATAAGTCACATGACGTGGCCAAGATGTCAGTTGTGGGAACTCCCCACTGGGCTTCAATTCAGCTCTTCAGAAACCTATGTCACGGAGGCTCCATCCATCTTATATATACAGTCTATGCTTTTACTATAAACAAAGACATACATACATACAAACATAAATAAATGAAATAGTAAACTTACCACCTACAGGCAATCAGTCAGCCGTTTGTACAACCAGTAACATGTTAAAACGCTGAGATGGCTAAGGGCTAGCCTACGGAGCAAGCCGACAGAGCTAGTCTTTCTACAAAGTAAACAGAACTGTGATTACATGTGCTTGAGTTAGCTACCACACTTTTTCATGAGCTGCATCAAATAACTAAAGGGCTTAAAATCAGCCGCAACACGCTAGGCCAATCAGTGGCTGCAACTGTGTAGATAGGAGTGAGAGTGACATTACCGGGCCAATCCGGGTGTGTTGGGTTGCCTCGGCTTGCTTCGAACTGAGCCAGAGGTAGTCCTAAAAAAGGGGTCGGCTAGGGCCCAGACAAAGGTAGCGAAAATGCGGTAATTATGGGCCGACCCAACCCTAGTAGAAAAGGGGCATTGGTTTCCAAATGAGATGCAGAATTTGCAGTTATTCTTTTCTTTGGCCCAGGTAAGACGCTTCTGACGTTTGTTGTTCAGGAGCCGCTTGACAAGAGGATTACGACATTTAAAGCCCATATCCAGGATCCGTCTGTGTGTGGTGGCTCTTAATGCACTAACTCCAGCCTCAGTTCACTCCTTGTGAAGGTTACAAACACTTTTTAATGGCATTTTCCTGACAATCTTCTCCAGGTCATCCCTGTTGCTTGTGACCTTCTTCTTCCACACTTTTCCTTCCAAATAATTTTTTACTAATGTGCGTTGATACAGCACTTTGGGAACTTTCAACTTCTTTTGCAATTACCTTTTGAGGATTTCCCTCCTTATGGAGGGTGTCTATGATGGTTTTGTGCACAACTATCAGGTCAGCAGTCTTGATTGTGATTCCTACTGAACCAGACTGAGAGACCACTTCAAACAGGCGCAGCCAATCCAGGTCCTCCAGATCTACCATCCTACACCTGAATCAAATTGTTCAATTTCCTCATCAGCAGTCTGTCAGCTCTGCAGAGGCCTTGTAACTAGGCCTTAATTTGATTCAGATATGATGAGCAGAGATGTACCTAAAAGTTGCTAGATGGTAGATCTCGAGGACCAGGGTTGGGCACCCCTGATTTAAAGGCTCATGAACCCTTTGTAGGTGTTTAGGATTAATTGACTGATTAGAGTGTGACACTTTGAGCCTAAAATACTGAACCTTTTCACAATATTCAAATTTTCTGGAGATTTTGAATTTGGGGTTTTTATAAGCTGTAACTTATAATCATCAAAAATTATAACAAATAAAGGCTTGAAATATCTCGCATAGCATGTAATAAGTCTACATCATATATTAGTTTCACCTTTTAAGTTGATTACTGAAGTAAATGAACTTTTGCATGATATTCAAATTTTTCGAATTTCACCCGTAAAGGCCAGCAGAGTAAATTTACCATACGTTACAGAGGTAACTTTACGTTGCTTTAATTTTTGGTATTCCTTGTGAAATGTAACTGAGAACTCTATGGCGTCAGCATACAACTATTACTGTACCAACTATCTTTATAACTCCTGCCACTGGTACAGTTACTATTGCTGATTCGTTTTAAGCTGAAATGTTGACATGTTGGGAGAAAAAATGATAAAGAGGTGACAGTCTTTTATAGAGGTTCGCAAGACCCAGGTTCCAGGGCGTAGAATTAGCATGGACGGAAGGGATATGTCCCAACCAATATCCAGCGATTATTGAATTGTCCCCACCAATAATTTGATCTCCTCGAGAAAAGAAAATCAAACCCGTCAGAAAGCAAAAAAAGAGAAAGAAAAATACCGATCTGTCAAGGTCTCATTCTAGAGGTGTAGAAAGAGTTTAAAGTGCCCCTTGCATGAAATGTGCATTTTTTTTAGTTTTTTGGTCATATTTGTTAGTTTCCCCAGCCTGCCTATGTCCCCTAAGGGGTTAAAACTAAGGATTAGTGTTTCCTTTGTCCCCAGGTATGTCTGCCTACATAGTGAAATTAGCACTCAGAAACGGGCTGTTTTGCAGTTCGGCATATGACCTCACGTTTCGGCATATGTCGTCACTGCCAATTACCGCCTTCTCAGAACTACACTCTCCAAGTCCCTCCCCCCGCGGCGCGTATTACTACCTAAACAACAAGAGCTACGGTAAAAGCCAAACGACAAACCAACAGCATGGATTCAAGACCACATCGACACTGCTTTGTACCTGGGTGTACAAAAGAGAACAAAAACCTTTTTGTCCTCCCCACTTCTGAGCCACTGAAAAGCTCGTGGATTAACTTTATTTATGTAGGGAATGTACCCGACCGACTCCCGAAGCGCGTGGTCGTTTGTAGCAAACATTTCTCAGACGAATGTTTTATTAACTTGGGACAATACAGCAGTGGATTCGCAGATCATCTAAAACTTTTACCAGCATCAATACCAACTCTTCGTGAACCAGCAAACATCCCTATACAAGTGAGTATATTTCCGCAATAATGTCCTTCAGCTGTTATATACAAATTGTGGCATTGTTTTAGTTCTTCGCTTTACAATTAGCTTCAAAGCTAATATTCAGAATTAGCTTCACAGCTTATACCCCAGTTTGTTTATGTAGCATTGGTGCTGGTATGCTTTTCTTTTGAAAAAATTATATATTATAGTTCAACATTCGAAATATCGTCAACATTAGCTAAGAAAATATGGTGAGTCTTTTTCTGGTCAATCAGACTTATTGTGATTGTTCAGCCTTATGTTGCAAGAAGTGAAATTGTGTACTGTGATCTAAACCAAAGTTTGTGCACTAACACGTGGCGTATTCGAACATTTCGGCCCGACAATAAATCCCACCCCAAGACAAAGAAAACTGCTGATTGGTTAACACAACTATTTGTTTTTTTTCATATTGGTAGCTAATCAAATTGTCTTGTAAAACAGGCCAGCACATCTCAGTCAGCACATCAAGCCAGTGTTCCCGAATCGCAGATTGAACCAGCAGAGGCCATTCATTCGCCTCTCTCAAGGGATGTTGCCTGCCAGACGGATCCACTACCCACACGCTGTGTGGGCACACAGCTGTCCACGAGAACCCTGAAGTCTCACTTCAGAAGTCATGGTAAGCAGAATGATTATCCACCTTTTATAATATTTAGTGTACAACAAAACAATGTATTACAACAAAATATTTATTCAATTCAATTCAATTTATTTATATAGCGCCAATTCCCAACAGATGTCATCTCAAGGCACTTAACAAGAAGTCATTTCAATACATTTATACAAACATTCCAATCAGTTAAGAAGTTTCCTAGTTAAGGAATCCCAGCAGATTGCGTCAGTCATTGGCGTGAGGTTGGGCCCCGTTGATGCAGACTTTCCAACCACAGCAATCCTTCAGCAATCCCTCATACTGAGCAAGCATGTAGCGACGATGGAGAGGGAAAACTCCCCTTTAACAGGAAGAAACCTCCAACAGAACCAGGCTCAGTAGGAGCGGCCATCTGCTACGACCGTCTGGGGGTTTGAGAAGACAGAGCAGAAACACAGAAGGAACAGAAGATCTGATATAAGAGAACTTTCAATGTTACAGAAAGTAAAAAGTTGATAACAGGACACAGTGGATGTTCAGTTACTGGGAGGATCATCCCAGTCGATGCCCCCCGTCCAACAGGGCATTGTAGCCAAGCAGGATACCAGATCAGGTATATCTTCTATGGAGAGAAAAACACTGAGAGAAAACAAAGTTAACAGTCGAAATAACAGAATGTACTGTAATTCAACTAGAGAGTCGTAGGAGAAAAGCAAGTAGCAGAGTGAAGAAAATTGGTAAGTCTGTCCTCCAGCAGTCTGAGCCTATAGCAGCATAACTACAGAGATAGCTCAGGATTGACTTCTTATTAAGTGCCTTGAGATGACATCTGTTGTGAATTTGCGCTATATAAATAAACTGAATTGAATTGAATTGGATGACCTTAGCCACTCTAACTATAAGCTTTATCAAAAAGGAAAGTTTTAAGCCTGGCCTTAAAAGTAAACAGAGTGTCTGCCTCACGGACTAAAGCTGGGAGCTGGTTCCACAGGAGAGGAGCCTGATAACTAAAATATCTGCCTCCCATTCTACTTTTAGAAATCCTAGGAACTACAAGTAAACCTGCAGTCTGAGAGCGAAGGGCTCTGTTAGGAACATATGGAACAATTAGATCTCTGATGTATGATGGAGCTTGATTATTAAGGGCTTTGTATGTAAGAAGAAGGATCTTAAATTCTATTCTGGATTTTACAGGGAGCCAATGAAGGAAAGATAAAACAGGAGAAATGTGATCTCTCTTTTTAATATTCATCAGAACTCTTGCTGCCACATTTTGGATTAACTGAAGGCTTTTAATGGCATTTTGTTGACTTCCTGATAGTAAAGAATTACAGTAGTCCAGCCTTGAGGTAACAAATGCATGGACTAGTTTCTCAGCATCACTCCTGGACAGGATGTTTCTAATTTTAGCAATATTCCGGAGGTGAAAGAAAGAAATCCTAGAAACCTGTTTAATATGGGATTTAAATGTCAAGTCTCGGTCAAAAATAATGCCGAGGTTCTTTACGTTATTACTGGGGGCCAATTTAATGCCATCCAGATGAAGTGATTGACTAATCAGTTTCTGTTTAAGAACTTCTGGTCCAAAGACAGCAACTTCGGTTTTGTCAGAATTTAAAAGCAAAAAGTTTAGGGTCATCCATGTTTTTATGTCTTCCAGACATGCCTGTAATCTACCTAACTGACTGGGTTGATCAGGATTTATGGATAAATATAGTTGTGTATCATCTGCATAGCTGTGGAAATGTATCTCATGCTGTCTAATGATTCTACCAATTGGGAGCATATATATGGTGAATAGAATTGGTCCAAGCACAGAACCCTGTGGAACTCCACAAGTAACCCTTGAGAGTGAAGAAGATTTATCATTTAGATGAACAAACTGGAATCTATCAGACAAATAGGATTTACACCAGCCTAGTGCTGTTCCTTTGATCCCTGGAACATGTTCAAGCCTTTCTAGGAGAATATTATGATCGACTGTGTCAAAAGCAGCATTGAGATCTAACAAAACCAGAACAGACACAAGTCCATTATCTGAGGCCATGAGAATAGCATTAGTAACCTTCACCAGTGCTGTTTCAGTGCTATGATGAGCTCTAAAACTTGACTGAAACTCTTCAAACTGCTCGTTACTGTTTAGATGCTCACAGACTTGATTAGCAACAATTTTCTCAAGGACTTTGGATAAGAAAGGAAGGTTAGATATAGGTCTGTAATTCACTAAGTCATCTTGATCAAGGGAAAGTTTCTTGAGTAAAGGTTTAATTACAGCTATTTTAAATTCCTGTGGTACGTATCCGTTTACTAAGGATAGATTCATCATATCCAAAATGGGGCCAGGAACCAAATGGAACACTTCTTTAAATAATTTGGTTGGAATTGGGTCCAACATACAAGTTGAAGGTTTAGATGAGGCTAATATTTTTGATAATTCCGAAAGCTCGACTGAATCAAAACAGCCTAAGCACAACTGAGGTTCTACAGTTCTTTCCGATACTGCCTCATTTACTGAGGAAGAAGTGCTTTATTTATCCTATTCATTACAATTGCCTAATTCTAATCAACTGTCGTTGCAGGGGTCCAGGCAGCCGCGACCTGTGCGGATTTTGGTGTGGGAACATCAGACACAGAACCTGTTTGTTTCTCCTCCACACCATTGAAACCACCAGCAAAAAGGCCCTGTCTAGATTTGGAGGAAGAGCTGGAGGAAGAGCTTGAGGAGAACCCGCTGGAGGGAAGCTATTTAGTGGAACCTTCAAAGGCACACGACTCTACTTATGATCCAGCAAATTCAGTCACAGCTTTATCAAACATTACACTTCAAGCGTAAGTTGATTACTATTTGTGAGTGTGTCTTTGGTTTTATACAACTTTCCGAGTTGTTTGCATTCAAGCTTCATGGAATCTTCTCAGCAAAATCTTTTGTGATATACATTGTAGTGGTTGTTGTTGTTGTTGATATTATTATTATTATTATTATTATTATTATTATTATTAAACTTGTGGTGCCTAACTTGTGTTAGCATTACTTGTTTGGTTAATTAAATACTAATCCAGCCCAGCTTTTGGGTCTTAACAAGAAAATATCCAATCTGCTGTACTGAATATGTTTTTCTGTGTTCTGACATATAGAGAGGCATCATCCACCCCAGCACATCACACCAGCAAATACATAGTTTACGAGGACTGCATCCTGGAGCTGTTCAATACCTGCCCAGTCTGCACGAGGAAATGCGAAGTGAGGACCACGCGGCTTAGGACATTCCTGGCGGTTAACCAGTTCTTCCCACACTGCACATTTGGCAGACGATGGAACAGCAAGCCTATCCTGGGGAGCACGCCAGCTGGGAACATTCACTTGTCTGCAGCCGTGTTCCTGAGTAGTGCATCATTCATTCAACTTCAAAAGGTAAGCTGTCAAAAAAAATGCATGAACTGTAAAAAGCACTGGAGGACAACAGAGCTCAACCAGGCAACATCATTTTGATATATAAAATCATTTTTTTAAATCTTGTAGCCTATCCAGATGGTATTATGGATGGATTCTTTTTACTAGCCTGCGCATTTTAAAAATTTAATGAAAAAAAAATGTTCATAGATTTCAAAGACATGTTAACAATGTAACAAAAACAACCATACACATAGTCTCCTCAGCAGAGGAAATGTAAAATGTGACTGACTTCTGTTTAGAATTCATTGACTTTATCATACGCCTGTTCTTTTCTCCTCTTCACCGATAGGTCTTCAAAGTAATGAAGCTCCACGTGTTTCGTTACGAGACACTTCGTCGCCATGCCAGATCTTTCATTGAACCGGCTGTCATTCACCACTGGAAGGTCAAGCAGAATGACATTCTGCAGCGGCTGAGTGCGGAAGACAACATCATACTTGGCGGAGACATGCGGGCGAACTCCCCGGGTACTTCAATATTTATGATTATATACATCTGATGTATTTTATGAAATGCAGAAAACTAAATGATATAAAAGGCCAGCAATAATGAAGAAGTGGTGGAGATTGAACAATAATTTCACTTAAAAAAATACATTCATCAGGTCATTCGGTGAAATATGGAAGTTATACCATGATGGATCTGAAGACAAACACCATTGTGGACTTGCAGTTGGTTCAGGTGAGCTTTTGTTACTGACTTTGTTAACCTTATAGATGGGTTGTTGAGTCTTTTTTAAATCATAGTTCATGTTGTATTTTGTCATTATCTCTTTCTATGGTGCTAGAGCAACGAGGTTGGGGGCAGCTATCATATGGAGAAAGGGCTTTTGCGAAGCCTGACACTGCTGGAGGCGTGTGGCATCACCTTCGACTGCATTGTCACTGACCTTCATTCACAAATTCAGAAATTTCTTAGAGAGCAAAACATCACCCATTACTCTGGCACATGACAAAAGGTTAGTGAGAGTTGTGCATTTGATTTAAGGGATCTGGACTGTGGCCAAATTTCCATAATACTTACTACTCACATACTGATATCAGTATTGGATCCATGGATTGTATTGCAAATATTTTTCGTTTTCACCAAGTACTATCTTACTATCATTGTAGGAATTATGAAGAAAATAGATGCAATCAGCAAGACGAAGGGCTGCGAAAAATTACAGAAGTGGAAGAAGAGCATCAACAACCACATATACTGGACTGCTGCTTCCTGTTCATCTGGTCCAGAGAGAATTGCCAGATGGAATGCGATCCTGAACCATGTGCGAAACATCCATACACATGAAGATCCTTTGTACCCCGAGTGTGAGCATGCACTCCGCAAGACGACGGACAAGAACAAATGGCTCAGAGCAAGTACTTTACAAAAAACAAACAAACAGGTAATTCATCACTACAGACAACCACACAAAACTAGTGTGCAACAACCACACTGCCCAACCTGGCTCATTCAATCTAGCACCCTAATCATCCCCCTGCATTTCATTGGCTTACTTGTATCATCTCTCATCACCTCAAAAACTGGTGTGTAGTGCGTGGTCCGGAGTGCTACACATCTGTGGAGGTAAATTCTGCCCCATAACCACGTTATGAGTGCCTTGAAAAAAGTGCTATATAAATGCAAAGAGTTATTATGATTTATAATTTGTGGATTTCAAAGATCAATTTTACATGCTAAATATTGCTTTCTAAAATTATTTCTCCCTGTCATTTACAGCAACACCAGCCTTCCACAAATTGGAGAAGCTGCTATCAAACAAGCGGACACTCAAGGATGTTGTCAAACTCAGCCCCCACAATCATGCATCTTCTGTGGAGTCATTCCATTCAGTGATCCTCTGTTTTGCCCCCAAAAATGTCGTCTTTCCCTTCATTGGAATGCTGTGCAGGTAAGAAAAACTATTTTATTTGTAATACACTATTTTTGGGATCATCAATAACTGCACTATTATTTACCCTTTGTTTATTTACCCTTCAGACTATATCTTGCTGCCATGCATTATAATGAAAATGCAGAGCGAGCACAGGCTGTGACCATGGAAGGTGTGCCTCGTTTCAAGGTGTCCTTCCCAAAGGCAAGCCAAGGGGAGTGCAGAGCCAGACCTCTGAAGAGTCAGGCAACGTTTGGTAAGGGTTTATTATGTTTAAAAAAATCTCAAAAAATAACATCACAGATGCAAGAACACGCACAAACACACAACTTCACCACAATTTTTTGTTTTTGTGTTATTTTTTTCTAACAGGCTATGTTGCAGACTTGATGGACCTGATCTTCACAGAAGTCTTTGTATATCCCTCGCCGTACACAGAGGCGCTGTTGGTCATTCCTGTCCCTGAAGACCTTTCATCACAATACGAGAGGCCCAGCAAGGAGGAGGTCATTGAAACTTATGTGTCAAGGTTTAGACCCGGGGCAGTTTAAATCCTGTGTAATGGTCTTTATTCTCTGGGAATTCAGAATGAATCCGTTGCACCACACATGCTGGAATTACCACCCGGATTGTACGGCCGAGGAGTCCCCAACACCAGCTCACAAATGACCAATACGCCAGATACCTGAAACGACTGTAAAATAGATTGATTCAGTATATGGTAGAACTCATTATATAGTATTTATTATAGCTTTATGTTGCTATTGAATGCTACTTATTTGATTTGTTAGGATTTCTAAGTTAATTTCTACAATGTAAATAAAATCATTCTTAAAATGTAAATTACCGGTGTATTGTTCTGTAGTGGAGTGGGCCATAATCGGCTTGGTAAATCTGGCCTGCATTTTGCAGTGAGTAAACATTCCGGCAGACAGGGTCCAGTCCTAGATGTTCTATCATGCACTGCAGCTCTTCATCTGCTTCAGGAAGTCGTCTCATAACCTAATAAAATTATAAAATGGTAAGTACGTGTGACAAATCAATAGCCTAGATAATTGGTGATCTGAATTGTTGTAGAATATCACCTTGGGGAGTTCTTCCTGGTCCAGCAGGTTGAACGAAAAAAGGAAAAGGGAGTTATCACCTCTCATGACAGCAAATGTTCTCTACTTCTGTTGGCATTGACGTGCAATTCCTACATAGGCACCTATTGAAAAGCACAAGGTAGGTAAATGTAATTGTAAAAGTCTCTCTGCCTAGTGTGTTTGTGTAATTGGCCAGATAGCGATGTAATCAATATCTGGAGAAAATTATAGGTCTTGCACTGTGAACTCATTGTCAGATGGATGTCTCATTGTCAGAAAGAATCAGATTTATTCATAAAGTGTATGAGCACATACAAGGAATTTTTCACCAGCAGATGTCGCTCTACTATAAAAAAATAGTGGTGATAAAAAATAAAACGCATAAAGAAATAAAATGGTGTGAAAATAAATAAAATAATTGCTGTTGACCTGTTAAACGGAGTGACTGCAGTGGGGAATAAGCTGTGCCTGTTGGTCCTGCTCCAACATGGGAAAAATAATAGTAAATAATAATAATACATGGGGAGAATAACAATAATCACGCTTCACTGACTACAGCAAGTGTAGCATATTCGCAAATTGGAGGTCGAGACAAACGGTGGTTGGTGGGACATGCAGGCATAGGCTATTGTCAGACGATTTTAAAAGCATGTAGAGATCGTTGATCTCCATGCAAGGGGCAGTGTTTCAACTACTAGCGTACAGTAGTAAGGCAGCATTTTGTAAATGTTCAATCCAAAATTTTTAGAACCACTAATCTAAATCGTGGAAGTACATGCGCATCTGATGTCAACAAAACAGACTAATTTGGTGTGGTAGAAATAGCCTAATCAGACTGATACGGGGCAAATCCGCAGTGAGATGTTTTAAACCTAACTAATATCATTCCCTAACCAAAAAAAAACAAAAACACAACCAAACTGAATTGACAACTAACCATTCGGAAACGTCCCGTTGAAGCGTGGCGTTTCTGCTTCCTCCTCTGGTGCCTCGCCGTCTGGATCAGATTCCGGATCGAATTGAAATGCCATTACAGTCGCCATTACAGTAGCAGATGACTGAGCCAGTACTGTTGTGGTGAAACTAGAGACGTAATGAGGACAGATGGATGTGTGGATGGATGATCAAATATTTTATTAGGCCTGTAATTTGTAAACAGATTATTGTGTAACACACAATATAATTAGGCCTAAGCCTAATTATATTTCATTTATAGTATTGAAATTTGGGCAGTTTGTGGTGTGCAATTTGTGGTGCGCAATTTGTGGTGCGCAAATGCAGGTTTCATCAGATGCGGAAGTTAGTTGCTCCTTTCACAATAAAGGCGCATGGCTTGGGCCCCGCCCACCAAAACTCGGTTGTTCTGTGCTATTGCTAACAGAAGGGCCACCTAGTAGGGGCTGCAATTCTACAACAAGGCTGAGTTGCGGCTATCGATCCTTTGATACAGTAATAAGGTACTTAGGGTGGGACTGAAAAGGGCGCAAACGTCGTGGGGAATTTCATGTCAGTATCACTTTAATTATGTTCTCTACTGGAGTCCAACATCCTGTAACACATATGGCCAATGTGATTGGCTGTGCCTTTCCCTGCTGTCAGGTGAGACTGCAGGTTTGTTTGCTTGTTAGCAGCGCCACAACTGCAAGGAGAACTTTCCAGTCATGAGAAGACTCAGGTGCAACATGGGTGACACGAGTGTCAAAAGCGAATAAGGATGGCAGCAAAAAAGAAGAATTTGGACATGAGGAACTATGTTTGAAAGAAACCTGTGAGTCACTTAAAGTCAAGTAGGTAATGAAATGTGTCCGTCATAACGTTACTGGCAATGCTATTGTTGAGGCTATTGCCTTTTACTGAACGAACTGCATCTCCCAGCATCCTTTCACTGAACGAACTGCATCTCCCAGCATCCGTGGCGCTGCCCTCAACCCATTCTCATTGGTCTGGGGCCAGTGATGACATCACAGAGTTGATAAAGGCAGCGCGAATATTGAAATCCTCGTCTTTTGGTTCCTACCAGCGGTGCCGCAAGGAGACGCTTTTATCCATTGCTATCATTTTTCCTTTTTTCGTTCAAACCTGCTGGACCAGGAAGAACTCCCCTTTTTAAACTTCGAAGTGAACCGGCCGAGCAAACTGATTCCCTGTCTGCGTAACCAGGGAGTCAGCTGCCCTCTGAGCTCTATTGAAAACAGGCCTGAGACCCTCAGTGCCTAAAGTCGGACGTCCGCTTTTCTGACCTCGGTTTTTGCGCAAAACCGCTCCTTTAAACTGGACACTTTCAAGTCGTTCTACGTTCTTCGTTGTGGACTGTGGAGAGAGTCATCACCAAGTAGGATAAACCAGGTTTATTTCTTTTGGTCTGGGTAGAGGAGATTAGGTCTAGGATTAATATATAAATTTTTCTGTGGTTAAAATAAGTCTGTCAACTTGTTAACCACTGTTTATTCTTGGTCGTCTGTCGCTGTACACCGACCCTGAATGTTGCATGCTTTTTGTGTTTTATTATTTTACTTTGGTTGTAACCAGAAGCAGTATATTATATTGTAATATTTCCCGGCTTGTTGTGTTGTCCGCTGCGGTCAGCGCATTTCTGTTTAGACAGGTCGCGTGGCCTTCCGTCGATTCCCTTTTTCTTTCCCCCCCTTACTTTTGTCCAAGCCACCATTGCTAATTGAAACTAGCCTTTGTTGAATCGCCACGCAGTCTTCCTTTGTCTCCATTTGTGAGCCAATCGCGCCAATTGATAGGGCTTGGGCTATTGATCGCATTGAGGGGGTAAACTAAACCCCCTTCCTTCGCTCGCTGTCTCCCACACACACACACAGCAGCACACACACGCCCCGTTCCCTCGACGTTAACTTTGTTCTATATTTTTGCATGCTTTAGAATAGATGGAAATTATGAATGAAATGTAATTTGTAAGGTTGACCAATTTTATTTATTAAATTCCCCTAATTAATGAGAAGTTTCCTGTTCTATTTCAGTGTGTGCTGTAAAGTTTGTTAAACCCCCGCGGACGGACTCCGCCTTTTCAGAAGTGACCGACTGTCTGATTTAATTAAAAGTGTCTCATTTATGAGATTGGTGCCCCTTTGATCTTTTATAACAGGTTAAACTCGAACGTCATCAATAATTATATTAATATTAAATTATTGATTAGAAGTATTGATGCTCAGAAAACCAGACAACTTTTTTTAATTAATAGTTACAACACTATGCTTTTGTGGACATCATACAGTCTAAAATTGTATGTAACTATGAATTACCTGGTTTGGAAACTAACTGCACAACAAGCTATTAGTTATGTTACACCATGCATATAAGGATGACGCAGTTCTGTACGCGCTTCCCCCAGGGAGCAAGGTGCGCATGCACTGTGATTTCTGTCATACCTTTAAGCCCATTTTCCAGTCATGCAACAATTTTTGTGAATGGTTCGTCTTCAGAGCTGTATAAAAATAAATATGTTTCCCCAAGAATTTCTGCTTGCATATCTAATTTCCTCACATATGTTTTAAATACAAATTAATTGCAGTAAAAGTATACATTTTACTGTTGCAGAATCCTGCACTGGTTCAATTTTACCAACCCCCATGCATTAAGATGATTTTTTAACCCGACCCTTTACCCACAGTTATCTCCAGAGTAAATCCCAACCCAACCCGCCCGCTGATTTAAAACCGCCATCGGTCTGTGTCTGCCGCTGCTACGCGCTCCAATCCCTCCATAACTCCCTCTTGTGCTGTCAAGATGAGCTCTCAGATAGCGATGCTTTGAATACGTGTCCAGGTCTGAGATGATAATCAGTCAGATGCTCTCATAGGAATCTTTTTTTGATTGATTCAGTTACCTGAACTCGGTGCGTAAAGTTGAAAATGTCTGCGCGTCTGCAACAAGTGGTCAGGGATGTAAATTGTAAACTGCTTGTGTTTAAAAAAAAAAGAAGCAAAAACAAAAAAAAACTGAAAATAACATGACCCCATATTACAATAAAGGATTTCCCTTTTTATTTCTCTGGAATGTTGCACAACTGATTCCTATTTTATGCAAAACTGTAGTGAAGTTACAGTTGATGTTTCTACGCACAGAATGGCGGGGGTTGCAAGCAAAATGCGTTTGTTTTGTTTGTTGCGCATTCTTCTTCTGGGGCGAACATATTATTAATGTAGCCAACATTATTGTTTGTGCTACGATATAGATAAACATTTCCCAGACAACAGTCTAATGATGGTTTTCAGCGCCTTTTCAAAAACAAAATAAAAAACAACTGGTTTTGAATTTTTACACCTGTTATTACACCCCAGTGTATATTATAAAAAAAACGTCAGAAGTATACCTATATATGAATGATTATTTATTGTCCCCACCAATCTTCAAACCACACTCATGTTTATGGTTATTGTCCCCAGCAATTTTAAAAACAAACCAATGCCACTCCCTGGAGCTGTTTGGTGTTCAGACTCTCTTGAATCGATCTTATTTTCTCTGTGCGGAGGCCTTTCTAACTTATTTTAACACACAAGCACACTAAAACACATGTTTTGTGGTGGTGTACTTTACGTTTTGGGAACTACTTGTGTTTCATAGTTTTCTTTGGGGTGGTAAGGTCTCGCTACCTTAGTTAGCTTAGCTTCAGTGTGGCTATGGCTACTCTTCTCTCTCCTATCTCTAACCCCTCCTTTCCACTGGACGCGTAAACAGCGCATTACAGGAGCAGCACATCATACGCAGCTGATAGCCACCACTGTAGTCAATTGAGCCCTTTCCACTGGAGGCGAAAGCAGCACGAGTCTGCCGCGTCTCAGGAGCGTCATGTCGCAGCACTTTTTAAATATACGCGGCAGTCCTATTTTCTACACGGTACGCCTCTGAAACACGTACATTTCTACATTTTGGATAGGGGAAGACAGGAAATATACGGCTCGGCACCGGAAATGTTCTAAATAAAAGAAACGTGCTGCTTTGCGGTTGCTTTACTTAAAAAAAGGTCACACGGCCCGACCAGTAGTCAGTACCTCGCAGGAGGGTCTCATTTGTGTGTCATCACACAAATGACCGATTTTGGATATTCCCTGACATAACATAAACTTATTGGCGAATATAAAACGGACATAACATAAAACACAGACCTTTTGGAGCCATGTTGTTGTCTTTTCCTGGTTATTGTTGTCATAGACGTTTATATATGTTTATGGTTGTTGTGTTTACTGACGAAACCACGTGTGATTTTGCTAATCTCGCGTGATTTTGTGCTCTCTCGGTGACAGCTGCTTCCCTGCGCACCCGGTGGAAAGAGCCAAGCAGCAGAATACGCAAGAGAAACGTGCTGCTCCTGTAACGTGCCGTTTACGCATCCGGTGGAAAGGAGGGGTAACTCTTCTCTTCTCTCTTGCTCTCTGCAGTGGTGTAGCAAGGGCACCAGGGGGCCCCAAGCAGCAATGTCACTAGGGGGCCATCTGTCGTCCGTTTTGTCATTAAATTCTTCAGTTTTGAAAGCTTATCCAGGCTGATTGGATGACAATGTAACGTTATAAAAGAAACAGAAAATACTACTTTGAGCAACCTTTATTAATAATAATTAAAATTATAATAAAGAAATATATTATGTAAACTTTTTTAAAAGCGAACAGCAGCATTTTTAAACTTCACTTGTGCAAGTACTTCAAACAAGTTTTAAAGTAATATGAAATGTAAACAAATTCTTAACAAGATAAACAATGGGTGCTTCTGCTTCAAGGTAGAAGTACTTGGGACAGCTGTAGTGGAGGTAGCAGTGCTGCTGGGGGCTGTAGTAATGAAGGTAGATGCAGACTGAGCTAAAGAAACAGAAACAGAACAACATAATGTCAAAAGACATCTTACTTAAAACATTTCATCACGAAATGATTTGGAGCTCATCATCCATGCTTTTGTGTCTTCACATTTAGACTATTATAACAGTTTGTCTGAACAAGATTTTGACTTGTAAAAATAGGACTCAAATGTCCCCTATTCTTCAACAACTTCATTGGCTGCCAGTGTCCTATAGGTTCAAATTTAAAATTCTGGTTTTAGCTTTCAGAGACCTGCATGGTCAGGCTCCTTCTTATATCAGTGATCTGATCCACCCTTACACCCCTGCGAGGGCTCTCAGGTCTGTGGATCAGAATCTGCTGAAAGTTCTTTGCACTCATTTCCATTCTAGAGGTGATCGTTCTTTCCAGGCTGTTGCTCCTAGGTTTTGGAATGATCTTCCCTCCTCTTTGCACTCAATTGATTCTGTTGACACCTTGAACTCAAGACTCACTTATTTGTTCAGGCTTTTAATTAGCTACTGTCCTTACATGATTTTATGTTGTCTTGGCCGTTTATACTTTTATACATGTATTATTTCTGATTCATATTCTGTTTTTATTTTTATTCATATAGTACTGTTGTGCCACAGATGGGTAGGATTTGGCTATAAATAAATATGAATAATTGCCTAGGGCAATTATTAATAAGATTAATAATTTTATGTAAAAATTACCACGTTTGAGGCACAATCCTGGTGAATTCCAGGAATATATATATCCAAATCGTTCAGTCTCAGTTTATGTTTATGATTGCCTGTCTGATAAGGCTGAGGTAATTAAACAATAGATGAAGGAATAAGTTTTTACGCTATGGACATTAATTGTACGCATCACTCCAAGTAATCCCAGACAACTTCTCTTTAAGCTAAGGGTAATTTTTTTAGAAAACAGATCATCCTTTTACAGCCAAAACATAATTCCCATCTATCCTAAAGCATGTTACTACTACTACAGATCTTAGAAAACAATAATTGGTGAACATTAAACACAATTAACACAAAGTGGATCAGGGATGAACAGCTGAGGTTTGGTTCAAAAAGGGAGGGGGGCCCTCACTTCAGGGGGGTCAACTAAGATAGCCTGTGGGACAAGAGTCATAAATCTTAGCTCTATGCTAAGGTGGAGAGCAGCACATGTGAGGAAACAAAGCGCCATAAAATGTAGCTCTGGCTATAGTGGACAGAGCACATGGTGTGAAGCGTCCATGTGAAAGACCTCTGCTTTAGCAACAGACTAAAGAACAATGGAGTTAACCTTTCAACTAAGACCAGCTAACGCAGGTCGGACAGAGTCCGACTCTGCGGACCGGGTGATCAGAGAGCGGAAGAGAGAGAGAGAGTGAGGAAAAGAGAGGAAGAAAAAAAAAGAAAGAGTGGGATCCGCTCAGGATAAAACAAACAGTTTAAACACAGCAAATACAGCTCAACTTTTGCGTGCGGCAACGCTAAATGAGCAAACAGGTACAGCGCTTAAAAACTATTTAAACC
Source organism: Valencia hispanica (assembly GCA_963556495.2). NCBI lineage: Eukaryota > Metazoa > Chordata > Actinopteri > Cyprinodontiformes > Valenciidae > Valencia > Valencia hispanica. Next base: position 5,706,807 of record OY747702.1, read on the forward strand.
AACAATGAACGAGATCTAACTCGTTAAGAACTCTATTTTCTCTATTTATCTCCGCCCAGACACAAGATTAGCATAAATGAACCGGTTCAGTCCTACTTTGCGTTGAGGGGGATCCGGTCCACGAGGAAGAGAGCAAAATGTGTCCGTAGTTGAACAAGAAAAGGAAGAGTTATAAAAACCTGCACAGGATTTAGGACAACATCGACAACTAACTGTCTTGGAACAGTTCTGATATAGCTCAAACTAGATACACCAACAGGATGAGCACTTCGAACCTTTGAAATGAGGGTTCTTCCCGGTCCAGCGGGTCAGAACAAAAGAGAATCTTCACTGGTGAGATGTCATCTGTTTAGCCGGAGTTTCTCTTGGAACCTCTGGCTGAGAACAGTTTGAAATGTGGCTAGCCATAGGAGGCTGACTCCTTGGTTCAACGCAGAGTTGCGTACTTTAAAGCAGAATACTAAGAAGTTGGAGAGAAAATGGCGCTCTACACACCTAGAGGATTCCTATTTAACCTGGAATAACAGTCTATTGCTGTATAAAAAGACCCTTCGACAAGCTAGAACAGCATATTTTTCATCATTAATAGAGGCGAATAAAAACAATCCTAGGTTTCTTTTTAGTACAGTTGCCAAACTTACACAGAGTCATAGCTCTGTTGAGCCAACTATTCCCCCAGCTCTTAGCAGTGATGATTTTATGGGATTCTTCATAAATAAAATTAATTCTATTAAAAATAAAATCATTGGCATCCTCCCAAACATGATTACTTCTTCCTCAGTAAATGAGGCAGTATCGGAAAGAACTGTAGAACCTCAGTTGTGCTTAGGCTGTTTTGATTCAGTCGAGCTTTCGGAATTATCAAAAATATTAGCCTCATCTAAACCTTCAACTTGTATGTTGGACCCAATTCCAACCAAATTATTTAATTTTGGATATGAGGAATCTATCTTTAGTAAACGGATACGTACCCCAGGAATTTAAAACAGCTGTAATTAAACCTTTACTCAAGAAACCTTCCCTTGATCAAGATGACTTAGTGAATTACAGACCTATATCTAACCTTCCTTTCTTATCCAAAGTCCTTGAGAAAATTGTTGCTAATCAAGTCTGTGAGCATCTAAACAGTAACGAGCTGTTTGAAGAGTTTCAGTGAGGTTTTAGAGCTCATCATAGCACTGAAACAGCACTGGTGAAGGTTACTAATGATATTCTCATGGCCTCAGATAATGGACTTGTGTCTGTTCTGGTTTTGTTAGATCTCAGTGCTGCTTTTGACACAGTCGATCATAAAATTCTCCTAGAAAGGCTTGAACATGTTCCAAGGATCAAAGGAACAGCACTAGGCTGGTTTAAATCATATTTGTCTGATAGATTCCAGTTTGTTCATCTAAATGATCAATCTTCTTCACTCTCAAGGGTTACTTGTGGAGTTCCACAGGGTTCTGTGCTTGGACCAATTCTGTTCACCATATATATGCTCCCAATTGGTAGAATCATTAGACAGCATGGGATAAATTTCCACAGCTATGCAGATGATACACAACTATATTTATCCATAAATCCTGATGAACCCAGTCAGTTAGGTAGATTACAGGCATGTCTGGAAGACATAAAAACATGGATGACCCTAAACTTTTTGCTTTTAAATTCTGACAAAACAGAAGTTGCTGTCTTTGGACCAGAAGTTCTTAAACAGAAACCTTTTAGTCAATCACTTCATCTGGATGGCATTAAATTGGCCCCCAGTAATAACGTAAAGAACCTCGGCGTTATTTTTGACCAAGACTTGACATTTAAATCCAATATTAAACAGGTTTCTAGGATTTCTTTCTTTCACCTCCGGAATATTGCTAAAATTAGAAACATCCTGTCCAGGAGTGATGCTGAGAAACTAGTCCATGCATTTGTTACCTCAAGGCTTGACTACTGAAATTCTTTGCTATCAGGTAGTCCACAAAATGCAATTAAAAGCCTTCAGTTGATCCAAAAAGCTGCAGCAAGAGTTCTGATGAATATTAAAAAGAGAGATCACATTTCTCCTGTATTAGCTTCCCTTCATTGGCTCCCTGTAAAATCCAGAATAGAATTTAAGATCCTCCTTCTTACATACAAAGCCCTTAATAATCAAGCTCCATCATACATCAGAGATCTAATTGTTCCTTATGTTTCTAACAGAGCCCTTCGCTCTCAGACTGCAGGTTTACCTGTAGTTCCTAGGATTTCTAAAAGTAGAATGGGAGGCAGATCTTTTAGTTATCAGGCTCCTCTCCTGTGGAACCAGCTCCCAGCTTTAGTCCGTGAGGCAGACACTCTGTTTACTTTTAAGGCCAGGCTTAAAACTTTCCTTTTTGATAAAGCTTATAGTTAGAGTGGCTAAGGTCATCCTGAGCTATCTCTGTAGTTATGCTGCTATAGGCTTAGACTGCTGGAGGACAGACTTACCAATTTTCTTCACTCTGCTACTTCCTTTTCTCCTACGACTCTCCAGTTGTATTACAGTACATTCTGTTATTTCCACTGTTAACTTTGTTTTCTCTCAGTGTTTTTCTCTCCATAGAAGATATACCTGGTCTGGTATCCTGCTTGGCTGCAATGCCCTGTTGGATGGGGGGCATCGACTGGGATGATGCTCCCAGTAACTGAACATCCACCGTGTCATGTTATCAACTTTTTACTTTCTGTAACATAGAAAGTTCTCTTATATCAGATCTTCTGTTCCTTCTGTGTTTCTGCTCTGTCTTCTCAAACCCCCAGACGGTCGTGGCAGATGGCCGCTCCTACTGAGCCTGGTTCTGTTGGAGGTTTCTTCCTGTTAAAGGGGAGTTTTTCCTCTCCACCGTCGCTACATGCTTGCTCAGTATGAGGGATTGCTGAAGGATTGCTGTGGTTGGAAAGTCTGCATCAACGGGGCCCAACCTCACGCCAATGACTGACTCAATCTGCTGGGATTCCTTAAATAGGAAACTTTTTAACTGATTGGAATGTTTGTATAAATGTATTGAAATGACTTCTTGTTAAGTGCCTTGAGATGACATCTGTTGTGAATCGACGATATATGAATAAACTGAATTGAATTGAATTACCCAGCTTTAATTTTGATAGTCCACTTCCACTTATTGGCAAGTATATATTTAGCTCTGAGCTCTAGTTTGGAGTTGTCTTTTTTAATTTGTAAACTAAATATTTAGTTTTTAAACTGAATTGTTAATTTGTTAACTAAGTTTGCTTACTTAAAATTCAGTTTGAAACTGTGACACTTATATGACTTTAAAAAAAACACATTTTCTTTATTTCTCTTATGACGGACTAAATAACCCAAATTTTTGCTGTTAACTTATAATTGTGTAACTTTACAAACGGCATTCATGGTTATGACCTTTTGGATATCGAATGGATGAAGTCAGTTATCTAAATCTAATGGATAATTACATCTACTCAGATTTTATCAATGCTTATGCTGGACTCATTACTTACTGAGAGTTGTCTACGACATTGTATAGCAAAATGAAAGACCGTAATTTATTATTCTGCAGGTTATAATTTCACAGTTAATCTGCAGGATAACCAACCCTGCGCCACGTCCTCTGATCTTCATTATTTAACTACTGGAGGTTGCTTTCTCAACGAAATCAGGATGACGAACTCGCTTGTTGGGTGATTGTGTTGTAAAATCCGTTGTATGTGTTTTCCGTGTGTGGGAGGAAGCGGGAGAAAGTTCAGCCAGTCAGACGCCAGAGGAGCTGGGCTGGGAGGAGTGAGAGTAGGTAGCCTTCCAGCTCTAGCGGTTGGAGTTCTCCTCCAGGGCTGATTTGGTGGACATTATGGGCTTTTAATTTTTGGATCCATAACGAGGCAGGATCCGATTGTACTAATGGTTTAAGGACATAGCTTAGTCAAGTCGGTGTGGAAACTTAGTTTTAATCCGATCTTTTCATCATAGTTTGTGGCTTGTCGTGCGGCTCTTTGCAGCAAGGAGAACAGAACGTCAGTAAGTGATTGTTCCCTTTGGGAAAACTCAATTTCTAGAATTCTTTGGTAAATCCAGTTCATTTGGCTGCTTTTTTGTTGTTGTTTTTAAAGAGAAGTGATGTTTCTGTACTCTTTATGAATCAATACTATTTAGCTCGTTTGATCGTGATTGTGAGGTTAAATCCGTTGTAGCAGCAGTTTCAGCTGTTCTTTAATGTTTTGTCCAGCAGTTGCAGTGCGGCATATCTTCACTCAGTGTGTGTGTGTGTGTGTGTGTGTGTGTGTGTGTGTGTGTGTGTGTGTGTGTTAGTGTGGGTTATTCACAGTGTTGCTATGCAGACAGACTGGAGCCACAAGACAGCTTTACTGTAACCTCACTCTGATGCAAGGCCTGGGCTACTCAAACTGGAAGAAACCTTTGGAGCAGAAGAAAACCTCTGCACTTTCCAGTCCAACTTGTGTAGAATAGCAGATGTTACACAGCTTGGCCATAGTGTTGATTTTTCATGATGCTGTTTTGCAGACAGAGTGGAGCCACATAAAACCTGCTGGTAACAGCCATGACTGAGTACATCCTGTTATGCAGCTAAACAGAATGTGTGAGACAACATTTGAATCTTCTGGTTGCAGTTAATGCTGTGTTGCCTAATACTCAATAAATTCAGCACACAACTGTAGCAACTGTTTCCGAAAACAAGGAAGCCTATGCTTCCATGAAGATAATGTGTATAGTGCTGATGCCAACCCTTATATAGAATTCAAATGTCTTGTAAAGTTTAATTATCTTTTACTTTGATTTCCATTTGCAATTTTCATGTTTGACTGCAATTGTGTCATAAATTAACTTTGCTTTAACCTGTTAGATACACTAATTGTTGCAAAATGAAAAAATCTCTTTCACTGAATGAATATTTGAACAACACAAACAAAAAAGAGGCAGTTGTTATCTCTGTCCCAGGTACAAGCAAGAAATTCAAGAGGAAGTCCCGTGAGCCAAAAAGACTTTTTACTGGTCTTGAAACTGAAAGCATGATCAGATTCCCAATGGACATGTCAGAAATAGACTGTGTAGGTGACACCCAAATGGTTAACTTCAGCAAACTGGCTCCTCTCCAGAGACCACTGACGATGTCAAATGATTTTATAGTCAATAGCAGGGGCATTTTGTCAGCAAAACAAGATGACAGTACAGCACCAGGCCAGAGTGGTGCCATAGATATGAGAGTTGGCATTAACATACCATCAGTATCTCCTAAAGTGCCCCAGTCACCTGCTTCTCCCCTGTCCTATCATGAAATCTCCCACTGGCCAATTTCCATCTCTCAGCCCTTGACCAATAGACTCAAGCTTGGTCTACACTCCACCTTACCTCTGTCAACACCAACCAGTGGCACCTCTTCTCCTGACCATCAGACATTCTGTTGGGAGTCCTCACTGCCTGGCCAGTCTGCAACAGTATCTGCACCCAGAGCCTTTCAGTGCCTTGACCAAGTGAAAACTCAAGCTTCTGAACAAAAGGTGAATATACCAAGTCTACAAAAATAAATAGTCCTTAAAGCAATGCATACTTTGTATCATGTCATGGTTGCAAGGATGCCCTTCCTTTTCATATTACTGAATAGAATATCTTTAAGCCTGATAAATATGAGGCCAGATAGGAAATATGAAAATATTCCTGAAAATTACCAGTATGTTTTAGACTAAATTATTACCTTTTGTTGTCATACTTTTTTGTTGACAGTTATGAAAATATTATATAAGGCCTCGCAAAAGTAATAACCCTTGGACTTTTCACATTATGTCACCTTTCAAATGCATTATTGGGATATAGACCAACACAAAGTATGGTATTATGAAATAGAAAGAACATCAGCCTCGGTTTTGAAATTTTAACCCTTAAAAATCTAAAATATGTGGCATGCCTTCGTGTTCAGTCCCTTTTTTGGTTATACCTTTAAATAAAATCCAGCACCTCCTATTGCTTTTAGTAGTTACATTTTAGGTAAATAATTTGCATGCAATTTAATCCCATTATAAATCCAGCTGTTTTGTGAAGGCCTCAGAGGTTCTAAGGTTTTCCTTCACCTCACAAAAAGTGCTACTCTTTAACATAAAATCGCAAAAAAAGTTTGTTGAAATTTGTGGCTATAATGTGACTAAACTTCAAGGAGTATGAATACTGTAAGGCACTGTATTCAAAATTCTCAATTCTCTATCTCAATTTTGTGCAGTGTTTCAGCCGCTTTGTGGTGTGTTTACAACCGACAGAGAGTTTTAGTTTTCTGGTTTAGCAACTCTGACACAGAAATAATTATGGTCTTAATTTGCAAAAAGAAACTTCTGACCTGAGTAAAAGTTTTGTCCTTTAGTTATATCACCCTATTTGTTCTTCTGCCCTTAGGAATCTCCAAGGAAACGGGTTGGAGTTGATGCTGATACACGGGCACGTCTTCCAGAGGTCAAAGCTATCCAGCAAACTAGACGGCTACTGGCTAATGCCAGGGAGAGGACTCGTGTCCACACCATCAGTGCTGCTTTTGAGGCACTAAGGAAGCAGGTTAGAATATTTTTTTCACATTTAAGCTAAGAAGATGTAGAAACTATACCCAAGTTTTACTGCTGGACTAAATGAGCTATAAAATAAAAATAACAGAAAAATGTTTATGTGGTTTTAAATCACATGCGCAAATATTAAAGCTCAAGTGTAAAATAAACTGTTGATTCTATAAGGTTTGTTATTTAGAAATAATTTTGCATGCTTCATTTGGGGTTTTCTCCTATTTTGTTTACATTGTCTATTTTCACAAAAATATGAAGCAGTATAATTTTGTACTAAGTCATGCATTATGGAGGACAAGGGTGTCAAACTCCAGTCCTTAATGGCTTGTGTCCTAAAACCTTTAGAAGTCTCTGCTTCAACAGACCTGAAACAAAGATTGGCTGACCTCTGAAGAACCTGACTGTATAGGAAGTAATTCAGTCATCTGATGTAAAAGTTGTAAAACTCTGCTGCTCAAAGTTCAGCATCCCTGTTATAAGACAATGTGTTTATTATCCACAACCATTCAATTGTTTTTGCCTCAATGTTCAAATAACAGGCATCTAGAAATATAAGGTATATAATATAATATTAAGACACACCGGGTATCCTGTTGAATGGAAGTTTACATCATTGTTTATATTATTGGCAAATATTGTTGTTGTTGTAACCTTGAAGCTTAAAAAATAATAGAAAACGAAGGTAACAAGCAAGGCAAAATTTAAATATTAATTGGTTACTTATTTTGTTGTTATACCTAAGTATTATTTAGAATAGCAAACATTACCTTTTCATCATATATTTCATATTTTAATAATATTTCAATAAAATAGCACTTCTCATATGTATGACCTGAAAGGTGAATGACCTGAAAGGTCATACACATGAGAAGTGCGCATGTACTATACGTGTCCTGATCACCTTAAAGCTCCCGACAATGAATGAGGGGTTAAGATTGACCACCAATATTACTACCCCTTTGATCCACCTCAGGAAATTGCAGAATGACTGTGATGTCGGGATTTGATATAAAGAAATTACAACAGCCGCATGGTCCTCAAGTGTTCATTGATCTGAGAATTATATTGATTAGCAGACTTTAGTGAACTGTTGAAGGTCGTTCAGGGCTGTACAGTGCGTCGAAAAAAACATGTTCATATGAAGCACCAGTGCGACAGCTTTGTTAGCTGCTTGTTTTGTTTTTTAAAGCTACATTGTGTAAGAACTTCTCCCATCTAGCAGTGAAATTCTATATGACAACCAACGGAATATTACGTTCTAGCACCCCCCCATTCCGAGCGCGTTTTAACTCCTATGGTGGCCGTTTCATGCCAAGGTTAACATGGCTTCCAGTTCAGACGTCTGCAGCGTTGCGAGTAGACGATTTCCCTCTGGCATTCGTCACGGTGCAACTGAGTGTAGCCAAAGCATGCAAGGCGGAGCTAGAATTTCCAGGAATGTCCCTCGTTGGCGAATGTTTTTCAAAGATGGAGGCTCAACATGGATTCAACCATTCGTGCGACTCGCGTTTATGTATTCTGAATAGCAGATTCTACACTTACGAGAATACTTTCATTACATAAATGAGCACATATTTTTTAAAGAACAAAGGGGTTTTTGCTCAGAATTAACTCAAAAAAATACACAATGTAGCTTTAACTGTAAGATGCTCCACCATGACAGATGAAGCGATGGCGTCTCAAAGCTGCACAGTGGCTGCAGTCACTACCTGTTCACTACGTATAATCATGTGACTTTACCCCGTTCGGCTGAAACAATGGAATGGTGTTGCCAACTGTGTCGCTATAAATAGCAAGTGTTTAGACCCCTCTAGCGACTCTTTCACTAGAAAGCGACAAATCTAGCGACCTTTTATGGTGTTTTTGGAGATCTTTGGAAACACTGACGTAAAGCACGCATCATTGTTACTGTTCTCACCGAATAGCTATGCTGCTGTGAGCCCAGAGCGCTAACAGCATGCAGCTCCGTAAGGCTGCATGCCCAGGCTCTGCTCAGTCAGAGCAGATATTTACCCCGCTGAGTCCAGAATGTTGATAAACTGTGTACGGGAGAAGCCACCGCCGGCTGATCCTAACCGCTCTAGATGTGGATGCAAAAAATGTTCTGTCTAAAATAAACTCACAGTCACTTCACCTCGTCTGTGTTCTTGTCTCTCTGTGACAGATGTTAAACTGTCATCATGTCATCATGTAAAAGACATTTTGTGTTGATGCTACAACGTTTTTGTCTGTGCTACAAAACCAGCAACCTCTGTAGCACCGGCGCTATAAGGTGAAAAACGTAACGTACAGCCCTGTGGTTAACAACAACTATTCTTGTATTTAAAGCACTGAAGCCTTCACTGATCCAGCGTGACATCCCATTATCAGGGTTTTACATGATGTTGGGTGACTATTTTCTGCTTTAGAGTTTTACAAATAAACATAGAGTAAATAAATTGGTTTTCAATTTTAAGTACAGTGCTTATAAAAAGTATTCACCCTCTTGGATGTTTATCATTTTTATTGCTTTTACAAATCAATCACGATCAATAAAATTGGACTTTTTAGACCTAAACAATTAATTTAATGTTAAACTGTAAACTAATTTCGACTAAATAATGACAATGAAATAAAAATATGTAAAACATAAAATAAAAAATTGCATAAATATTCAACGGCTTTAAAGTGACTCACCTAATTTAACAGAGGTTCAGCCTCTAAAATGAATGCAGTAAAATATAGAGAAATCTGCAAGAGAACTACAGGTTTTTTGAGCATTCATTTTCTCAAATCTTAAACTTAAATAAAGTGAGACTTGAATTGTCGTAATGTGCTCTCACTTTCTTGTGCCCGTTAAAAACTAGGCAGCAGGATTTTAAACCATCTGTAAGAAACATATGGGAAAGATAAAAAAGAAATCCATTACAATAATTGAGCCGAAATGAGATTGAAGCATGGGTTACGGACTCTAGACTGCTGCGAGATAAAACCGATTTAATCTGTGCTAACAACTCAACACAAGACTTTACAACTGAGTTTCCTTGACTTTATTTTCAGTAGAGCGTAAATGTATACTTTTTAACAATTTGTTTCAGTGAATAATTTGCACTTTTTCTCTTTTGAGAATCACACAGACTGAGCAGTCTTGATGTTATTAACTGAACTTAAAATGTAAGTTGTTGCAGCTTAAACATTATATTAATATATTACATTAAATACTATTTCACAATATTTAATATAAGGGCTGCATAGTGGTGCAGTTGGTAGCACTGTTGCCTTGCAGCAAGAAAGCCCTGAGTTCGAATCCCGGCCTGGGGTCTTTCTGCATGGAGTTTTCTCCCTGTGCATGCGTAAGTTCCCTCCAGTTTCACTCCAGCTTCCTCCCACAGTCCATGACATGTACATGACCATTAGGTTAATTGGTCTTTCTAAATTGTATGTATGAGTATGTATGAGTGTGTGCTGCATTGGTTGTTTGTCTTGTGTGTCTCTGTGTTGCCCTGCGATGGACTGGTGACCTGTCCAGGGTGTACCCTGCCTCTCCCGATGATTGTTGGGGATTGGCACCAGCCCCCCGCAACCCTGCATAGGATAGACACTATACATAATGGATAATATAAGGGTAAAATAAATTAGATAAATAATTAAATATGTCCTCAATAGTAATTCAATTCAGGGGCAAGGGGTGAAAAAATGTAAGTTGGTGTGTAGCACTAAGCCTTTTGAAAAGAGTGCAGCGACGAGGCGAAGTCTGATGTCATGCAAATCATTTTTTGTTAAGCGATCTGACACATTTGCAAAGAACCACTAAGGAGAGTAATGAATTGAATAGTTTATTAAAACAATAACTAATTATTGTGCAGGTTATTGTCCGGGATAAATCCAATGGCACGGGGGAGATCGGGAAGACTCAGGGAAAGCAATGGATCTAGGAGAAATTATAAATAGATGATTGTAGATTCTATGGAAATGTCTTACTGTAGATGGAGAGGTTTTCCGACAGGGAGGGTGAGTGGATTGCAGGCTGTTCTGTTTAGGGATCCTGGAAGCGACGACATGTTGGTGGTATGAGGATACGAAGGTGGAGCACATGGTGGAAAGTTGAAGGGTGTACAGGTTGCTCAAGGAGGTGAAGAATAATAGGAGCTTGAAGGCTACCAGTCTGACGATGATGATCCAGGAGTTATTTCCCTATGGTTAGTACATGATGAAATCAGTAACTGAACATGAAGGGACCGGTCCTGGAAGTTGCACTGATATAAACCTTGGAATGGAGACACAGGGAAATATTAATCTTAGAACTAGAAGGATGGCACATAAAAACTCGAGGAACTCCGAGAGCTCAAGGTTACCACATGGGTTAACACTCGGGCGTCTAGTGACTGGCAGACAGCTCCTCTTTTCCAGTAGGTAATGAGCTGTGATGACAAGCCGGTGTGCTGGATGCACACCTGCAGGAACCGCCCTCCAGCAGGAGCTGAAGCTCCAGTCTGCACCGCATCCTCTGGTGGATAACTGTGAGAAGATGTAAACCAAACAGAGACAAACAACCCACAATCCTGACAATGTCCTGGCCATAGATTTGGCTCTAATTTCCTCATCGCATCTAATAGATATTTATGCAAATATTGTGTGGATGTGGCCTAATTCCTCCAGAGTCCCCCTTTTAGAAGCATTAAAACAATGTTCCCTAAGCCACGCTTTCACCTAAGATGACAACCTACTAAAATGTCTCTTTGAACCCTGATCCAACCCCAAAGAAACAAAGCCATTTTCGAATATTTTTCTCTTTCTTTCTTTCTTTCTTTCTTTCTTTCTTTCTTTCTTTCTTTCTTTATATATATATATATATATATATATATATATATATATATATATATATATATATATATATATATCAGGCTCAGTGAAAGCTGTGTTTACACAAATGGAGTGATCCCAGAAATGGACTCAGAGAGGGTGGTCCTCTGCCACTGCTGGCTGAGACTTAAGAAGCATAACAAATATAGATATATTTCAATAAATATTAACCTTGAAGTGGACAAAGGTGTTTCTGTTGGATGTAAATGTTTTGGTTTGTAATTATGACTATCTTTTTCCTTAGAATGATTTTTTCTTATTTTACAGTTTTTGGGTATATTTGTGGTCATCTTCTTATAGAGCCTAATAAACATTAATTCCTGTCTCCGGTTTATTCAGGTGCCATGTTACTCCTATGGACAGAAACTCTCCAAGCTGGCTATATTGCGTATTGCTTGCAACTACATTCTGTCTTTGGCTCATTTGGCCGAGCTTGACTACAGTTCAGATCACAGCAGTGTGAGCTTCTCTCAGTGTGTTGAACAGTGTACCAGGACCCTACAAGCTGAGGGGAGGAGCAAGAAAAGGAAGGTGAGGCAGCTCAAATTTTTAACCCATAACAAGGTCATTTTAAATGTAGGTCTTGCATAAATTGTCAATATGCTAAAAATGTAAAATCATTTAAACAGAATATTAGTAACAAACCATCAATGTAAAAGGCATTATCACCTACATGATATACTCCTATGCAGTAAAAAATAATATAAGAAACATCCCGCCCTCTCAAAGAACACAGTTCTTTTAGGAGGAATGATTTAAGCAGTGTTGTTGCAAGATATTTTAATGAAAAACATTAGAGCTCATCTTTTTTCTTCATGGGCATTGAATTAGAATTGCTGCTCTGGGTGGCTGTGTGTTGGAGTGTTGGCCAAATATTGAGTTGTGTGTTTTCGGACGTTGTTTCCTCTGTTTTCTTGAGGAAAATTGCACTTTTTGAATTGTGTACTTTCTAGTTTTTGATGCTGTGAAGCTGGAAGGACTTTTGCTGTTAATTTTTCATTTTTTGATTGCTTGTTATGATGCGTAACCATGGCAACAAGGTGCTTTACAGCCGGGAGCAGCTGATTAACATTGCAAAAGCTGAAATAATACCTCAATGGAAGTCACAAATCCCTGATTTGAGGAGGAGGCATGGATGCAGAGCAGGACTAAAAAGGAGACAGACAAGGAGGAAGTTCAAACCATCTCTTCCATAGATCATAATGGGCAATGTGAGATCCCTGGTTTACGAGATGGATGAACTGCAAACCCTTACAAGGACTCAGCCAGAGGATCGGGAATTAAGTGTTATGTGTTTCACTGAGACGTGGCTGCAGGATCATATCCCTGACTCCAATGTCTCTCTGCCAGGCTTCCTGGCTGTACGAGCAGACAGAGATCTGAAGACGAACAGGAAAAGGAGGTAGGGTAGGATTAGGGTTAGGTAGTGGGGTTGCAGTGCTTGTCAACAACAGATGGTGTCATCCAGGACATGTAACTGTGAAGTGTCGTCTCTGCAGCCCAGATACTGAATTCTTGGCAGTAAGTTTTCGTCCATATTATTTACGAAGAGAGTTCACCAGTGTTATTTTGGCGGTTGTTTACATTTCACCTTCAGCCGTTGCAGACAATGCATGTGATGTCATTTGTTCCGTTGTCGCTAAGCTACAGACCCAGCACCCCAATGCATTTGTTGCAATATCTGGTGATTTTAATCATGCCTCGCTCTCGTCTACACTTCCAACATTTCAACAGTTTGTCAGTTGTTCCACAAGATAAACAAGACCTCGGATTTGTTTTAGGCAAAGGTAGAGGATGCATACATGTCCAAACCAAGACCTCCTCTGGGGAAATAAGATCACAATCTTGTTTTTCTCTGCTCAGAATATAAACAACTTGTTCAGAGGCAACCTGTGACAAAAAAATGTGAGGAAATGGTCACGAGAAGCTGAAGAAGCCCTGCTGGATTGTTTTGAGACTACAAACTGGATGACCTTTTTGCCAAGCACATGGAGAGGACATCAATGCCATGACTGAGTGTGTGACTGACTATATAAACTTCTGGGTGGACAACTTCATCCCCACCAGAACAGTGAGATGCTTCCCTAATAACAAACCCTGGATCACCAGTGACCTAAAGGAACTGCTAAACAAGAAAAAAAGAGTCTTCAAAGAGGGAGACAGGGAGTGATTGAGGAGTATACAGAAGCAACTTAAGGTCAAGATCAGAGACAGTAAGGAGGCATACAGAAAGAAGCTGGAGAGCAAACTACAGAGGAACAATGTCAGAGATGTCTGGTCAGGAATGAAAAAGATCACAGGAAGGATTGGATAGATGGAAGTCTGGACAGAGCCAATGAACTGAACACATTCTTCAATAGGTTCAGCTCAGGAACTAGCTCAGCATCCTCCTCTTCTATCCCCAGCCAAACAGACATCCCACCCTCCTCTGACCCACAGCTTTCCTGTCACACCTCGGATGTTTTGTCCTTCACCTCAGTCATGATTCCACAAGTTTGTCTTGAACAAAGTCAGGAGATGCTGCCACCCCCATTGCCCCCCTCCCACTTGTCTGTCTCTAAACGTCAGGTGAAGAGGCAGCTGGAGAAACTGAACCGGAACAAGTCTGCAGGTCCAGATGGTGTCAGCCCCAGAGTCCTGAAGGGCATGTGCAGAGCAGCTCTGTGGGATTCTGCAGCACCTCTTCAACCTTAGCCTGACCCAGGAGAAGGCCCCAGTGTTGTGGAAGACATAATACCTTGTTCCAGTACCAAAGAGAACTCACCCATCAGTCATCAATGACTGTAGACTTGTTGCCCTGACATCCCACATCATGAAGGTCCTGGAGAGACTCCTGTTGGCCCCCCTGAATAAGCAAACAAGAACCTGCTGCAGTTTGCTTATTGCTGTGGAGTTGAAGATGCCATCATCCACCTGCTTCAATAAACCCACTGTCATCTGGACGAAGCAGGCAGCACTGTGAGGATCATGTTATTTGATTTCTCCAGTGCATTTAACACAATTCAGACTGATTTGCTTAATCATAAACTCCTGAAGACACAAGTGGAGCCCTCAACAATAGCCTGGATCAATGACTACCTGACCAACAGACCCCAGTTTGTGAGACTGAAGGATTGTGTGTCAAACCAGGTGGTCAGCAGCACAAGAGCACCACAGGGGACCGTACTCTCACCATTCCTTTTCACTCTACACCTCAGACTTCCAGTACAAATCAGAGACCTGTCATCTGCAGAAATACTTAGATGACTCTTCAATTGTCGGGTGTATCAGAGATGAACAAGAAGCTGAATACAGAGAGCTGGTGGACCGCTTTGTGACATGGCGTGGAAACAAGCATCTTACCTTGAATGTGAACAAAACAAAGGAGATGATAGTAGATTTCAGAAGAAACAGGGATAAGTCAAACACTGTTTCCATCATGGGTGAAGAAGTGGAGGTGGTTGAGGAGTATAAATACCTCAGAGTTCACCTGGACAACAGACTGAACTGGAGGCGCAACAGTGAAACCGTCTACAAGAAGAGATAGAACAGACTCTACTTCTTGATGAAGCTTAGGTCCTTCAAGGTTTGCAGCAAGATGCTGCAAATCTTCTACAAGTCTGTTGTGGAAAGTGTAATCTCTTCAGCCATCATCTGTTGGGGTAGCAGCATCAGAGCCAAGGATTTAAAAAGGCTAAACAACCTGATAAAAAGGCTGGTTTTGTTCTAGTGACAACTGTGGAACATCTGGAGATGATGATGCAAAGAAGGATTCTTCATAAAATCGATATAATTATGGACAACCCCGAACATCCTCTTCATGAGACTATCCTGCAACAACAGAGTGTCTTCAGTCGGAGGCTTCTTCAGTTTGGCTGCAACTGAGACCGCTACAGGAAATCTTTCCTGCCCATAGCCATCATGATCTAGAACAACTCCTTAAAAAATTTATTGTATGAGCTACAACAACACTTAATTTCCCTCTGGGATCAATAAAGTATTTTAATTTTGAAGCTATTAAAACAAATCAAAGAGGTGAATATTTATTTTATCAGGAAAAAGAGCGAGGCATTAAATTTAACCCCCCCCACCCTATTAATTCAGTGTTAGCTAAATTAATAGGCAATAAAATAACACTGAAACGCAACACAAAAATAGTTTTAGGGGAAAAATAAATAAAATAAGTGATAAAAGGATAACAGCACAAAATATGTCAAAAATAAACTAAGATGAAAATTAGAAACTAGAGAGAGAGACACAGATAGAGCCGCAAAGAGAACACTAGATGTTTAGAGTGAAGGGGAAGTGAAGCTGGCACCACAGAGGGCAAGGGGACAGTGAGAAATCACACCCACATGGTTTACGTGCACCCATAAGTACTCGCACTTCGTTCAATCCCAGCAGTTTCATAACCACATCCCCTTCCTCTCTCACTCACCAAATGATTTGCTCCAACATATTTTAACCCAACAAAGACAGAGTAATCTGCCTAGTTTTTTTTGGGTTTTTTTTGAAGGTTAAAGTCTAGTTTATACTTTTCCTTTAGCAAGTTTGCATAGGCCACGGACACATATTCACTGAGACGTTTTCCTGCCTGGGGAGTTTTGGAAAGCATTTTCCAGCTAGGAACAGGGGGCGCAGTGCTTTTTAAGGGGGTCCCTGCCACCATTGCAGTAATGTCTCTGTGTATTTACTTTTTAAATGTATTTTTAAACCAAAACTCTTCACTTTAACAACTTCAGCCTGTTTTAATACTCCAAAGAGCTTTTTGTATGCTTTTTCTCTAGCTCTACATATCTTATGCAAGACGTTATGCTCCATTCTGCTGCTTAATATCTTCAGCACGCTGGGGTTTTTTGGTGAAGGGGGATGGCGGTGCTGTTGACAAATTTTAAATAAGTGGCTTGCTGACCAATTACAGGCTTGCGCTTTTCGTAGCTTTCGAAGGACATTAATAAATTGGGCATGTCCTCATCACCCTGCTGCAGAACGCATGCATCGACGGATGATGGCGCTGTGTGTGTCCGCACCCCCGCTAATGGAGAAGTATAAACTAGGCTTAACAGGAAAAATTGCTTTTGAGCTATATTTTGATTTTGTTCTGATGTGAAATTCCTGCTTAACAGGTACATGCCATTACAGATTTTTGGACAATTACTGTTTAGCATAGCAAATGTTTTAAAGTATTCAGTTTGATTCAATGTTACCTGAAAGTGCTGTCAATTGGTAAGCCACAAACCATAATTGCGTTAGAAGCTAGTTGTTCACAGAGTTCTCTATTCAGTTCTATTCAGCTTATTTATATAGCGCCAATTCACAACAGATGTCATCTCAGGGCACTTTACAAGAAAAGTCATTTCAATACAATCATACAAACATTCCAATCAGATTAAAAGTTTTCTATTAAAGGAATCCTAACAGATTGCATCGAGTCATTGACTTGAGGTTGTGCCCCGTTCATGCAGACTCCAACCACAGCAATCCCTCATACTGAGCAAGCATGTAGCAACAGTAGAGAAGAAAAACTCCCTTTTAACAGGAAGAAACCTCCAGAAGAACATGGCTTAGTATGAGCGGCCATCTGCCACAACCGTCTGGGGGGTTTGAGAAGATAGAGCAAAGACACGGAAAGAACAAAAATAACTGATGTAAGAATACTTTCTATATTAAAGAAAGTAAAACGTTTATAACAATACACGGAGGATGTTCAGTTGCTGGAAGTATCGTCCCTGTCGACGGCCACCGTCCAACAGGGCTAAGCATCTATCCCAGCGTATTCGTAGAAATTTAAGTCGAAGGAATAGTGTGGTCAGAAAAAGTGCCCAAGCAGCAATGATAACCACAGCCTGAGAGGATGTCCAGCATAAAGCGTTCAAGAAATTGGGGGCGCTTTCCTAGAAGTGGACTGAGGCTGGAGTCAGCACATCAAGAGTCCCTAGGCACAGACAAATTCATATCAGCTTTAAGTTTCATACCTGGGTTAATGAGAAGAAAAGAAGTGGCCAAAAGTCCTCTTCTAAAATCTAAAGTAAGTTTGCATTATAAATGGAAGTCTGGAATCCATTTGTTCTTCAAATGCAGTGTGAAGTGCACTGTCAGTGATTATTTTGGATGTCATCTCTTGGTGTTGGTCCACAGTCAATGCATCCATCTACAATTCAGTGTTAGAGCATTCCATGCTTCCTTCTATTGCTGAGCTTTGTGGAGATGATAATTTAAATTTCCAGCAGGACTTGGCACCTGCCCACAGTGCCAAAGGTACAAAAAGGCAGTGCAATGTCCATGTGTTGTATTGGCCAGCAAACAGGACTGACCTGAACACCATAAAGGATATTGTTAAGAGGAGGATGACAGACACCTAACCCAACAATACAGAGGACCTGAAGGCTGCTATCAGCCTTATAAAGCAAACTTGCTTCCATTTGCAGTGCCACAGGGTGATTGCCTCCATGCCACGCCACATTGATACAGTTATTCATGCAAAAGGAAGCCCAACCAAGTATTAAGCACATAGAAATAAACATACTTTTCAGAAGCCTGATATTTCAGTTTAAAACATAATTTTTTTGTCTAAGCACTAAACCCCTGTGAAACTCAATAGTGGACATTTGAGCACATCACTACAAACTTTAATCAGTGCTCTGTCTTTATAATGAAGCCTGAAGACTGAACTGCTTCAGACAGAATGGTCTTTAGTAAGAAAATGTCAGGCAACGCCTCCCTATGGCACATTTTTCAAACAGGAAATGTGGGCGAAGTTAGACTTCAGTAGGGGGTTCGTTGCTCTTTAAAATATCAGAGGTACTATAGCAAGGATCAAGGTTAATGTTAGTCTGTCCAAAACTATCAAACTAGGAAAGGGCTGTCGACAGGTATGTTCAGTAAGCCCATTATTGTTTGCTATCTTTTTGGAGCCACTAAGCCATTGGATTAAACAAAATAACAGTATAAAAGGTGTAATAATAGCAGGAATAGAACAGAAAATTGCGTTGTTCACAGACAATGTCTTGATTAATCTGGTGAACCCTAACTCTTCTTTGCCTGTACTAATGGATGCTTTTAAGGAATTTTGTAAGCTGTCCAAAAAACACAAGTTATATCTTTTAACTATGAACCAAACCGAGACATAAGACACAATTATAAGCTCAAGTGGGAGATGACATCAATGAAGTACTTAGGTATTTATATACCAATAGAGCTGGGAAAATTGAAGTCTTCAAACTATGACCAAATGATATCCAAAATAAGGACTAATTTGGATAAATGGAATTTAATACCATATATGAGTTTAGCATCAAGAGTAGAAGTGATTAAGATGAACGTTCTATGCCGGCTGTTATACTTATTTCAGAATCTACCGATTGAGCTGACTGAAAAATAATTTAGAGAATGTGACAAAATTATATCCAGATACATTTGGCAGGGGGTCAAGCCGAGAATAGAATAAAATACAGTACGTTACAGTTACCAAAAAGGAAGGGTGGCTTGGCTCTTCCATGCCTAAAAAGTTATTTCCAAGCTGCACAACTGAAGGTTTTGGTAAATCTATGTGATCCAAGTTATTCGGCAAGATGCAAAGATATTGAGGAAAGACTGACGGGGGATCTTCCAATACAAGCATTTATAGGTGATGGAAAATTAAGTGCTTATTTGAAACCAACAGTAAATCAGTGGTTGGGTGTATCTATGAAAATTTGGACTGAAACTATGAAGAAAAATGGTTTAATAGGTCATTGTAGATTTTTGAGGTGGATCGCATATGATACAGATTTTGTACCTAATAAATTGGACTCTAGGTTTAAATTGTGGGGAAATGGCCCCAAGATGCATTGGGAGGTTATAGATAAACAAGCAGTGATGAGTTTCCAAAGATTAAAGGAGACATACAGCCTCCAGAATCAGGATTTTCATAGATATCTACAACTACGACATTATTTTGGGCAAGAAATTAAAAAAGGTAGTTTGGAATCATCATGGCCAAGTATCATAAAGATTATAACTGAAGCTTATAAGTCAATGGTACAACAAAAAGCAATTTCTAAATTGTACAACATTTTGGAAGACTTAAAAGCAGGAAATACTGAATATATAAAAGCAAGATGGGAGAGGGAAGCAAATATGAGGTGTCAGGGGAGGTTTGGGAGGAAGTTAATGAATATCAATGGAGAACCACAAATTCATCATACTGGAAAGAATACGGTTGGAAGAATACAATGAGGTTTTTCGTGATTCCAGCACAGAAAAAATATGGAGATAACAAATGTTGGCGGTCCCGTGGCGCAATAAAAGCAGACATATCTTGTGGGGATGCCCCTTAATAAAACAATTTTAGATAGAAATATGTAGAGTAATCGAAGAGGTGATAAAAATGAAGATTCCAATTGAATTTGAAATTTTGTACCTTGGGAACATTGATAAGTTAAAATTAAAAAGAGGGGAGGACTACAAAATGCTGAGAATAATGTTGTTGGCTGGTAAAAAAGCAATAACCAGAAGATGGCGAAGTAATCTGATGCCTAAAGTGGAAGAATGGACTCATATCTTGTTAAGTATCTATAATATGGAGAAGTTAACTGCATCAATAAGATTGGAGATTGATCAATTTAATGATGTCTAGAATGGATGAATCTTACAATATGTAAGACAACATAGATCTGACTTTGTTTAAAGCCGTGAACTGATTGGAGGACTATGGTGACTTTGTGGTGGGATTGAGATGGATAAAAATTGGATAAGCAAGATAACTACGTAGGATTACACTGCACCCTGGTTCAATGTTAAATGTTTTGTGTGTTTTTTCTTTTCTACCTTTTGTTGTTTTTATTGTATATACAGTTTTTGTTTATTAACAAAGTGTTGGTTTATTGTATAAGCATGGTCACTCAATGACAGTCAACCCAGAATAATGTGGTTACTTTTTGATGTCCTTGCATGAGGGCCTAATGTAAAGGTTAAAACTGTGAAAATAAAGTACAAATATAAAAAATAAATATATCACAGGTAGCTTTTGTAACAATGTATTAATCTTCTTTGAATTTTGACACTTTGACAATCATGACCACCATTTATGCAGATTAAAACAGTCACCGCTTGTTGATTATAAGTTAGTGCTCACAGGAGACATGGTTTAAACAAATGTTTACACAAACTGAAAAGTGGTTACCAATGTGATATTGTTTTTCAAGGGATGTAAATGTTAGTAACTGAATTTATTTTAAAGGTTTTTTTTTGCCACAGTTGCCTATAGAGCTCCGGACGCCACGTGACTCTCAGAGCAAAGGCGCCTTGTTGGCAGGCATGAATGTCATCAAAATGAACGTCGCCAGCTGTGATTTTACTCCGTCGGAGTTTACTTCCCATTTTAAAACAGAAGATATTATTGTATAAACTGGGAAATTAAAAAGATTAAACATATCCGACCCTTACCATGCCCCTGGGATATTTTTTAAAACTTCAGAAGCTGTCAGGGCGGACCTTTTACCGGACCTGAGATACTCTCACAACGGCGTTCATTAAGATCCACATCATAGCACAAAGAACAATGTTGGCTATATATACTCGCCCCAGAAGAATATGTGCAACAATAAAACACATTCTCTTTGCAACCCTTGCAGTTCTGTGTGGAGAAACTTCAACTTTAACTCTCCACAAACACAATATATCAACACGATTCTCTTTTAGTCTTAAAAACCAAAAATATTACATAAATATTTTTTCACCCGCAGTAGCCTAAAGAAACTTCTGCCAGACCCTTGAAATTTAATTCATGTATTTTTTCATCTTTAAACGGATACCCGCAACATGCAGGACTCTGCCCTGAACGTGTTTGCAGCGGACTACTAGTCTTTTAAAACCTGGACATATCCACTGCTAAGAATGCTAAGAATCTTCACAGAAAGAAAATATGAATGTATAAGAAAGTGGAATGGAGTGATTTAAATAATACTCCGTTCAGAAACACTGATTATGAGGAAATTGTGGTGGGAGCAAAAGTGGATGTTAGAGTATAAGAAATTCCGGGTTTTAAAAGTGGTGGGGAAAAATGTCAATCATAAATGTTGCTGGGGACATGTCCCCTGCTAAAATGACACCTATGCCCTGACATATACAATTTCCCGATCCATTTTCCCTCGTCCTACTCCGGAGCATTGCTTAAAGTATATAAAAGTCTGGAGGGATATAAATGGACACAATCGGGGTTTGTTATCGGGATCCAGATCTGGAATCTTCCTGCACAGGATTGCGTTGTCATCGGGAGGGAGACCTGTCCTCCTGATTTTAGTTACCATGAGCAACAGGCAGTAGCTAGGTTATGTCTGTGTGCAACATCTTGTGTGTTCATTAATCTCACGAAATTAAAGTATTTTTCTATCTAAAGGCATCATTGTAGAACAGAGAGCTCTCAATTTGCATCACTTAATGATACAAGAGCAGTTATCAAACAAATGGTATTAAATCTGAATTACATGTGAATCACTCCCGAAGACTAAATGAAACGGCTTCATTTTTCCCTGATCGCTAGCACGTTTCATGGAAATGATCCATCGTTTTCTGCGTTCTGGATCCTTGGTAATCCTATAGAACGTTTCTCCCTTATCTAATCTGCGTCTGTTATGGCATCCTGGGGCGCAACAGGTATCCACCAAATTTACAGTTTCTAAGTTTGGATTAGCTGCAAATAACAACTGCGGGAGACTGCCCTGTCGATTTGAACTGTTGCATTCTGGGAGAAGTGACGTCAACTCCCGGAGCTCTATATTGACAGTGGACAGGTTATAGAAAGGGGAGAGAAGTGAGGGTAGAGACACTTGGCAAATGTCCTTGGGCCAGAGTCGAACCCTGGACGGCCGCATCAAGGGCTAAGGCCTCTGAACATGGGGCGCCTGTCCTAAACCACTGCGCCACGTGACGCCCCAGTAGGAACTGAATTGACTCGCTTTTCTAGTCCTATACAGTGGTACAAAAAATGGGTATGCACCACCGTGAATCCTCAGTATCACAGACCAAAGCTGCTCGCAAATAGTTAAAATACACCAAAACTTAAGGTCTAAAATACCCTCTAAAACTCTTAGAACTCCTTATTTTAATAGTTCACGCAATATATACCTTAATATGCATTAGTCTTAGCACTACTGCAGAACCTAATGCTTATATTGTTCTTTATTTTTCCTCTCGGGTGTACAGCCAATCAGCGCCAGGGGAAAATAAAAGGCGCTGCTGGATTGGCTACTTTACAAACGCTAGTGAGTCAAGTAGCATTGCACCAAGCTTCCCAAGCTGCATTTTCATTCCAATGTATTAGATATTGGAAAGTACTTTGTTTGATGTACCCATTAGCTGAAAGGAGAATGATGTTATATCTTGGGAGTTCATTTATGCTGCAATGTCCAAATTAATATATACTAGCATTTATGTGAAAATGACTGTACAACACTTTTTCTACTGTACACAGAAAATAATTAAGTGCCTCTGTGTAAATTTAATTTGGTTTGAATCACTTTCGTGAATGGGTCAATAGGGCTTAGAGTTGCATTCCACTAATGTGATAAATCTGTATAGAGAATTTTCTGACAAATCTTAAAGGTGTTCAAACTATTTAGTATGTCAGTTAAAAACATATAAACTCAAATTAATTTGCCATTATTTCATTTGTACTGTTTTAACGTAGTCATTTCCCTTTTTTTATTTCAGGAGTGATGAAGAAATACTTGGTGGCATAAGTGACAAGAGGAAGTACACAATGAAGAAGTGAATGAATACAGAAAAGTTTGACTAATGCAATTCATAAATTGTCTATTTACTCACATTTTTTACATGGATTCATTTAGTCTGATGTGTATTTGTGGTTTAATCATGTCACAAAGTACAGGATACAATGTTCCCCATAAAAAGTACCAACAGAATCAGGCCCTCATGATTATTGATACACATCAATTTCTCACTCAAGTTTGACTATTGTAAGAAATCATTATCTTTTTTTTTCAAATGAGAAATTTAAATAATTTAATAATAAATACAAAAATGTAAACAATAAAAAATGAGAAAAATTCAGAAAAACACTGATGAATAACTTGCATACAATAAAAACATATACATATATGTGCAGATTTCTTTCTGAAAAAATTACTAGGACTGTCAAAATTAAAGTGTTAATGCAGGTCGATTAATTTGTAGAATTTGTAGAATTATTGATGCATGCACATAACCTGCCCTATTTATCCAACAATTCAACCCTCACTACGTTAAGTGCTCATCAGGTAAACAGCATGCAACTGCATCCACGGTTTCATGTGACGTCTCTTTTCAGTCGCAAACCATATGGAGGGATTATCCGTTTATGTCACTCCTTGCTCTGCTGCACATGTCGTCTGCAGAAAGAGACGCAATCATGTTTTGTTGTGCTGTTGGTTGCACAAATCACTTTGATAAAAACAACAAATTGGGCAAGTTCCATAGAATTCCATCGACTGGCACCCCTTTCAAGGCAAATAAAATATGTCTTTGGTTGCAAGCTATCAGAAGAAACTATTGGAACGAGCAAATGATTGAAAATGCAACAATCTGCAGCAATTACTTCATATCAGGTAAGGCTTGGTTTACACGGCAGGATTTTAAAGCCGATCTTAAGCCCGATTGTCTTCCGACAATTGCAAGGGTGATTGTCCAAGAATTATGGTTCTTAAAATAATCCTAACAGATATTCCTGCCATGTGTGGTGTGTTCAGAGTGTCCTGGTCTGCTTGAAAGGACATGAATCAGAGATATTCAACATGTTGGATTATCTTGGCCTGACATCGCAGCGTGTGTGTTGTGAGAACAAACAAGCAGCCTGTTGAATGTGGGGTGCAGCCAATCTGAAACCTAAATATGTTTGTATAGGAAGTAGAGCCCCTGTCCCTGCTTGTCTCCACTCTTAATGTAATGCCTTTTTTGTGTAATTTCTTCTAAGTTAAAACTTGTCCACAAACTATTGCCAATGCCTCCTCCGAAGTCACGTTTTATCTCGTGAGGGTTTTATGAGATTTCCCATTTGATTTGGGAATGTTTGTAAGTAAAATCTGTTTGTGTTTGGTGTCTCGTTATTGCCATGTGGCGGCACACCACACACTGTAAGACCAAAACTGTTATAGGCACAATTTCGCCATGTGTGGTCTCATGTTTTGAAATCATACAAACATTTTAAAATCTTGCCATGTGAACCAGGCCTAAGCCTCCTTAGGTAACAAACAAGCTAACATTGCTAACCATCACTGCAACTGAAAGATAACAGCAAATAACAACAAAGGGAACTGGAGTTATGGAAATGGCTGAGGGCTGTTCCACAAAGCGAGCTCATAAAATTGAGTCTTATTTGAAATAGCCTTGCTTGAATTAGCCTAACAGTTCACTCCAAGCTTATTTGGTTCCGCAAATGAAGCGACGTGGATTCACTCCCCACTAACTCAAGCAAGGCTTAACAAGCCAGGCTCATGAATGTCCATTGATGGACACGCATGCTAGATAATCGATGCCATATAATCGAAACTAGATAAGTGAGAATAAAAGAAAATATAGTTGCGTATCAATTCAGATTTTAACAATCAATTTGATTCTCACGTTCCGATCCAATCCAATTTGTTCCAATTCAATATTGATATTGGTCAGTGCTATTAAAACCCCTTTTTTAAGCAGTTTTCTTAATTATATGCCTGTAATTCAAATAATTCTAATTCAAATCCCTCCTATTCTAGCTGTAAAAAGGGCAAACAATGTTAATAGATTAAATCAATTTTTGGACGTCCAAATCGATTTTTAGGAATTTTATAAGAATCGATTAAGAATTCTTTTCCCGTTTTTTTTTTTTTTTTTAACACAGCACTAGAATGCCTCTCCCAAGCTGAGAAACAATTATTAATGTAAGCCTGTGAGCATCACAAACATCATAACCAATAAGGGGAACACCAGCTGCATAAAAAAGCTTGTGAGGCTGTATTAATGTGAATTAGATGGTGTTGCTACACGGATGGTCTAGAGTGTGACAGTGAGCGCTGAGAAGCACTTCTAACTGTAAACGTCTAAATTTATGGTAATAAATCATATTACCTCATTGGGTAGGGCAAGATAATCTGGAGTTTGTTGTGAAATATTAAAACCACCCGACAACAACACATGACAGAAAATAGCTGACCGGTTAAAGGTACAGTGTGTAATATTTTTACATCAATATTTCTACTTCAAATTCTGTGTATCCAGTTCACAAACCTGTCCTTTTTCATTATTATATTTGTCACCAAAGTCTATTCTAAGTATTCCTATTAACTTGAAATTTTACCTTTTTATATATTTAAACTGTGGTCTATACTCCATAGTCAGGCGCCATCTTGAAATATGCTAGCTGTTCAGGGACATACAAGACATAATGCTCCGTGTTTCACGTCCTTTCTTAAAAACATTTATCTTTGATCTCCTTCTCTCTCTAAACGTTGTGCGAGGGTTGGCGCCAGTTCTCTTCATGGTGACCTGGCTATTTTGTAGCTTGCCCTGCTTCAACCACATGTGACATACCTCTGCCCCTCTGTGGTGTCCTCTCCCACAGATAATACAGACTCCACTGCTTTGTATATATCCAAAATGGCAATTAATCAAAAATAAAGCCTGAAATATATAATTAAGTAAACAAAACAATATAGTTTGCTTGTTACATTAGCTTGTAATCATTACAAATTTGCTAGTTACTGTGGGCCTTGACATACAGCAAACATATTTAACATCAACATAGCTAACATAAAAAACAATTTTTATTAATCAACAAATATTTAGATAAAAATTTTGAAAAATACAGATTAAAAGAACGAACCTGATTACTGGATTGAAAGCTGGAAATCGTCTGACATACTGCCTTTTTCATGGGTGTGGGCTACCGTAGCAGCAATACCTACTCTGAACTGTGTCACTAAAGAGTAAAAAAATGTACACACGGTCCCTCTAAATGTTTGAATTTAAGTAAGGATGTAAAAATATTTAACAACTAAAGAACAGTTTCTAGCCTTCAAAATCTATAGTCCATTAATACAATATTTCCTTTTACATATGTATTCTGTTATTACTTGCAAGGTACTTTAAGGCTATTTTAACACATTTTAACTGGATACCATGTTGATTTTATGGGTTAATCTTAGATAAAAAGTAATATATTTATAATTAAAGCTGCAAGCAGCCTCGAACGGCACTCGCAGCTTAGCGCCACTCCGGCCTGTGTTGCAACCGTGGGGCTCACGCACCAGGGCCACCTCAACACTTCCACTGAGCCTACTGACCAAATCTGCATGACAAAGTGTTCTAAAGCAACAAAATGGCAACTTTTGACCAAAATGGTCGACTTCCTGTGGGGTATGGACCTTGGCTTTAACAAACTTTTTATGGGTCTACAGAAACTGTATCAAATTTCAAAATCCTAATTAAAGCATTGCTTATGGCTGATTATTTTAATGATTCTAGGGGGCACTGTGCATAAATTAGGCCACGCCATTAATTTGCATAGCTATCAGTTTGGGGTTGGACTTATATATTGTTGTTGAATTTGCTAAAGATCAGATGATGTATGTGGAAATTAAAGCTAAACATATTTCCATGGCGTGACACCATGCTATGTTTTGCCGCCACAGCCACACCCTCTTTCAAAAAGTCGGTTACCCTAGCTTGTTTTATTCACTGACCAAAGCTAGATGTTGATTAGGTCAAAGGAGTCAAATATGGATCTTTCAAGGTAAAATATTATACTTCCTGTTCTCAGGGGGCGGGGCTTAGGTGGCATGAGCAAATAAGCCTATGAATGTGGTATGTGATGACACACAGAAAGTTACAAGGTACAGCTGTGTTCCTTGTGGAAGTTTACTTCTACTTCGTCTACTTTTATGGCGAGATGCTATACTTCAAAGCTTAGCCACACCCACATGCTTTGACACAGCAAAAATCTTTTGATAGCTTTTGATCCCCAATGCCTTAAGTCTATCATCGCTGATTTTGAAGTCTGTAAATAAAAAGTTGTTGGAGGAGTTTGTTCAAATATCACGTGTATAAATGGCACAAAATGGCAGATTTGATTCAAAATGGCCTAACTTCCTGTAGGGTGTTGACCATGGCTCCAGGAGGCATTTCTGTAGTTCCTGAGACATAGGTGTGCCGAATTTCATAATCCTCGGAAAAAGTATGGCTGGGGGATGGCTGTTTTAGGGATTCTAGGGGTCGCTGTGGAGGAATTAGTCAATGTCCACCAGATCGTAGCATAAATATCTTTCAGGGGTCGGACTAGTATTCATCATGTTGAATCTGGTCCACATCCGATGATTTTTAGGGAAATAAAAGGCAAACATATGGCCATGCCGTGACGCCCGACTTCACCACACCGCCCCAGCCCCACCCTCTTTCATAGCCTCTCCGCAGAGGTGTGGACTCGAGTCATGTGACTCAGACTCGAATCATGAATTTGAAGACTCGACTTGATAAAATGTACAAAGACTTGGAACTGTACTTGGACTTTAACATCAATGACTCATTACTTTTCTTGGACTTGCGCCTTTTGACTAGAGAAGACTTGCTACTTCCCATGAAAACTGGGGGGGAAATTTTTTACACACCATGGACGCATTCCAATTATATTATCAGGTTGGTCCAGTTTTTCAGAAGTGATCATTTTGAGGGGTGAGGATTTTATTGATGACATGTTTAAAAAAGTTTAGGTTAAAAGGACCCATGTCTATTTGAAAGTTAAACTGTTTTGCAATATGAGGTCAATACAATACAGGACTGAAGCTGCTGTGCATTGTTCTAGTGCCATATGCTGTTGAAATAAAAGCATTTTTTGTGAAAATTAAATTTTCAGTTTTTTACTGTATTTGATTATTGTTATTGTATAAATAGAGGTTTAAATAAATACAAATCTTACAGACATACATGATTTGTATACATTTATTTCTGTGGTAAGAGGACTTGAAATGACTCGAAACTAAAATGGTAGGACTTTTGACTCGACTTGAGACTTGTTGGCTTTGACTTTTGACTCGACTCGGGACTTGCCTCATTTTTGACTCGACTTGACTCGGGACTCGAGGACAAAGACTTGAGACTTACTTGTGACTTGCAAAACAATGACTTTGTCCCACCTCTGCCTCTCAGTATTGTACTTTAAGTTGTTTACAGTTACTGTGCACAATTTCATGTTAAGTCAAAGGTGTTAAATATTGACCTTCAAAGCAAAAAATTGCACTTCCTGTTCTCAGGGTCGGGGCTTAGGTATTATCAGCATTTTACCAATGAAATTTGTTGGGGACCAGATGGTTACCAATCACAGTTGGTTTCATGTTTCAATGACTTTCTTAGTAGGAGATTAAATTAAAATGTTTTGGCGAGTAGTAAAAATTTGAGGCCAGACTCCGCCGCTTCATCATTGCCTAAAAATCAAGATTTTGATAACTTTAGATCCCACAAACATGAAAAGCCATCCTGACCAATTTTCAAGCCGATCGGTCAAAATCCCTAGGAGGAGTTCGATCAAATGCAAACATAAGATTGGGCCAAAACAGCGTAAAAATCAGTCAAAATTACACGTTCAAAGCAAGATGGACAACTTCCTGTGCGTTCGGGACTATGACATTTTAAGACTTTTAAGTAGATCTGGGGAAGTACTACAAGTGTGCCAAATGCCATAGCTCTATGTTAAAAAAAAGGTAAATGGGGAGGGTATTTTGAAGCATTCTACGCGGCGCTGTTAGGCCATTTCTATTGCGACTTTTGCGAAAACCCTCAAAATATGTAAATTTCACGCAAGACTAATGCATCTGCTTAATTTGGTGGATTTTCATATATGTTTAGGCCTCCAAAAAGTTAATTTCCAGGAAAAATAAGAAACAGAACAGTTCGCAGCGCTTTCGCTGCTCGGGCCTAATTATTAAATAATGGTTAGTGTGAGGAGCGACATGGGTGGAACAAAACGTTTCTGGCAGGAGGGAAAGAATAAATGCAGTAATATTCTTCAAATTGGTATAAATTAAATCTAAATAGAACTACATTTAAAAAAAATTTTACTCCACATTGCATTGCACAATTTAGCAAGCAAATAGGAAACTGCAGCAGCTGCAACAACGGCTGTATGACTTTATATTGAGGGTGGGTGTGTGTGAGGGAGAGAACAGTGGAATACCATGACATCACATGACTTGTCCAATCAAATTCATTAAGCTAAAATAAACCCGAGAGTTACCCTACCACGAAGCAGGCTTGTCCGAGAGCATATTACACCATAGTGACTAAACAGGGCTTCAGGTAACCCCGATTTGTAGAACTGAATTTTTGGAAAATAAGCCAGGATTGTCAAAGTAAGCCTGGCTTTTGAGATTAGCTCGCTTGAAACAGCCCTCAGGTGTCACACCATTTTGGTGTGCATCCGCTGTGTTGATAAAGAAATAATCCCTCTATTGTTCAGAAGAAATGGTCCACTTTACATTCTGAAAAATGGTAACCAGTTAGTTTTTGCTTTAGCAGCTGGCTAAAAATATGAATAGGTTAAAGGGGCCACGTGTAAATGTGATAGTGGAATTTAAAACAACAGTTTCATGCATCTCTCCTATATTTCATTTAAAAGAAAAGAGCAACATCGTCCGGTTTTGTCAAGTCTTTACCCGGAAAATTGCACTTTTTCAGTCATGTTTAGGAATGTTGATTAATCTTAATTAATTCACAGCTATACTGTGATTAATTAAATTACAATTATAATTGTTTGACAGTTCTAGAAATGACCAATTAACCTCAGTTTGATCATACCCTACCTTGATAATTGCCAAACCCATAGAATCAAGAACTGGTTAAATAAAATATGTCTGACACATTGTCAGATATCTGATATTTTAGAAGTCTAAACATAAAAAAACAAAAACAAAAAAACATTCTGTGATATCAGAATGTTATATTCTGTTATTCAAAGAAATTCTTGAACAGAAGAAACACAAATCTTTGACAGTCAGACATGGGGTAGTGAATTCTGCTCTATGCAAGAAAATCATGAAGTGCTGCTAAGATTAGTTTCTGACTGTAAACTCAAACATACTTTGGGTTATGATCCAGCGCACACCAGTGAATAGTTGCAAAACTAAAATGAAGGTTTTGCGGTGGCCTAGTTAAAGTCCAAACTTATAGTAGAATAAGTTTCTATAGCATAAACCTAATCAGCTCGTTCATGCTAGAATGGTTTCCAATGTGGCTAAATTAAAACATTTCTGAAAAGTGAGCTTGTTTGTTTAGAAGGAATTTAAGAGTCACTGCCAGAAATTAAAAAATGCTTGATTGCAATTGATTGATTGTGTCAAAACCATTTATTAAGGTTTGTGGGCAATTGCTTTTTTCAGATAGCCAAGTTGTTTTTTTTCCTATACGAGATAAAATAATTATTTGAAAACCTCAAAAATAAAACATTTGTTGATCTGAAAAATGTACATGTGACAAAAAAGCAAAAAGAACAAATATGTTACACATTTTTCATGGTGTACTGTTTAGCATGGCATTTTTTAATTTAACATTTCTACAGTGATGTTTTGTTAGTTTTATATGTATAGTTCTAAAAATGTCTAGAAAACTTTTAGAATGCATGTTAGTTAAAAATTAAAAATAGTAGGTAATGTTCAGTTCCAACAGCTAATTCATTAAACAGTTTTCATTTTGTAAACATGTTCTTTAAGCCTGTTTTTAAGAAGTACTCACTTTTTAGCATAAATTAAACTGATTTCAAAAACACATCTTGTCTTGTTGCCAGAATATTCTAATGTAATTAGGATTTAATTACATCTCTGTCTAGTGAATTTATCTAGAGCAGGATGAGGATGAAGTTAGAGAAAACAAGCTTATTGTTCCAGCATAATGTTCCTGATAAAGATGTGTCAGATCACCCGAGAGACAGGCGCCAGAGCAGCGAGATATCTACGGGACGTTCTGATCTGGATGGGCTGTTTCATGCTTCACTGGCATGAACCAGTTCTTCAGGAGCTGGACAAGAAGATTGAAGGAGACATGCGGGAGAGATAAACAGTAATATTGATATTTAAACTGTTAAGTCAGAAAGGTTGGGTAGGGCGATGTAAGAGTAATCTCTGTCCCCTCCATGTTCTGGCCAGAAATGTTGAATTAAAATACTTGAAACGCCTTCTAGGACTCTGTCTCATCTTTGTTTTAGAAGAGCTGCATTTTCAGCTATAACAGTCTCCTTTTCTTTACTTTGCAAACTTGCAATTACAATTTTCCCTTTTTAAAGCTTGGGTTTTCCACCAAAAGCAACAAAATGTTAATTTCCTAAAAAGTTCCACAGGATCTAAATGTAGTTTTGGTTTGCACATTGGAAACTTATAATGCAGTCTTGTTTGTATACTTAAGTTTACAAACAAGAATGCATTTTCACGTCTTATAAGTTTGGCAGGCTGCAGCTTTTTTACTCTTGTGCCGACTGCCAGTACTTCTACTGCCATGACTAGTGCTAATACAAATCTTTCCTTTCAGCCTTTTGTACTGGTGGTGGCACTGATTAATTAATAGCAGTTACATTTTTTTTCAGCAGCTGCTACGTACTTTGTGAGGACTTATCCTAGAGTGTACCTAGGTGCTCGTGGCTGTTCAGTCATTTGCATACAGAAACTTCCACAATTAATCATATTTGGTAACCCCACATCCTCTGACACATGCATGAGGTCCTTGCGTTCTTACCAAGAGAGCAAAAAAAGGAACTTCAGTGACACCGACTAGTGTTGGCCAAAAAAAGTCATGCTAAACAGACTTTTTGAAAATTGTCATAGTTAACGCAAATTCATTTTAACACAGATAGTTTTTGCCAGCAGTTCCTCTGCTTCATGTCTCTTCCCTTTTCAGCATGCAACAGTTATATTCCTATGCAGACATTAAAAAATGTGACAATGAATCATTTCATTTGCCGTTATTCACTTCTGTGGAAATACTTAACTTCTTTGAACAAATTAAGTCAGTTAATTTGTCCCAATTTGCTGTTTGATTCTACCAGCTCAGGGGTAACCAATAAAAAAAGAACACTGCCTGGGAGAAAGTGACAGAGCCCGTAAATGCGATCGGGACAGTGGAGATGTTCCTGTTGGAAATAAAGGAAAAAATTGTTCGATATCAAACTGAATACAATAAAACGTCCCTCAGCACACAGCTGGGCCAGATCTTTTACTGGGGGTGCACAGATCACCACATTTGACATGCGTGTGGCCAGCATTATTAGAAACACTGCTTTGGCTGGCATCAGTACGCATGGAGACAACTACAACCTGCTTCACCGATAAGCAGGACCATCTAGTTTCCACAGTACAGTTTTCAAACCTTAAGTGTAAAAACATCCTTTTAAACTGAAGTGCTTGATGTGGCAAGTAAAAAAGTACATGGAGAGCGAAGACATCCTCGAAGCACTTTGCACCCCCCATTGCAATTCACAGGATCTCCATGCATGTTTTTGGGAAGATGTCTGTCTATGTTTGTGTGTGGATGTGTGCCAGTGTGTGTCTGGGAAATGGGTTTGGGAAGGGGGAAAAACTGTCTTTTCGTTTTTATAATTGTGGGGAAGGGATGGGAATGCGGGTTATGTGGGGTCATTTTAATCTGTAAAGCACTTTGAGCTGCATTTTTTGTATGAAAGGTGCTTTATACATAAAGTTTGATTTGATTTGATGATCACCCCCAAAATTTTCGCATTTATTCCTAATTTAACATTTCCTTTAAGTTTAATACAGATCCGTCCATTACTTTTTGAGTTATTTTGCTAAAAGACAGACGCCAACATAAGCTCCATGGCAGAGGTGATCAAATATTCTGTCAGTGTTTCAGTATTGGAGTTCCGCCATTCTACCACTAGATGCTGTGCGTACGCATGGTCAGCTGTTTATATATATTTTTTAACATTTCTACACATAAGTACAAGATGGTAAATGCCACAAAATAAGTAAAATTGTTCCTATGCACAAAATACACACAGATCTGTGGGCCACTATGGTTGATAAATGAGGGCCCTGTGGTCTCAATTAAAAAAATACTTTGTGCAGAATCCTTACAAAAGAAAAGCTGAGTATGCACAGCTGCACACAATTCCCGCTTTAACTCCCTTCCTAGAAATGTGCTCAGGTAGTTTTAGATCACACCCACATTCATAAATGGTCAATGCAATGTTTCTAATGAATATCTGCATATGCATAAACTGGCTGATCTGTGGCATTTCATGGGTAACCATCTGTGCGCTGAATTGAGTGAATCGGTGTTCGATCAACCGGCCCGCCGGAAACGTGCATCTTTTTGCCCCCTGCAGTTGTGGACCACTCATTGCTTTCCTCACTTGTGACAGACAAATGCTGGCCTCCAGCTTTTTTTTTTTTATGTCCGTCACCGCTGTGGTAACTCGGAGCTCTTCCGTTTATTTGTCACCCCCATGTATTTTGTGCTGATAATACTTTTTAAAAGTCTAATTAAAACTCCCCTTTTCTGTCAGGCGTTTAAAACCTAGGAGTGCTAAAACATATTACATTCTGTTGTAATTTTGTTTTTATTTTATTCCCGTCTTATTGTTGTTACAATAAATAATAATACATTTAACTGCTCCCAAAGTTTTTCGTTTGAATCAGAGAAAGCCACACTCCAACTGATGATTTTGTCAGTATTTATTTTGTAGTTATCAGCAACTCTTCTCATAACACAATCACCGACAATCACCGTGAAAAACTAAAGAAAAGACAAACATACCTTTTGTCAATAAATAAAGAACCACAAAAACCAAAATATACAGTAAAATAAAATACAATTACCGTGTGCACCTTCCGACCAAACATTCGGGAGTGGTAAGTCCAATTTTACTGCATTTACTTTGTTTTCTTCTGCAGGTGTTTCACCTATCCATGCGGTCTTGTTCTCTAGCTCTTTTTTTCTTTCTTTTTCCCAAAACACATGTAATTCCCCCCTCCACCACAAGAGGTCAGCGGTGGAACACAGAAAACAGCTTCACATTTCTTTTATCTTATATATATATATATATATATATATATATATATATATATATATATATATATATATATATATATATATATATATATATATATATATATATATATATATACATATATATATGACTATTTTGTCCACACTAAAAACAATGGTCACACTGCTCTGGTTGCACTCCTGGGACTTCTTAAAGCCTAATTCAGTGTATATATATATATATATATATATATATATATATATATATATATATATATATATATATATATATATATATATATATATATATATATACACACTGAATTAGGCTTTAAGAAGTCCCAGGAGTGCAACCAGAGCAGTGTGACCATTGTTTTTAGTGTGGACAAAATAGTCATCTTTCAAGGGGAAGCACCCAATAGATCTGTCAGCCAGCATGATAACAACAACCCCACCATCACTGACTACTCAACCTAACCAGAAAGAGCAAGGAGACATGCATTAACTCATCACAGACAGCATCAGATATCTGGAAGAAAAAGTGGCAGCTGACACTCAAGAAAGAGAAAGAGCAGCAGTGAGTATAAATCTCTCACGACAGAAAGGCCCAACTCCTCCAACTGATTAGTAAGAAGCACATGATCCTCTGGCGAATCAATGAACTATACACAAAGACATTATGGGACATAGACCGAGGGTTTAGAGATCCAGGAGAGTGTAGAGCAACTGTGGCGACAAATCTGGTCGAGTATTACCCTGCCAATAACAAACCGTACAGCACATTAAATCTCCCTTAACACAAGCGGTTAAGGAAATATATCCTGGATACACAAGGGCAGTGGAAATGAAACAAACAGAAATACAAACCAGTGGA
The DNA here is from genome assembly GCA_963556495.2 of Valencia hispanica. Taxonomy (NCBI): domain Eukaryota; kingdom Metazoa; phylum Chordata; class Actinopteri; order Cyprinodontiformes; family Valenciidae; genus Valencia; species Valencia hispanica. The sequence goes on from OY747702.1 coordinate 5,742,025, forward strand.
ATAAAACCAGCACCAACCGAGGTACACAAGCAAAATGAGTGTGTGAGGGACCTCCCAGTTCCTCTGGACCATCTCGATGCATCACAGCTCAAAGTGAGACAACTACTGAGAGAGATGAGTCTTTGCTAGGAATGAAAAATATATAGGAACCATACCCTCACTGCAGCTTAAGATACTCCTCAATGATCCTATACCAGTATGTCAGACTTACATCTCTGTACCAAAGCCTCTTGAACAGAGGCTGGATAAAGAAATCAAAATCTTCTTACTCCAGTCCAATTGTATGTATGAGAAAAAAGGACGCCAGTCTCCGCCTGTGCAGGGAGTTAAACCGAAAATCAATCCTGGATCGCCAACCCATACCTCGCATACAGGACATGCTAAACACCCTTGACAGGAAGTTCTTGGTTTTCGGTTATTCACCAAGGAAAGACCTATCACCAGGGCTTCCTGGAGGAGTCAAGTCATCCATTTACCTCATTCATAACACCATGGGCATTATATTAGTGGGTAAGAATCCAGTTTGGGTTATCATCTGCGCCTGCGGAGTTTCATTGGAGGAGTTATTGGTGGGATTACGTGATGAGGTCTGCTTGTCTTACATGGACAACAATCTGGTCCACTCCAAAACATTTGAAGACCACCTGAATGATTTGAAAAGTATCCTGCAGCGCCACTAGGCTCATGGTGTGAAGCTAACACCCAGAAAATGTGAACTCTTTAAAAATCGAATAAGATTTCCGGGGAGGCTAGTGACTAAGGACGGATACACCATGGATTCTGCAGACATTGCTCCTGTCCAGGCACTAAAGGAGAGGAAGCCTACCACAGGTCTGGAAGTGAGAAAACTTCTGGGATTTATCTCCTATTATAGAAGCTATATTCCTAACTTTTCATGTATTGCCACCCCACTCTATGATATCCTGGCAAAAGATAGTACAGTCAATGAAAAACAAGCACAAAGAAATACTACTAAATAGAAAACAAAAGGGAGGTCAGCTCCCAACCTCTAACCCTGTTGTCTGGACACAGGAACATGCAAAAGACCTCCACAAACTTGTTGATTTCCTGTGACAGCTACACGTCCTGGGATATCCTGACTATGAGCAGCCTTTCCTCCTACACTGTGACACATCCCAAGAAGGACTGGGTGCAGTACTTTACCACAGGCAGCAGGGAAGGTTGCGTGTAGTTACTTATGGAGGTCCAGAACTCTGACCGCCCCAGAGAAAAACTACCATCTACACTTCTTGGCCCTCAAGTGGGCCATATGTGAGCGTTTTAGGGACTATTTGTACTACTCACTACCGTTCCTTGTCTACACAGATAACAACCTTCTCACTTATGTCCTCTCGACTGTCAAACTAGATGCCGCTACCCACTGCTGGGTCGCCGAACTCTCAGATTTTCAGTTTACAATCAAGTATCGACCCAGTAGAACCAATCTTGATGCCGATGGTCTATCTTGCATCAAAAGATACATGGCAACCCGCACACAAGCAAGTGGAATCAGATGTAATAAACAGTGTTACTCAGACTCTTGCTGTAAAATCACAGAGTACTGACCCCTGGCTGTGCACTTTCAGTATTTCCTCAGCAATTGTTGATGAGTAAGATGAAAAATGCAGAACACCATTGCAAGGACTGTCCCGAACAAGTCTCAGAGAAACGCAGTGTTTAGACCCCCATGATAAGTCAAGCACAGAAATATGTCACCTATACCAAATGGCCATGAGGTGCTGCGCCGACTCAAAACAATGATCCAGTTGTTCTGGCTCGGAAAAAACAAAAACACATTGATGAAGAGGGTCTGTTGCACAGGAAAACAGCCAACCGATTACAGCTTTTCCTGCCCAAGAAGCATCACAAACTGGTTTACAAAGAACTGCATTAGGATATGGGACATCTTGGAGTGAAGAGAGTCCTGACGTTCATATGTGACTTCTACTGGCCCCACATGCAGCAAGATGTGGACCATCACATTACACGAGTGTGGGGCTGCTTGAAAAACAAGCGCCCTAACAAGCCAACTCAAGCGCCCCTCACCAATATCACAACCACGATAGGACAAATGCAAGGACAAATCGGCAACAACATAGGCTGAGAAGCTGTATGATGATTTCATGTTGAAGTTTGGCTTTCCCACAAAACTCCATCATGAGCAAGAGTGTTTCTGAACAAGCTGTTTGCAAAGCTGGAGGAATACAGTGGAGTGAAGGGGTACAGGATGACACCGTATCACCCCCAGGAGAATAGACAAGTGGAGAGGTTTAATAGGATCCTGTTGAGCATGCTCAGGTGCCTCCCCAAGAGAGGGAAGGAAGACTGAAAGGCCTCCCTTGCCAAAGTCGTGCATGCTAACATCTGCACCCACAGTGAAGCGACAGCCTATGCACCATACTTTCTCCTGCTTTGACGAAACCCCAAACTCCAAATCGACCTGATGTTTGGGCTCAATGTGAAAGATCAAAGTGCATCCCCCAGAGACTATGCAGAAAAGTGGAGACGCAGGATGGATGATATTTACAGTTGCCACCGAACCAGCAAGAAAAGAGAGCAAACAAGGAAAATGTATTGTATGACAAGAAAACATATGGGGCAGATTTGTCTCCTGGATGCAGGATATTTGTAAGGGACCTAAATAAAAAGGGCGGCCCAGGAAAGCTTAGAGCATTTTGGGAGGAACAAGTATATGTGACAGAAACCTACTTCCCTGTGATTTTCTGCCAGCGGAACCAAACAGCAACTGCATGATTACAGCTCACTTGATGAGGACGACTAGAGAGGAATAACAGCATTACAGCTGGAGAGCAGAGGGAAACAATGAGCAGGCAGGAGAAAGCATTCAACAGGAGGAGGCAGAAATAAGAGACCCGAATTCTGGAGAGGAAAAAGGGCTGCCCAAGGACGAGAAAGAGATGGACAACCAAAACAGAGAGTATGACATACAGAGCAATGATGAACATCATAAGTCTCCTGAGTCTGCTGGCAGTAACCAAGATGACACCGGTCCATCATCCATGTAACGGAAGAAGTATCCTTCGAGACTGAGAAAGCCTAAGCTAATGTTTGTTTACCACAGGTTGGTTCAGCCCACAGTTTGCTATGAATAAGTTCTTAAGTAAATATTCAAGTTAACGTTGTAGTTTATAGTTAAAAGTTAATTAAAAATGCATAGTTACAATCATTAGTTATCGGTGATGAAAGGGAATAGTAACTTTGCTATTATAATTGCTATTATAATTGGTTATTGCTTTGATAAGATACCCCTGGCATGTGAGGGAAGAAGCAGTGGACTGTTATAGTGCATGGTAACACCTGCTTCGCATCAAGAGATACATGTGATATGGTAACGATTTTAGTATTTATGAGGGACACTTGTTGGGTGTAGAAGCTAATCTCATTTGTTTTCTTATCTTAAAGTTCCTAAAATGTAACCTCTTCTATAAAGAATGAACGACACAACTGGTTTATGCGTTGGACAACTTAAAACGTCGCCACACACGGTAAAAAGACCGTGTTGCTCCGCCGTCCATCTTCATTAAAACAAAACAGCAGAAACCACACTTCTTTGTGTGAAATACATAAACAGACACACATTATGGATCTACGCCATCTAGTGTTCACAAAACATAAGTATCAGTTTCTTATTGAAATTACCATAATTCTTGCTTATAAAAGCAGAGTTTCATACCTTTTCAAACAAATAAGAGAAATTGACACAAACAACAAAAATAATTATCAAATATCTTGAACCCTATAAAAATGGCGCTTACATTCCGGCCCCTAATTGTTACTGCTGGGGCATAACAATTACCAAATTAATACAAAGCAACATTTTTATATTGTTCTTGGCATTGTTTATGCTTTTAGGTATCAAAATACATTGGAATACTCAAACCATCTGTTAAACTCTAACCATAACACAGGTTTACAGTATCACAAAAAAAAAGCTTTAAACACATTACTCATCAGTTTCAAGAAGAAGACACAATTTATCAACTGGTCTTTCCAAAACACTATTTTTAGTCTTAACAAATACTCTTCTTACTTGTCCTTTAGCGTCACAGATAGATTTTTCCACCTTTCCCATTAACCATAAACCTCTTGGTGCACTGTCATCTACTATAAGAACAACATCACCAGGTTTCAGATTTTTCTTTACATTTAACCCTTTTTGTCTCTTTTGCAAAAGTGGAAGATATTCTTTGACCCAACGTTTCCAAAAAATATCAGACAAGTACTGGACCTGCTTGCCATCGTCTCTTTCCATACAAGTCTTCCTTTTGAAACATTCCTGGCGGTAGTACTGGGTGTCTTTTCATAAGAAGCAAATGATTTGGTGTTAATGCTTCTACATCATTTGTATCATTAGATACTCTCGTAATAGGTCGATCATTGATTATAGACTCCACCTCGCATAACAAAGTGTGAAGACATTCATCATTAAGAGTCTGCTGTCTCAGTAACTGATTAAGTATCCTCCTAAAAGAACGTATCTGCCTCTCCCAAATCCCACCAAAGTGAGATCCAGCTGGTGGATTGAATATCCATGTAATCCCCTTTTGGAGAAGTGATTCAGATATTTTAGACTGATTCCAGTTTTTGATTGCTGCGCATTTCTTTCTCTGCTCCCACCAGATTTGTACCATTGTCTGAACGCATAACAGAAACTTGACCTCTTCTAGCCACAAATCTTCTAAAAACGTTAATACTAGAGTCAGTTTCGAGTGAGTGAGCAACCTCGACGTGAATTGCTCTTGTGGTAAGGCATGTAAACAAAACACCATACCTTTTGACAATGCTCCTTCCACATTTAACTTCGAAAGGACCAAAATAGTCTATTCCTACATTTGTGAAAGGGGGATTGTCAGGAACAAGACGATCTTGAGGCAGGTTTGCCATTTGACTGAAAATGTTTTGCATTGTACACACTTTGAAAGTATCTTCCTCAAGGCTGAATCAGCTTTGGGAATCCAATACTTTTCCCTTTGTTTGGATAACATAATGTTTCTACCACTATGCCCTGTCTGTTTGTGAATGTGCCTAAAAATCAGAGATGACACATGGTGGTCCATTTGAAGGATAGCTGGATGCTTTGCATCAGAGGGTAATGCAGCATGGTGTAACCTTCCACCGACTCTTAGAATCCCATTGTCCATTACAGGATCTAGTTTGGCAATGTGACTGGTTCTTTTCAGCCTTTTTCCCTTCTGCAGAGTAATTATTTCATCTTTGAAACATTGATTTTGACAAAGCTTAATAATTTCCATCTCTGCCTTATCCAGATCGTTAACTGTCAAATGAGTTTCATTTTATGTTGATTTGGACCTTTGTGTTTCACCTGAAATGTTTTCCCTTTTCTTCTGACATTGATTATTACTCCCTTGTGATTTTCTGCGCTCATAACACAATTTGTGCAACAAGTGCTTCAGTCTGAGAAGCCAGGCAATGGCCTTTTTTAATCTATGCCAGTCTGAGTATTGACACATGAAAAGAATGAGTGGATCAGTGCATGAAAAGCCAATATTTACTCTCATGACCTGTACTTCAATTCAATTCAATTCAGTTTATTTATATAGCGCCAATTCACAACAGATGTCATCTCAAGGCACTTAACAAGAAGTCATTTCAATACATTTATACAAACATTCCAATCAGTTAAAAAGTTTCCTATTTAAGGAATCCCAGCAGATTGCGTCAGTCATTGGCGTGAGGTTGGGCCCCGTTGATGCAGACTTTCCAACCACAGCAATCCTTCAGCAATCCCTCATACTGAGCAAGCATGTAGCGACGGTGGAGAGGAAAAACTCCCCTTTAACAGGAGGAAACCTCCAACAGAACCAGGCTCAGTAGGAGCGGCCATCTGCCACAACCGTCTGGGGGTTTGAGAAGACAGAGCAGAGACACAGAAGGAACAGAAGATCTGATATAAGAGAACTTTCTATGTTACAGAAAGTAAAAAGTTGATAACAGGACACAGTGGATGTTCAGTTACTGGGAGGATCATCCCAGTCGATGCCCCCCGTCAAACAGGGCATTGCAGCCAAGCAGGATACCAGACCAGGTATATCTTCTATGGAGAGAAAAACACTGAGAGAAAACAAAGTTAACAGTCGAAATAACAAAATGTACTGTAATACAACTGGAGAGTCGTAGGATAAAAGGAAGTAGCAGAGTGAAGAAAAGTGGTCAGTCTGTCCTCCAGCAGTCTAAGCCTATAGCAGCATAACTACAGAGATAGCTCAGGATGACCTAAGAAACTCTAACTATAAGCTTTATCAAAAAGGAAAGTTTTAAGCCTGGCCTTAAAAGTAAACAGAGTGTCTGCCTCACGGACTAAAGCTGGGAGCTGGTTCCACAGGAGAGGAGCCTGATAACTAAAAGATCTGCCTCCCATTCTACTTTTAGAAATCCTAGGAACTACAAGTAAACCTGCAGTCTGAGAGCGAAGGGCTCTGTTAGGAACATATGGAACAATTAGATCTCTGATGTATGATGGAGCTTGATTATTAAGGGCTTTGTATGTAAGAAGAAGGATCTTAAATTCTATTCTGGATTTAACAGGGAACCAATGAAGGAAAGCTAAAACAGGAGAAATGTGATCTCTCTTTTTAATATTCATCAGAACTCTTGCTGCTGCATTTTGGATCAACTGAAGGCTTTTAATGGCATTTTGTGGACTACCTGATAGTAAAGAATTACAGTAGTCCAGCCTTGGGGTAACAAATGCATGGACTAGTTTCTCAGCATCACTCCTGGACAGGATGTTTCTAATTTTAGCAATATTCCGGAGGTGAAAGAAAGAAATCCTAGAAACCTGTTTAATATGGGATTTAAATGTCAAGTCTCGGTCAAAAATAACGCTGAGGTTCTTTACGTTATTACTGGGGGCCAATTTAATGCCATCCAGATGAAGTGATTGACTAATCAGTTTCTGTTTTAGAACTTCTGGTCCAAAGACAGCAACTTCTGTTTTGTCAGAATTTAAAAGCAAAAAGTTTAGGGTCATCCATGTTTTTATGTCTTCCAGACATGCCTGTAATCTACCTAACTGACTGGGTTCATCAGGATTTATGGATAAATATAGTTGTGTATCATCTGCATAGCTGTGGAAATGTATCCCATGCTGTCTAATGATTCTACCAATTGGGAGCATATATATGGTGAACAGAATTGGTCCAAGCACAGAACCCTGTGGAACTCCACAAGTAACCCTTGAGAGTGAAGAAGATTGATCATTTAGATGAACAAACTGGAATCTATCAGACAAATATGATTTAAACCAGCCTAGTGCTGTTCCTTTGATCCCTGCAACATGTTCAAGCCTTTCTAAGAGAATATTATGATCTACTGTGTCAAAAGCAGCACTGAGATCTAACAAAACCAGAACAGACACAAGTCCATTATCTGAGGCCATGAGAATATCATTAGTAGCCTTCACCAGTGCTATTTCAGTGCTATAATGAGCTCTAAAACCTGACTGAAACTATTCAAACAGCGCGTTGTTTACTGTTTAGATGCTCACAGACTTGATTAGCAACAATTTTCTCAAGGACTTTGGATAAGAAAGGAAGGTTAGATATAGGTCTGTAATTCACTAAGTCATCTTGATCAAGGGAAGGTTTCTTGATTAAAGGTTTAATTACAGCTATTTTAAATTCCTGTGGTACGTATCCGTTTACTAAGGATAGATTCATCATATCCAAAATGGGGCCAGGAACCAAATGGAACACTTCTTTAAATAATTTGGTTGGAATTGGGTCCAACATACAAGTTGAAGGTTTTAGATGAGGCCAAAATTGTTGATAATTGCGAAAGCTTGACTGAATCAAAACAGCCTAAGCACAACTGAGGTTCTACAGTTCTTTCTGATACTGCCTCATTTACTGAGGAAGAAGTAATCATGTTTGGGAGGATGTCAATGATTTTATTTTTAATAGAATGAATTTTATTTATGAAGAATCCCATAAAATCATCACTGCTAAGAGCTGGGGGAATAGTTGGCTAAACAGAGCTATGACTCTGTGTAAGTTTGGCAACTGTACTAAAACGAAATCTAGGATTGTTTTTATTCGCCTCTATTAATGATGAAAAATATGCTGTTCTAGCTTGTCGAAGGGTCTTTTTATACAGCAGTAGACTCTTATTCCAGGTTAAATAGGAATCCTCTAGGTGTGTAGAGCGCCATTTTCTCTCCAACTTCCTAGTATTCTGCTTTAAAGTATGCAACTCTGCGTTGAACCAAGGAGTCAGCCTCCTATGGCTAGCCACTTTCTTTTTTAAGGGGGCTACACTATCTAATGCCAAACGCAATGAGGACGTAACGCTGTGAACCAGATCATCAATTTCTGAAGGGTTAGAGATAGAATTGCTGCCATCCACTGTGTTACCCTGAGACACTAAGGAAAGTAAGAATGGAACAGATTCTTTAAAAATTGTTACAGCCGTGGGCCCCGGGTCGAACGTGCCATGGCCTCCCTCCCCTGCTGGATCCCGGTGAACAGCGGTGCCTATTGGGGTCAGTGGGGGAACTGGCTCCCTGGGAAGACATTTTGTCCATCCCTGGACACCTCTGTCCACCCGCTCCATCACTTTACCACTCATATAGGGTCTTGGGGCATAGGCACATCACTGGGGTGCGAGGAGGGGCTTCCCTCCTCGCTATCCCGTGGTGTCCTGGGTCCCAATTTTAATATACAACTTAGACACTCCCACATATAACACTCTCACGCGACACATATGTAGGGACTTTGGGGCGGGCACACTTTTCGGCATCTAGAGGGGGAGCGGTACAATCAGCTTCACCTCTGGTGCCGGTGCCCACTGTTAAACCACATATAGACACTGAGGGCTCGGGGTGGGGGTGGGGGGATGTGTGGCTGCCTTCCCCACATCCCACCCCTCTGTTTTAAATGCACATTATAAAAACACGCATCAACACCATACTTGAGCGGGAGGATGGAGGCTAGGGGTCTTTTCACACCCCTGTTCGCTACGGGCCATCAGGGGTTGGGGTCCGGAGGAGGACAGGCGGTCTGGTCGGGGTCCTGGGCTGTCGGGCTGCTTTGCCACTGTGGGGCCCTTGGCGGTCTGCTTGTCTCCGTCCTAGAAGGTAGGGGGTCCACCTCCCGGGTCCGGGGGCTGGTGGCTCTACTGGGGCATCGGTACCTGGACCTGGGAGCATAAAGTGTGCATGGGGTGTGTGAGTGAGGGTACAGCGTCATTTTTTTGGGTGTCTTGGTGAGTCAGTGAGAATGTATGGGTTTAAGAGGGAGGGAACGTATGACTGTGTCTGTATGTCTTTGTCTACCTGTCAGGTTGGATCTTGGTCTGCCCCCTCGCCTGGCGCACCTCAGGCCTTACACTTAATGGGGGCCTATTTCCCCTCCGTCACTCCCCGCCGGTGACGGGGGCCCCTGCCTGCCGGTGCATCGGTGGTCAATCCGGTTCGGACCTGGTGCGTGCCTGGCCGGGCCTGGGAGGGCCGGTGTGTTGGTCGGCCGATGCGGTGGGCCGATATCTTCCTTTGGTTGGTTGGGGCACCTCTTTTAGAGGTGCCAGGTTTGGGATTGTTGGGTGGTGCCTGCTCGGTGGCTCGGCGGGATGCGGATCCGGCGTCTCTGCTCGTTTGATCACCTGTTCTGTGCGCAGCGTGCGTGGCCGGTTCATTGGCGGGTTGGACCGGCCCTGGCCCTCGTTGGATGCCTGGTCTCGGCGCCCTGCGTTGCGCGAGATCAGGACCCGGGAGCTGGTACAACTTGGTGTCCAGATGCTGGCTGAGCCCGACCTGGGGATGCTGTCCGTCCCCTGCGGCTATCGGTGGGGCGCTGGGATGTTGGCGGTGGGGATTGGCCTAGGGTGGAGGAGGTGCGTGGCGGCCGGCGGCCGGCCGCGGCCCCTGCAGTGCCGGGGGCCCCTCGTCGGCCGGTCCCTTGTCGGGTCCCTGCTGGGGCGGCGGGGCCCGTGGGCTTGTCACTGCTGCCCCCTGGGCCCCTGCATAGTGGCCGCTGGATGTTCCCCTGGGGTTCTCCTTTGCTCCTCTTTTGGGGGATGCGGTCGGCCCCGCCCGGGTCCGCCTGGGGCTCTGGCGGTCCTTTGGACGTCTTTGCTCCGATCTCCTTCATGTCTGCATCGATTCCTGGGAGACGGATTGATGTCTGCTCACACCAACTATCGAACACTCTTATGGAGAAACCTTACATGCACCAGCATGCTAACAGACACACATAGATGTGGGGTCTCTGGTGTTTAAGGAAATATTCTTGGGCTGATGGTATCATTACTAGAGCTTGATTAATCGGTGCCATGAGTTTTTCTGTGACATTGTTGTTGTATTTTTATATCTATTTTTGTGTGATGTGGTTGTGTAATTCTTAGTTCACAATGTTTGGTAGGTTTTGTCGATGTTCCTTTTTCGTCTTTTGTTTTGTTTTTCCCCCTCTCTCTGCAGTCCTGTGGGTACGGAGGCAGACTTCAATGTCTTCCTGTGTTTTCTTTGTTCCCCTTCCTCTCTTGAATTTTCAACTCACCCTCTCTCTTGACTTTTTGTTTCCTACCTCTCTTCTTCATCTTCCTTCTTTCTTCTCCTTAATTTTCCCTCTCCGTGTCCATAACATCAGGAAATAAAAACCCCAACAATTCATAATAAAGATTTTTCACACATATATCAAGTGGAGTACGATAGCAAAAGCTGGACTGCTCCGGTTGTGAAAGTAAATCTGCTGGGCTTCTACTTGGTACTCAGACACCAATTCTGAGCTCCACACTGCCAAACAGGACACGTTTAAAAAAAATAAAAAATAAAAATTGTTACAGCATTGTCTGATAAAGCTCTACTATAATGACATTTTCTTTCAGATTTAAGATGGTCAGTTAAAGTAAATTCAAAAGTTATTAAGAAGTGGTCAGACAGGACCGGGCTATGTGGGTGGAGTGTTATTTCCTCACACTCAATACCGTATGTCAGTACAAGGTCCAAAGTGTGTTTACCCGAGTGGGTCGATCCCTGTACTTTTTGAGTATAGCCAATTGAGTCTAAAATAGCATTAAAGGCTGCATTTAGGCTATCACTTTCAGTATCCACATGAATATTAAAGTCCCCCACTATAATAACCCTATCAGTATTTAATACTAAATCAGATAAAAAATGTGAGATCTGATCCAAGAATTGAGAGTAAGGGCCTGGTGGAAGATACAAAACCACAAACAAAAATGGTCTTAATGTTTTGCAACTTGGATGAGGAAAATTAAGGGTTAGATGTTCAAAAGAACTGTAGCTATCAATTAGTCTGGGACTAATTAGTAAATCAGAACGAAAAATGGTTGCAACTCCTCCTCCTCGCCCAGTACTTCTAGAAATGTGAAAATTTTAATGACTGGAAGGAGTTGACTCATTTATACTAACATAATCCTCCTGCTGCAACCAGGTTTCTGTGAGACAAAGGAAATCAATGTGATTATCACAAATCAAGTCATTTACTAACAAAGTCTTTGAGGAGAGAGATCTTATGTTTAATAAACCACATTTAATAGATTTATTTTTCTGTTCAGTCAAAGTTGTATTTATTTTTATGAGATTTCCATGATTTGCTTTTGTTGGCTTAACTTTTAATCCATTTAATTTTGGCCGTGGGCAAGACACTGTTTCTATAGGGTAATGGGTGGGTAACAGAACAGAAGCAGCAGAAAGGTGGGTTAAACTACGACTCTGCTTCCTGGTCTGGACCCTGGGTTGTCAGTGTTTTGGAGGACTAATAAATTCGGCCATATTCCTAGAAAGAAGAGCTGCTCCACCCAAAGCGGGATGGATGCCGTCTCTCAGGATCAGACCAGGTTTTCCCAACAATTTCCTCCAGTGTTCAATGTGGCCCACATCGTTTGCAGGACACCACCTAGACAACCAGTGATGGAATGACAGCATGCGGCTAAACATGTCATCACTGGTACTTCATTGTCCTCACCAATCTCCATCGATGCAATAGGTGACACTGGCCAATTTTTGACATTATCAGTCAAAAAACTCGGTCCCTGAATCCAGGACCTATTTGACAGGAACTCATTTGCCTTCATTCCCCTGGAAGCATGATCTGCGGGATTTAACTCTGAGTTGACATACTTCCGCTGATTGGGATTGGAAAGGTCTCTGATAAGAGACACCCGATTTGCTACAAAGGTCTTCAATTCAATTCAATTCAGTTTATTTATATAGCGCCAATTCACAACAGATGTCATCTCAAGGCACTTAACAAGAAGTCATTTCAATACATTTATACAAACATTCCAATCAGTTAAAAAGTTTCCTATTTAAGGAATCCCAGCAGATTGGGTCAGTCATTGGCGTGAGGTTGGGCCCCGTTGATGCAGACTTTCCAACCACAGCAATCCTTCAGCAATCCCTCATACTGAGCAAGCATGTAGCGACGGTGGAGAGGAAAAACTCCCCTTTAACAGGAAGAAACCTCCAACAGAACCAGGCTCAGTAGGAGCGGCCATCTGCCACGACCGTCTGGGGGTTTGAGAAGACAGAGCAGAAACACAGAAGGAACAGAAGATCTGATATAAGAGAACTTTCTATGTTACAGAAAATAAAAGGTTGATAACAGGACACAGTGGATGCTCAGTTACTGGGAGGATCATCCCAGTCGATGCCCCCCGTCCAACAGGGCATTGCAGCCAAGCAGGATACCAGACCAGGTATATCTTCTATGGAGAGAAAAACACTGAGAGGAAACAAAGTTAACAGTCGAAATAACAGAATGTACTGTAATACAACTGGAGAGTCGTAGGAGAAAAGGAAGTAGCAGAGTGAAGAAAATTGGTAAGTCTGTCCTCCAGCAGTCTAAGCCTATAGCAGCATAGCTACAGAGATAGCTCAGGATGACCTTAGCCACTCTAACTATAAGCTTTAACAAAAAGGAAAGTTTTAAGCCTGGCCTTAAAAGTAAACAGAGTGTCTGCCTCATGGACTAAAGCTGGGAGCTGGTTCCACAGGAGAGGAGCCTGAAAACTAAAAGATCTGCCTCCCATTCTACTTTTAGAAATCCTAGGAACTACAAGTAAACCTGCAGTCTGAGATGGAAGGGCTCTGTTAGGAACATATGGAACAATTAGATCTCTGATGTATGATGGAGCTTGATTATTAAGGGCTTTGTATGTAAGCCCTTAATAATCAAGCTCCATCATACATCAGAGATCTTCTACCTAACACTTTCATTCGCAATGTATCGCAAAATGGTGGTGCTATCAGACCAAAATATGGACTCATTCAGCTCTATCTTTCCTCATTAGTTTGTCAATTTTTACAGCTACAGCAGCCGCTGTTAGCTCCAACCTAGGAATGGCAGTTTGTTTTAGAGGGGATACTCTCGATTTTCCTAGTACAAATGAGCAATGTTTTTTACCTTTTTCATTAGTAACACACAGATATGTAACTACTCCATAGCCTTGTTCGCTAGCCTCTGCAAAATGATGCAGTTGCGCAGATGTGACCACACCAAACCCAACTGGTTTAAAACATCTGTCTATAGAGAATCCTTGTAGCTTCATAAAGTCAGAAAACCATCTCTGTGCCTGCAGAATCAAGTCTGCTGGGATATCCTTATCCCAAGAGAATTTTCTCCCACACAACTCCCGCAATATGATTTTGGCTGGCAGTATGACAGGGGACAAAAAACCTAAAGGGTCATATATGGAACTCACAAACGAGAGAATAGTACACCTAGTTTGTGTCATTGGTTTCACATTGATTTTGATTTTAAATGAGTCTTTTTCGACACACCAATTGACTCCTAAGAATCAGTTTTCAGGCAGAGCATCATGACAGAGATCAAGTTCTTTAAGCTCTGATGCTCTTTCTGTTTCAGGTATGGAGGCTAAAACCGCTCTGCTGTTACTATTCCACTTCGCAAGATGGAAACCTCCGCTTGCACATAGTTTTGTTAGCTCCTTTACCGTGGTGCAGGCCTCACTTTCATTTGAAACTGACAAAAGACAATCGTCAACGTAGAAATTGTCCTGAACTGGACTCACCACTACAGGTGCTAAGTTGTCTGTAGCATCCTCTGCAATTTTCTTTAATGCAAAGTTGGCGCAACTGGGCGAAGATGTTGCTCCAAACAAATGTACAATCATTCTGAACTCCTGGAAGGGTTCATTTAAGTTGCCTTCAGGCCACCAGAGAAAGCGCGACAAGTCAGTGTCCTCAGATGGTACCTTAACCTGATGATACATAGCTTCTATGTCTGACATCAACGCAATATGGTTGTGGCGAAAGCGAGTTAACACTCCGACTAATGTGTTTGTCAAATCAGGACCTTGTAAAAGTTCTCCGTTCAGTGATTTGCCCTGATATGAAGCTCCACAATCGAAAACAACACAGAGTTTTCCTTTATGTGGGTGGTATACCCCGTGGTGAGGTATGTACCAAACCCTTCCGTCCTCACAATGAGTTTGTTCTTGGGGTACAGGTTCTGCGTAACCTTTAACGAGTAGGTCTGACATAAATGCTTTGTATTCCTGATGAAAGTCCTTATTTTTGATCATTTTCTTTTTATTGCTTTCTGCTCTTTGCACAACTAAGTTGTTGGGTAGTTTGACATCTTTGTTCTTAAGAGGTAGGTCTATGCTGTAATGCCCATCAACTCTTTTAACACTGTTTTTAACAGAGTCCATGAACTGTACATCTTCTCAGGACATTTCCTGTTGCTCTTCGCAAGCCTTTTCTGGAAAGTCATGTTTCTATTTCTGTCATCGATATACGATTTATGACAGCACTTTGATCATTTTCAAAGTCATTTCTTTTTAAAGGTCCATTAATTACCCAACCTAGGACTGTTCGAACTGCAAAAAGACCATAATTTATGCTATGAATTATTTCCCAGGGTTCCATAGCCTTATGAGCGTTCGATCCTATTAGAAGTCCGACCTCTCAATCAATTTTAGGAGGTTTTACTCCATGAAGATGTGGCCAGATTTCTAAATCCTTTTGTACAGGAATGCTATTCTTTGTGACTGGAATGTCTCTGTGAGTGCAAGTATCAGGTAAGTCGATGTACACGTTCTCTTCTACACCGCATACTTCTAAACCTGAAACTATGTAACTTGACTCTAGCCTTTTTTGACCCATAGTGTGGAGAAGGATTTGTGTTTTCTTTTCCCTCTATCCCAAGTTGTCTCATCAGTGACTCAGAGCAAAATGTTGCTTCACTGCCATTGTCTAGAAACGCATAAGTTTCGATTATTTTGTTTCCTTTCTTAAGTTTAACGTGAACTGGGACGATTGCCAAAACTTTACTGTTATTACCGGCCCCAGTAGCACCACACGTTTCACCTGTTATTGGAACAACACTTTGGACTTCAGTATCAGAGTTTTCAGGGACGCTATGGAGTTCGTTCTCAACCTTTTCATCCTCAGTCTGAGTATAATGAAGCACACTAGGATGTCTTTTAGA
This sequence comes from Valencia hispanica, assembly GCA_963556495.2. Taxonomy (NCBI): domain Eukaryota; kingdom Metazoa; phylum Chordata; class Actinopteri; order Cyprinodontiformes; family Valenciidae; genus Valencia; species Valencia hispanica. The sequence goes on from OY747702.1 coordinate 5,757,477, forward strand.
ACAGTAGTCACACTTCATTCGTTTCTTGCAGTTTTTACTTAAATGTCCTTGAGTCAGACATGAAAAACAAAATCCCCTTTCTTTAAGGAATTCTATTCTGTTCATTTGAGGCTGCCTTCTAATTTTCTGATATTCTGCAAGCATGTGATTTTTGTCACAATACAAACATGGTCTTTGAAAGGCATCAAATGTCTGCCGTGAGATGCCTTTATTAGTATCCTGCAACCTTTCCTTTGTGGCGGGTGCTATGCTGGTAGCAAATGCACTGCCCTTTGGTCTAAATGTTTTGCTGGTTTTTGAGTATTGCTTACTTTTATCGTCAACATCTTTAATGTCGCCGAATAGTGGATCTGAAGCTATCTTAGCCTGTCGATTTATGAAACTGACCAGATCTGAGAACCTGACTCGTCTGCCAGACTTTTCTTGAAATGTCATAAGCAGAAACTCTCCACATTTCTCTCATTTTAAAGGATAACTTGGAGACTATGACTCTGAGGTTGGTGGGGTTGTCCAGCTCCTCAAGGTGATTAATGTCATGCATTGCATTGTTACACCCAAACAATGAATAACTATGGAGAGCTTTAGTGTCTTTTCCCCTTTTTTAGGCCAATTTACAGCTCTATTCAAGTAAGCTGCTGCAGTTTTTATCTCATGTCATAATGATACTGTTGAAGTTTCATTGCCTCCTTGTAACCCAGCTGAGGGCTCATGTGTTGGCAGCTTCTGACTAGGTCTCTTGGTTCACCTCTTGTGAACTGTTCTAAGTAATATATCCTGTTGCAGTCATTATCAGTTTTATCGCTGATTGTATACTCAAATGCTCTAAGAAATGGTTTTAACTCTAAAGGATCACCACTGAAAATGGGAACATCCCTCTGAGGTAAATTTGAGAGTATTTGCTGCTTAACCAACATCTCTGTAATGTCATTTTGTTCTAGCATTACTTCACACAAATTAAGCTTAGTGTCTTTTTCTATTTGTTGTGTACAGCTCTTTTGTGCAACATCCACCTGAAGCCTGTTGAAGTGCTGCGCATTTGGCTGTTCATCAATTCTAACTTCGGGCAAACTGGTTTGCTGGGGATACTAAATGTGCTTGCTTGTTGAAGAGCTATACTTTGCCTTTCCCAATGTTCATACTCACAGTCTTCCAGCACCTTTATCTTTGCTGTAGACGCAGCAATGGCTGTTTTAATTTCTAGCTGCTCCTTCTTGGCCTTTATCTTTAATTCTTCCATCTCCAATGCTTGTTTCTCTTCCAACATGGCTGCTTTTTCCAAGAGAGCTGCTCTGTCTCCTTGCTCCTTTAGACGCACTGATGATGTGGTTGAAGATCTAGATGAATAGCCACTAGCCCTACTCCCGGACATGCAGGAACCTGGTCGACTTGCCTTAGGTCTAGTTGCCATGGATACACTGTCATCTGGAGCCAAGTCTTCCTGTCGCTGTTGCCTTGTCATAATGGTCCATTTCTCAACATCAATTAAGAAATTGCTGAAATGTTCCTTTTTTGGTAGGAACCAGAATGCTTGATCGGCATCTCTCTCTTCTTCTGCCAGAAGTTATACCACATCTTGATTTGACTGTACAAAGTCATTCAAAAGTTTTGAAAACTAATTTAAATGTTCATCAACAATATCTGTATCTTCCTTCTTTTTCAAGAAATTATTAACTTTATTCATTTTAGCAGTTACTTGAGAAAGCTTTGATCTTCTTACATTGATTTGTCTGTGGAAGTGTTCTACAAGTCCTTTTTCTGTGTACTTTGGAGCCCTCTTCCGGACATCACTGGTACTACAGATATCTTCTTTCTCCATGGCCTCTTGCATCTTCTCATCCGCCAGGAGATTCAAGATGGCGGAGTGAGCTGTCGAACAACTTGCAGGTCTGATAAAACCAAACAATTTAGATGTCCTAAGAAATAGTTTTCTGACAAACAGCTACTGCAGTAGAAAAGGAATGTCAAGTGAAACCACCGGAACGTAGTTTTACAAGACTTAAATACAAATAAAGTGGCAAATCTAAGAGCAACAAAAATGGCAAACTCGGAGCTAACACGTAGCCTTTCTGACCATGTCCATGCCGTGCGGCATTGCAAGAAGCATGTGAGGAGGAAGATATAGAAGAGATGGAACTTCAACATTGCAGCAAGACCCTCAGGTGACCACACTCCACTACCAAGCCCAAATCCCAAATCCCAAAAAACTGAAAAACAAAACTACCGTGAAGCAGGTGAGCATGAAAACATTTATGAAGCCTTGCTAGCCTTCACAAAAAGATTCGAAGAAAGATTTGATGGCCTTGACAAGAATATAAAATCTTTTGAACTATGAATTGAGGCTAATACAAAGGCAACTAAAGAAAATAAAGAGGAAGTCGACAAGCTAAAAACAAAGATGGAGGCTCTGATGAAAGAAAACAAAGAATTAAAAGAGAGATGTCTGGAGAGCGCCCGATACCAAAGAAGATGGGACCTCAGACTTCTTGGCCTGACAGAGAAAGAAAATGAGAACACACGCGAGACAGTGATTGGCATTCTAACAACAGTGGTTCCTGTGTCAGTGGATAAACTACAGCTCATGGTGGATACAGTTCACCGACTGGGGAAGAAAGACAACGCTGTGAACAATAAGATGCCAAGACCAATCATCATCCAATTCAGCATGAGGACGGCAAGGGATGAAGTGTGGAGGAAGTCCAAAGAGGCCAGGGTCTGCAAAGAACTGAACATAAAATTTAAAGATGACTTTTCCAAAGAGGATCGCGAAGCTCGTATCAAGCTGTGGCCCAAGGTACAGGAAGCTCGAAACAACGGCAGAAGAGCATTTCTGAAGGAAGGGTATGCCATAATAGACGGCAAAAGAATCGAACCATGAAGGATATTCTGAAAAGACAATGAAGGTTAGTTTAAAAAGGAGGGAAAGGAACATTTTGAGTTTACAAGACGTTCTGATTGCTGTTCTTTTAAAAAGGGGTTTTCACTTTAACAATCTGTTTGAGTACTGTATTCACAAGTTATCTAGGACACTTGGCTTGAAACAGCCCTTTTCTTTTCAAGTACAAAAGTAGAAGAAAAAGTCAGCTTTTTTGTTTTTTTGATCTTTTTCATTTTATTCTTTATATGACTGTTCAAATAAGCAAAATAATAGAATTTAAGATCCTTCTTCTTACATACAAAGCCCTTAATAATCAAGCTCCATCATACATCAGAGATCTAATTGTTCCTTATGTTCCTAACAGAGTCCTTTGCTCTCAGACTGCAGGTTTACTTGTAGTTCCTAGGATTTCTAAAAGTAGAATGGGAGGCAGATCTTTTAGTTATCAGGCTCCCCTCCTGTGGAACCAGCTCCCAGCTTTAGTCCGTGAGGCAGACACTCTGTTTACTTTTAAGGCCAGGCTTAAAACTTTCCTTTTTGATAAAGCTTATAGTTAGAGTGGCTAAGGTCATCCTGAGCTATCTCTGTAGTTATGCTGCTATAGGCTTAGACTGCTGGAGGACAGATTTACCAATTTTCTTCACTCTGCTACTTCCTTTTCTCCTACGACTCTCCAGTTGTATTACAGTACATTCTGTTATTTCGACTGTTAACTTTGTTTTCTCTCAGTGTTTTTCTCTCCATAGAAGATATACCTGGTCTGGTATCCTGCTTGGCTGCAATGCCCTGTTGGACGGGGGGCATCGACTGGGATGATCCTCCCAGTAACTGAACATCCACTGTGTCCTGTTATCAACTTTTTACTTTCTGTAACATAGAAAGTTCTCTTATATCAGATCTTCTGTTCCTTCTGTGTCTTCTCAAACCCCCAGACGGTCGTGGCAGATGGCCGCTCCTACTGAGCCTGGTTCTGTTGGAGGTTTCTTCCTGTTAAAGGGGAGTTTTTCCTCTCCACCGTCGCTACATGCTTGCTCAGTATGAGGGATTGCTGAAGGATTGCTGTGGTTGGAAAGTCTGCATCAACGGGGCCCAACCTCACGCCAATGACTGACGCAATCTGCTGGGATTCCTTAAATAGGAAACTTTTTAACTGATTGGAATGTTTGTATAAATGTATTGAAATGACTTCTTGTTAAGTGCCTTGAGATGACATCTGTTGTGAATTGGCGCTATATAAACTGAATTGAAAACTGAATTGAATTCAAATAAGCTCTTTAAATGTTTGAGGCTTAGAAAACAAAGTTAAACGCAAGGCCATTTTTTTATTTTGTAAAGAAATTAAGGCAAATCTTTTGTTTTTACAAGAAACACATTCGAGTAGTGAAGAAGAAACATTTTGGAAACATCAATGGGGAGATGGTATTCTGTACTCACATGGTACTGCTCACTCAGCAGGAGTGATGATTTTATTTAATAATTTTGCTGGAAACGTTATTGACCATAAAAAAGATGAAGCGGGCCATTGGCTCATGGTAATAGTAGAGTTTTGTGAGCAAAGGATTATTCTTATTAATGTGTATGGGTATAACAATAGGTCTCTATTTAGATCTATGATGACAAGGTTATGTAAATTAATTACAAACTGGAGAACTACATATGGTACTGACCAGATAATAACAGGAGGGGATTTCCATTTGGCACCTAACTCGTGGCTCGATAGACAACCGCAGAAAGGGAATCAACCAGAGTATGAAAATTTTATTTGTGATTTTTGCATGTCAACTGAGACGATAGACTACTGGAGGACGATTAATCCAAATACAAAAAAATTTGCTTGGTTCAGTCCAACAAATAACTTATGTTCAAGACTAGATTATTGGCTGGTATCCCAAAAAATAACCACTTATATTACTAAATGTGAAATTCAAATAACCCCACTTACTGATCACTGTCTAATAAGTCTTTCATTATCTTTAAGTAAACAAGAAAAGCCGGTTAATATATGAAAATTTAATAACAATTTATTACAGAACAATGACTTTAGTACACAAGTTAAAATAATTCAAATAGAAATTAATGATATGGCAATGTCAAATGTTAGGAAATGGGAATGGTTCAAATTTAGTGTGAAAAATCTAGCTATAGAAACTGGAAAGAAAGTATCTGCCTTACGCATACTTAAACAGAAAAAGTTATTTGAACAAATAAATTTATTATGTGCTAAGCCTGATTTAACTGAAGAGGAAACAGAAAAATTACAATCTTTACAAAAACAATTAGATGACTTGTACCTGGAAAAAGCTAATGGAGCATATGTGAGATCCAAAGCCAAGTGGATTGAACATGCAGAAAAAAATTCATCTTATTTTTATAGCCTTGAGAAACGAAGACAAGCAAAGAAAAAATAACAAGATTGAGCATGGATGGCAATATGATAGAAGACCCAATTCAAATAAGAAATGAAATTTACTTATTCTATGGTAATCTGTAAAGGAAAAAAGTTCTGAAAGAGGATGCTGATATTTTTTTTGATATGATTAAATATCGGGTAATAAAATTGAATGAAGAAGATAAAACGTTATTAGAGGAAGACTTAAATATAATTGAAATAGAAATGGCTCTAAAACAAATGAAAAATGGAAAATCGCCTGGAATAGATGGCCTAACATTTTGGCAAGACATTAAAGATTTGTTATACAATGCCTTTTTGGATTGTTTAAAGAATGATCAATTATCTCCAAATATGAAAACTGGTTTAATAACATTATTGCCAAAACCAAATAAAAATATATTATCGTTAGATAGTTGGAGACCCATAACACTTTTGTGTAATGATTATAAATTACTATCTTTGGCATACGCAAACAGGATTAAAAGTGTCTTAACAAAATTAATTGATGAGTGTCAATCAGCATTTATTAAAGGTAGACATATATACAACAACATAAGACTAATATTAGACATGATAGATTACAGATCCTTTATTAATACAGAAAGTTTAATATTATTCATTGACTTTTTTAAAGCATTTGATTAAATTGAACATGATTTTTTATTCAGGACTCTGGAACCTTTTGGATTTGGATGCACATTTTGTAAAGTAATCAAATTATTTAATAATCAGATTTATACCTACGTTACTCTCAACCCAGCCATTACACCCAGAATAGATATATCCTGTGGGATTCGGCAGGGTTGCCCAATTTCTCCAAAATTATTTATACTTTGCACTCAAATGCTGGCTTACCTCATTGTGCATCATCCAGATCTTGAAGGCATAAACATATTTGATAGAGAATTTAAAATAAGTCAGTTTGCGGATGACACAGTGTTTTTTTTGAAGGATAAATCAATACTAAAGAAAGCCTTAATTGTGATTTCTGTTTTTTCCTAAGGCGTCTGGTCTGTGTCTCAATCTGAAGAAATGTGAAATTTTACCTCTTTATGACTGCTTGGAAACTAATTTGGAGTCAATTCCTTTAAAAAGTAAAGTTAAGTATTTGGGTATGTATTTAAATAAGGATATTAAAATTAGAGATGTTGTTTCTGACTTGCTTCGTGATTCAACAGGAGTTTAAATACAGTAGTCCATGACACAAAGCATGATTTGCTTTCTGAATTGAGTGCCATCTTATAAAGACTACGACATTCATGTAGTTTGACGTTTCTTCCTTTATCTTATTTGTAGTTACCAGGCGGTGTTTGATGCTCCTTTCATCTGTTCTGTTGCCGTGACGATGGGCTTTTTCCAGGCTCGAACTCTCGCTGAGCGGGTCTTTTTACTTAATGTGGAGGCTAATCTCATTTGATTTCGTATCTTAAAGAGTAACTAAACCCCAAAACAACTTTATTTTGCTTCTAAACTGTATAAATGGGTCTTTACCAATGCCGTCTTTCAGTTTCTGGGGATTTTTTTACATTTTGGTGTAAACTTGTGTAATTCTACACTTTATGGTCTAAAAACGTCTTAGTGCTGCCCTCTTAGGGTTGAAATGTGGCTACTGCATTTGAATTTTGTGATTGGTGGAGAGCGGTACATCTCTACGTCACAGGCATTGACTGCGTCACAGCAGCCATGGTCTCACAGACACGCCCCGTGGGTTTGGGCATAAAACTATCAGACATACCGCCCCCCATCCCCCCCCACCCCCGTGGCGAGTTTGGTGTGGGATTGCGTTTTTCAGGTTACCATTATTATCCCATTAGCACTTAGTTAGCATAGCTAACATACTGTTTTGAACGTTAGCCTATGTTAGCATTACCATTCAGAGACTGGACTCCTCCGGTCTCTCTCTCCCTCAGCAGCAGCGGCAGCCTCGGGCAGCGCTGACTCAGCGTCCCGAGCCAGCGGCTCGAATTGATACGGCTCGCGGCCGCTGAGCTCCATAAAGCCTCCCTCTACTCCTCCATCTCCGGTGATGACGGAGGAGATCCGCTGGTTCAGGGCGCCGAGCCAGCGCCGGCCGAGTTCAGTGCTGCTGAGGCAGAGGGAGACAGGAGTAGTCCAGTCTCTGAGTGGTAATGCTAACATAGGCTAATGTTCAAAACAGATGAATGTTGATCAGATCGATCAGTCGCAAAACTGCCAACGTCGCTTTGGTCACTGTCCATGTTTCAGTGTCACATTAAGCGAGCTGTCATTGTCCTCCAGAACACACCCCCACATTCCCCCCTCCACTTTACCTCACAACTTGGCCATACCCCTCCGTTCTTCCTGGCACCGCCCACTTTGTAGAATTTTTTTTTAATGTCTGGGCGAGGGGTTATGCTTTTTCAGGGGGTTCAGTTACACTTTAAAGTTCTTAAAATGTAACCTCTTCTATAAAGAATGAACGACACAACTGGTTCACGCGTTGGACAACGTGAAACGTCGCCACACACGGTAAAAAGACAGTGTTGCTCTGCCGTCCATCTTTATTAAAACAAAACAGCAAAAACCAGACTTCTTTGTGTGAAATACATGAACAGACACACATTATGGATCTACGCCATCTAATAAATGTTACGCGGATAAGAAAAGGCGACCAGCACCCCATTATTCATCTGGTCAACAAGTATGGCTCTCATCTAAAGACTTTCCCCTCAGATCTCAACCAAGAAAACTTGCCCCTCGGTTCCTCGGTCCATTCCCCATCAAGAAAGTCATCAGTCCGACACCAGTTAAACTCAAGATTCCATCTCATCTCCGTGTTCATCCGGTATTCCATGTGTCCCAGATCAAACCTGTCTCCTCCAGTTCTTCCCAGTCCTTTCGGTCAGACCATAGAGCTTCAGATTCCAACGGCGTGAATAGCTCTCCAGGTGAGAGATGCACTTTTCCTGTGCTTCAGCGATTGCTTTATATCTATCGAGCTGTGCTTCGACACTGACAACTCTGTCCTTCATATCATTTAACTCAGCGCAGACAGCATCAAATGACTCCTTCACAGCTGTGATATGTTCAGTGTTCTCTTGGACAGCTTTTTCATTTCGGAGATGACTATGGAGTTGTCACACCATTTTTCAAGAGTGTCCGACCTCGAGTTAATCAGCATGGTAAGTGATGAGAGCTGGGAGAGAACCATAGATGTCTCAGTATCCACAACTTTTCTTAACTTACCAGCGGGAGAGGCACATGGAGTGACAGGGAGAGGGGAAACTCTTCTTCCATCCGGGAATATTGAAGCGGTTCAGAAACTGCCTCCAAGTAGTCGTGCATAGAGTCGATGAGAGTATTTTTAATGTCGACGGGCTTCTCAGGAATGAGAAGACTGAGCAGCTTGGCTAACATTAGCAAGTTTGCTAATGGAACCGCTGTTAGCTAGCAACTTCTTAGTTTCTGTCTTTCTCTTCTCGGGTTTGCTCATTTTGGTTCGCAAATAGATACCAAAACTAGGAGTAAAGGATGACTATTGCGTAGGCGTAAATAAAGTCTCTGTTCACTGTGTGTAATATATATAAAAAGCCTAGGTTCGCAGAGCTCAACAATAAGTGACTGCTCAGAGCGCCATCTTGGCTTCCTCCCCATTGTTGCTGGAACAGAAATATTCTTCTTCTTTTAGTTTTACGGCGGTTGGCATTACCGCCCCTTCTGCTCTGGAGTGTGGACCAGACAACAGGCCCACATCATATCACACATTCATCCCCACATTCATCCCCACACTCACACCCCTATTCAATTTTCTACACAATTCCTAATCTTCTTTATATCCTGTTAAAAAGCCCAGTGTCTCTCAGAAACCTCACCACTACCCTGACCCGTGCTTTCTCACTCACTTCCATTATTTCTTTTAAATTACATTCTTGGACCCCTAACTTCCTAAGATTATTCCTCATCTTCTCCCTCTGTGCTCCATATGCCCTACACCTCAAGAGTACATGATCCACTGATTCCTCCCCTTCTGACACCTCTCACACAATCCTGTCTGATGCTTCCCTACAAGTTTAAGTGACTTATTCAGTGAACAGTGCCCTAGTCTTAATCTCATAATCACCACTTTCTCTCTCCTATGTCCCTTTTCTGACCTAGTGATCCTGATGCTATTTTGAATGTTATATAAATGCCTTTCTTTCTGCTCTCATCAAAAACCACCAAGGCTCTCAAGACTGTTAACATTTGTAACCATCTGAAACTGCTAACTTGATTTTGGCTCTTGCAAACTTTTTTTTCTTTCCCTTAATTTATTTTATTCTTGTACTTACTTTTTATCTCATTGTCCCCATCACTCTCATTAATCCTCCTTGTAATACTACAATGTTATGTTTTATGTGATCCCTGTCTGTATGTCAAAAATGTGATGAAGTAAAAAAACAAAACAAAACATATCTTATGACTGATCATGTTAATAAATAGAGATTTCCTAAAAGTTTTTGTGTTGCTCTTTTTGTAAACTGTGTATTGATTTCTTGTTTAGGACATAAGGAATCAAAGGGAGGCTGAGGAGGGGAGGGACCGGATGGACCACTGTTTTCTGTTTGTCAATTTATGTTTTTGTCACTTTGGTTATTTAGTTGTTCCATGGTTGTTATAAATAAATTGATTAAAACAAATCTGAAATATCATTAAGTCATTTTACTAACAGTTGCATTATTATTCAGTTTTTTAAAGGTATGAACATTGAGCTTACTTTTAAAATTTAAAATGACTTGAAAATGAGATTTTAAAAAATGACATTAAGATAAATTATTGTGTAGTTATTTATAGTTACTCATGCAGGATTAACCTGAATGAGCTCTTCCTGGACCGTTCTTTAAGCTTTATTAGAATAAACAGGCTGAATAAAGTTCAGTGATATGGATGGAGGCCTCCAGCTGAGACCTCTGGGTGGTATTTTCTGGTTGACGAGGGGAACATCATTTAGGTTGGTCTGCAGAGAGGGCTTCGGGTAGCTTCTTTGCACTGTCCGCTGCGTCGTCCAGAGCTGGCTTAATCAACTGCTGCAAAATCACTAAGACGTGTTGAGAAGACACTTTGTCTCACCAGAGAGCACCGCTGATTTCTCCAAACCAGCCTCATCCTCTGCTACATCGTACTCAAGCTTATCCCCAGGGGCCACAATGTCACCAGCACTGAGGCAGATGCGGAGAAGAGCTCATGCTGTCATGACCTGCAATAATGTTAAAAACCTAAAAATGTTAAGTTATTGTTGCACTGGTTGTTTAAAAAAAATCTATTCATTTTATTTATTCAGAAAGTGCCGATTAGCAAGACATCACATAGTAAGAAAAAAACTATATATTCAATTCAATTTGGCACATTTTTTTTTAAATCAACCGAATATTAGAAAAATGTTATGTAATACTTAGTTATTTATATGTATATAACTAAATATTACAAAACTATGTATTTATGTATATATATATATATATATATATATATATATATATATATATATATATATATATATATATATATATATATATATATATATATATATATATATGTATAGTGGGTACAGAAAGTGTTCAGACCCCTTTAAACTTGTCACTCTTTGTTTCATTGCAGCCATTTGCTAAAATAAAAAAGATCATTTTATTTCTCATTAATGTACACTCAGCACCCCATCTTGACAGAAGAAAAACAGAAATGTAGAAATTTTTGTGAATTTATTAACAAAGAAAAACTCAAACATAATATTACAATAAACGGCTGGCTTGACGGCGTATTTTCAAGTGTCGGCTCACTTGACTCACTTGTCTAACATGCGGTGGTCCACCTGGTCAATGAATGACCCGCCTTAGAAGGATGCAGCCCCTGAATCTGGACCACACAGCCTTTATATATGTGTATGCAGTCTATGGTGTATGCTCACACTCATACTTTTCCACTTGTCTTCTTCTCTTTCACCAGCATTAAGTAACGCCCACTAACGTATTGATTGCTAAGCACGGTCAGGATGGGGACTGAAGAAGAAGAAGGGGCCCTGACGTCATTCTCCTGCGCCGTTTGGAATTGCCAATTCGATTTGAATTATGGGAGGGAGCCAAGATGGCGTCTGCTTAACATCTTCAGGTCGGAGCTCTGCTGACAAACTTTCTTTTTGCTGATTTTGGTGGTCTAAAAGATCTTCAAACTGCCCCCATAGTGACTGAAACGTCTTTTTCCGTTAGTTTTTGATATTTTTATGAAAGGATATCTCTTTTTTACTCTTACACACTTTTGCTCCCACGTGGAAGAAAAACGTGGAGCACAGCGATGATGTTCGTGACACGATACACTCCTCTGACAGAAGATCAGTTGAACCCACTTTAAAGGATAAAGATTCTGGATTCACACCACTCCTCAAAACTCCTGATAACCGCCCAGCAAAGAAACCCAAGCTGAACGTGAACACCCCTGAAGCTCCGCCGGCTATGTTAGCTGTGATGCTACGCATTGAAAAAAATGCAAGAGGAGTGCCTAGCTAGGATGGTACACGTGGAGACTGCCGTCAAAGCTAATAGTGCCTCTATTAAAGATGTTGTCGATTCTCTGCAGTCTCTGGCTAAGCATATGGAAGTTGTATCGGAGAAAATGGAGAATATTTATTCGAGGGTTTCTTCACTGCAGAAGGAGAATGCTGCTCTTCGGGATAAGGTGGAAGAAATGGACTCGTATAAGAGGAGGTGGAATCTAAGAGAGGCTGGAGTTGAGGAGAGTTCCGGCGAAAATGTAAAACAGCTAGTGATTGACCTCTTCAGTGCAGTCTCCCCAGACATCGCAGACCAGCTTCCACTCTCGGTGGACATCGCTCACAGGCTGGGTCCGTGGTCCGATAAGCTGAAATCCTTTCCTTATTTCTGACAGCACTGTCAGCAGAGCCCTTGGTTTGTATGGTAACTAAATTATATTTTAGAGTAGTTCATTCAACTTGAGCTAATACTTTATATATTGTTATATAGATTGTTTTCTACTGTTCTTGTTTGTTATGTCATTATCTTTACTCTCAGTTAATGTAAGGGGGCTTAGAAATATTGTTAAAAGGAAAGCTTTATTTTTGTTTGTGAAAGGGCACAAAAGTGATTTTGTTTTTTTTTCAGGAATGTCACTCTCTCAGAACTGAGGAAAATTCCGAAAATCCCAGTGGGGAAATGATGTCTGGTTTTCTCATGGTACAGATCGCTCAGCTGGTGTTGGTATCCTCAAAAACAGGTTTGAAGGGGATGTCCTGGTTGCTGACTCTGATCCTTTAGGTCTTTTCTGCCTACTGATAATTACAGTAAATCAGACCACACTAATACTGATTAGTCTATATGGATATAATGCCTCCTCAGAGGTGAATACTGTTAGGTTAAAAAAGTGGTTGACCTAGAAAGAATCACACACAAGGGTCGGAGAGAATATGGAGTCAATAAGCTCTGCAGAGGTGGATGTGGATAATCAGTTCTGCAGAGGGAGACCAGGAAAATACTATAAGGAATGAGCCAACCGTGTCTGTCTGTTCTCAGCCTCCCAGTGTTATAGTCTCTGGTCTCAAAGAGCATCCCCTCTGCAGTCTCTCTTTATTTAGTCACACTTCATTAACATATTAAAAGAACAGGATGTCATGCAAAGGAGCATGTGACTGAAACCAAAATGACATTTAAAAAGTACATTAGAAAGACACCCTAAGAAAATAATAATACATTATTATTGTACCTAACATTTCCCCCCTGAAATGTGGTTTTTAAATGTGATCACGAACAACAAAAAGTTGTAAAATAGGTAACAACTCCAATAATGTAAAAATATAAGAATCATAAAAACCAGACAACAAAAGGTTGCAAAATAAGTAGCATCCCAAATAAATAAAAAATAATAATAAGACATACAACAAAGAAATTGCAAAAGTAAGTAGCAATTTCAAAAAGATATTAATGCGAGCTTCACCTAGACATCATCCAATTAATCGCTACCTAAACAGTAGTTTAGATTAATGGAATCATAAAAAGGTTTTTACACATGTTAATTACAACCCATCTTCTTCTTCATTTCTGTCTTCATCTTCAAGCCTCTGCTCTTCTTTCCTTTGGTGTCTGGACGTCATCAGGTGTGAGGAAAAAGCAGGGGAATAGAAGCAGGCAAACTGCCAGACAGGAGGGGAGCCAAACTAGTTTCATGTTGGCTAGAGGCAAATAAGAGGACTAGCCCTCCAAAACAGAGGTTTGACCGCTAAGGGGACAGGGATGCTGTTCTGCTGGGTTTGAGACCAGAGGCCCTATTGGTCACTCTGTCCTTTGTAGCCCAGACTTCCCCACTGTCCCGTGTCTAGTCCCCTAATTGCCTTTGCAATTTGCAGTGTGAGATGTGTATCCACGAGGGTCTATCAGCGATTTTCACAGCCATGGGCGTGGTCAGCAGGACTTCAAAAGGTCCTTCCCAGCGGGGACTCGTCCAGTTCTTCCTTTTAATCACCTTGATGAATACCCAGTCTCCAGGTTTGATTGGCTTTTCAGGATCCTGCAAAACAGAAGGAGAGATAGGCAGATTGTGTGCGTTTTGCACTTCTTTGGCTAGGATAATTTTCCTCATGTAATCAGCTAATGTGAGTTCTTCGTCTGCTTTTTGCAAATCAGGCGCAACTAGAGGTAACCTGTAAGGTGTGCCATAAATGATTTCAAAAGGTGTTAAACCTTGGTTTGTTGGCGTGATTCTCATGTAAAGTTTTACTAGGTCCAAACACTCAGGCCATGGTCTTCTAGTCTCTGCCATGCATTTCCTGAGTCTGCTTTTGATGGTCCCATTATGTCTTTCTACTAAACCTGCACTTTGGGGGTGATAGGCACAATGATTTTTTAGTTGGATGTCTAAATGTTTTGCCATATTTTGAATAACCTCATTCATAAAATGTGGTCCATTATCTGAATATATTACTTGTGGAATACCATGGTTTGCAATGATAGGTTTTACATAGTGCTTTTGCCACTGTTAGAGCATCATTCTTTGCAGTGGGAATTATTTCCGGCCATTTGGAGAAAGCGTCAATTATTACTAAGCAATATTTGTATGAGCTGCTCTGTGTTAGTTCAATGAAATCCATGTGGATTGTGTGGAATGGGTAGGCTGGTTGAGGACATTGTTTTAAGTATGTTTCAAGGTTGTATGTTGTAAAGTGTTGCTGTATTATTGATACCATCCCCCCTGTGGAGACATGGCAAGGCCCATGGCTCACAAGCGCAGCAGCTTTAAACAGTGATTTGCGTAGGATGGGTTTATTACGAACTTCATAAAGTCCATTTTCATTTAGAATGGCACCTTTTGTTTTCCATAATTGTTTTTCAGAAGAGGGAGCGTTTGTTTGCATGTCTTTCAAAACAGTCTGATCTATAAGTTCCTGTTCTGTGGTCTGTGTATAAGCATTCAGAACATTAAGCAATTCCCAGGCGCCACAGCAATCCACCACCTCATTAGAGGCGGTAAAAGTATCTAGTCATTGCTGTGTGAACCGCAAGTAGTCTGGGGCAGTTGGACCCTGTGTATGGATCTGACCTCGCCCTCTGCCCCCTTCTCGGCCTCTGCCTCTGCTACATTCATTTGAAATGTGGCCTACTTTCCCGCAGATCCAACACGTGGGGGCAGTGTGCCCACCTTGATGTCTCCATGAACCCTGGGGTGTGTGATGATGTGTATTCCTTCGTGGTCTAAACCCCCCTTCCTTTGTTGTAGTTGTCACTTTGATAATAAACTTCCCCCTCATCGTCTTCAACCTGGGTGTGAAATACCTGTGTGTCGGAGTCTGGAGGTTTTGGTTTCTTCCCCTTTCTGTCCATGACACCTTCTGCAAAACGTGCATTGGCCATAAGGGTAGTAAGGTCGCAAGTTTCCCATGTCAGAAGGTGATTTTTAATCCAATTAGTGATAGTGGGGTGGAAACTATGTAGCAGACCATTACACAAATGCCGCATATATGGGGTATCATCACCACCCTCTTTAGTAAGGCCACTATGGATATCATGTTCTTTTTGGTATCTGTATTTAAAATCATCTACAGTTTCCCCAGGCTTCTGTTTTATGGAGGCCATATGCCCATAATCTGGTTTCTTTTTAAACTGTGCACGAACTTTATCCGCTACTGCATCGAATTGTTGCTTTAGTGCTCCCTGGAAATTATTCTGAAATTGTATTACAACTCCGGCAGCATCTCTTCCTGTGTAATTTCCTCCTACATGGTGCCAGTCTTTTCCCAACGATGCAGCCATAGCCTGTCCTAATTCATGACCGTTTAACCGGTAGGATTTGACCACATCAACCATATCCTCTGTCCATTTTTCTGGATCCTCCTTATGGCTGGTGATTTGTTCTACAACCTCTTTAACGTCTTTAAGTGACCATGGTCTAAAAACATATCTCGGAGTGCCATTGGCAGATGGTACTTGAATCATAGGGTTAACATCTATTGAGTTCTCTGGTTCACTCTCATAAGACTTATCCTCAGATTGTTTTGGACCTGACTTCTTTGTAATTCTAAGTCTTTGTTTTATTGTGGTACCATCAGTTTTTTCTTCAATTGCAAATTGATCTCTTGGAACAGGAGGATATAGACCTTCCCCTACAGCCCCCGGCTGGTCTGATGGGGGTGTTGGTGGAGGTGCATAAGGTTTTCCTCCAACAGCCCCAGGGGGGTCTGTCTGGGCTGTAGGTAGAGGTGCATAAGGAGGAGGACACAGTGTGAGTTCGTCACCGAGCTTTTTCAGAAGAAAAGCCTCATCTTTAGAGCCTTTGTTCTCTTTTCTGTTTTTTATATTTTGCTTCCTTTTCTGTTTCATCAGCCCACACACATGCTATTTTTAACTGTGTCTGTTTAAGTTTTTTCTTTTTACCTTTAGCGATAAGTGTTTTTGCTTCGAGAACACATACCAGTTCTTTCCATTGATTTCCTTTAAGTTTCCCGTCTACTTTATACTTTTTGCGCCATTTTGTCAGAAACTGAAGATTTTCGGGGTCCTTTTTATGCTTATACTTTGAATCTCCCTCTAATTTGTCGGTGGAAACATCGTTTCCCATCTTTGCGTTGTTTTAGATCAATATAAATTTCTTAATTTTAGTAATTTTGTCAATTTCAATAATGCTTGCCTGGTTTTCAAGGTTTTGCATGGACTGGCCCCACCTCCCCTGACAGATTTCATTAAAGCCCGGTGTTAGGTAAAAAAAAGTGGTTGACCTAGAAAGAATCACACACAAGGGTCGGAGAGAATATGGAGTCAATAAGCTCTGCAGAGGTAGATGTGGATAATCAGTTCTGCAGAGGGAGACCAGGAAAATACTATAAGGAATGAGCCAACCGTGTCTTTCTGTTCTCAGCCTCCCAGTGTCATAGTCTCTGGTCTCAAAGAGCATCCCCTCTGCAGTCTCTCTTTATTTAGTCACACTTCATTAACATATTAAAAGAACAGGATGTCATGCAAAGGAGCATGTGACTGAAACCAAAATGACATTTAAAAAGTACATTAGAAAGACTAAGAAAGGTCTTAATAATACATTATTTTACCTAACAAATACTTTCTTTGATTCGTTGGAAAACAAAATAGAACACTGGTTTCAAAAATACCCCAATGCTGGAATAATTATAGGATGGAATTTTAATATAGCTATACAGTCGTGGCCAAAAGTCTTGAGAATTACATAAATATTGGAAATTGGAAAAGTTGCGGCTTAAGTTTTGATAATAGCAATTTGCCAGAATGTTATGAACAGTGATCAAATGAATTGCATAGTCCTTCTTTGCCATGAAAATTCCACTGCATTTCATGGCTGTCATTAAAGGACCTACTGAGATCATTTCAGTAATTGTCTTGTTAACTCAGGTGAGAATGTTGCGAGCACAAGGCTGGAGATCATTATGTTAGGCTGATTGGGTTAGAATGGCAGACTTGACATGTTAAAAAGGAGGGTGATGCTTGAAATCATTGTTCTTCCATTGTTAACCATAGTGACCTGCAAAGAAACGTGTGCAGCCATCATTGCGTTGCATAAAAATGGCTTCACAGGCAAGGATATTGTGGCTACTAAAATTGCACCTAAATCAACAATTTATAGGATTATCAAGAACTTCAAGGAAAGAGGTTCAATTCTTGTTAAGAAGGCTTCAGGGCGTCCAAGAAAGTCCAGCAAGCGGCAGGATCATCTCCTAAAGAGGATTCAGCTGTGGGATCGGAGTGCCACCAGTGCAGAGCTTGCTCAGGAATGGCAGCAGGCAGGTGTGAGCGCATCTGCACGCACAGTGAGGCGAAGACTTTTGGAAGATGTCCTGGTGTCAAGAAGGGCAGCAAAGAAGCCACTTCTCTCCAAAAAAACATCAGGGACAGATTGATCTTCTGCAGAATGTATGGTGAATGGACTGCTGAGGACTGGGGCAAAGTCATATTCTCCGATGAAGCCTCTTTCCGATTGTTTGGGGCATCTGGAAAAAGGCTTGTCCGGAGAAAAAAACGTGAGCGCTACCATCAGTCCTGTGTCCTGCCAACAGTAAAGCATCCTGAGACCATTCATGTGTGGGGTTGCTTCTCATCCAAGGGAGTGGGCTCACTTCCAATTTTGCCCAAAAACACAGCCATGAATAAAGAATGGTACCAAAAGACTCTCCAACAGCAACTTCTTCCAACAATCCAAACACAGTTTGGTGAAGAACAATGCATTTTCCAGCACGATGGAGCACCGTGCCATAAGGCAAAAGTGATAACTAAGTGGCTCGGGGACCAAAACGTTTAAATTTTGGGTCCATGGCCTGGAAACTCCCCAGATCTTAATCCCATTGAGAACTTGTGGTCAGTCCTCAAGAGGCGGGTGGACAAACAAAAACCCACTAATTTTGACAAACTCCAAGAAGTGATTATAAAAGAATGGTTTGCTATCAGTCAGGACTTGGCCCAGAAGTTGATTGAGAGCATACCCAGTCGAATTGCAGAGGTCCTGAAAAAGAAAGACACTGCAAACACTGACTCTTTGCATAAATGTCATGTAATTGTCAATAAAAGGCTTTGAAACGTATAAAGTTCTTTTAATTATATTTCAGTACAACACAGAAACAACTCAAACAAAGATCTAAAAGTAGTTTTGCAGCAAACTTTGTGAAAACTATTTGTGTCATTCTCAAAACTTTTGGCCACAACTGTAGATAACAGAATAGACAGATGGCAACCCAGAAGCACAGCCTCAACCAATCCTCGCTTAAAAGTTTTTATGGACAAGTTCTCTCTTGCGGATATTTGGAGAGAGCAAAATCCAGAGATTGGTTCCTACACATTGGCAAATAAAGATGGCTCACAACGGTCCAGAATAGATTATTGGTTACTTTCTAAATGTCTTATTACCTGTAATATCTCTACCAATTTGATTATTTGCCCCCTGACTGATCATAAACCAATCAATATCTCTGTCACCTTCTCTTGTAACTCTGTCAAGAAAGCCTAGCTATGGAAACTTAATAATTCTCTTCCCAAGTTTTCAGAAGTCAATGTTGTAATCAGCAATTTAATTGGGAAATTTTGGACTAAAGCAAAAGCGGAAAATAAATTTGGTTGTAATTGGGAAATATACAAATTTGAAATGGGTACATTTTTCAGGCAATTTGGCAGCAACCTGGCAAAAAACAGAGGGGCAGAAGAAGCTGACATACTCTTCAGACTCTCTTTTTTAACTCAACAAACAAACTTATCAGACACTGACACTTATGAGTACCACAGGCCTAAAAATAAACTGGATGACATTTATAAACTTAAGGCAGAGGGTGCATTCATAAGGTCTCGTAGTAAATGGATAGAAGAAGGAGAACAAAATTCCTCATACTTCTTTAGCCTGGAGAAAGTCCATTCTAATAACCATATTGTGCAATTAAAAATTGATAATGAAATAACATGATTCTACCAAGATAGCAGCATACTGTGCAAAATTTTATGAAAATATTTACAAATGTAGGTACTGTGATAAAACTGCTTCCTCTTTCTTAGACTCCATTCATCACTTCAAAACAATCAATGGCGATGAGAAGACTTTATGCGAGAACTCCATCACTCCAGAAGAAGTTTCTCAAACCATATCGCAAATTAAAAACAATACATCTCCAAGAAAAGACCGCCTAACAGCAGAACTTTATAAAAACTTCTCTGAGTGGTTAGCCCCATTTTTAACAGAAGTTTATCATGAAAACATCGTTAATGGATCACTCCCTTCATCAATGACCCAAGGTGTCATATCCTTAATTCCAAAACCTAAAAAGGATCTTCTCTCTATTGATAATTGCCGCCCTATAACGCTTCTAAATAATGATTATAAAGTCCTAGCCCTGCTTTTTTCCAACAGAATAAAATACATTTTACAATCGATTATTGATGAGACTCAATCTGGCTTCATGAAAAAACGACATATTATAAACAACATTAGACTAGTTTTAGACCTTCTGGACTAGTGAACTTATTGACACAGAGAGCTTTATTCTGTTTCTTGATTTCCAAAAAGCTTTTGATTCAGTAGAGCACCGTTTAATTTTCAGAGTGGTAGAAAAATGTGGTTTTGGTTCTAAGTTCTGTAATACAATTAGAACATTGTATAACAACAATAGCTCTATCAAACTTAAATATGGAACTTCTCAAAGATTTTTGTTATCACATGGCATCAGACAGGGTTGCCCAAACTCTCCCTATTTATTTCTAACTGCTGTCCAGTTTCTGGCCACGTATATCACACAGAGTTCTCTGAATGGTATTAGAGTTGCAGGTAGACACATTATTATCAGTCAGCTGGCCGACGACACCACCCTGTTTTTACAAGACGCCTCCCAAATCCCTGCCGCCTTAAGCTTAATGCATTTTTTCTCTGAAGCTTCTGGCCTCCGTCTTAACTTAAATAAATATGAGCTCATGTCTGTTAAAGAATGTGCCACTTCTACTATTTGCAATATTCCAGTTAAAAATCAAGTAACCTATCTAGGAATTATAATAACCAAGGATCCTAAACTTAGATGTCTGACAAATTTATCCTCCGTTATAGACAAAACTAAAAGAAAATTAAATTTATGGCTTCAAAGAGATCTGTCTTTAAAAAGCAGGATCCTTCTTTCAAAGGCTGAGGGTTTGTCTAGGCTATCCTATGCAGCCCAATCTCTTTATGTTAATAATTGTACCCTTAAAATGATTGATGAAATGCTATTAGACTTTGTCTGGAAAAGAAAATGTCACTATATCAAAACATCAGTTTTGATCAATTCTACAGAATGTGGTGGCATGAACTTTATAGACTTTTCAACCCTCAACAATACTTTTAAAATAAACTGGCTTAAACATTATTTATTCAATCCATCCTCTATTTGGAATGCTATCCCCTCCTATATTTTTTCTAAAGTAGGTGGCCTGGGGTTTCTTTTGGTTTGCAACTATGACATTTCCAAAATTTCCATAAAGCTTTCAAACTTCATAGACATATGTTGCTCGCTTGGTGTCTTATTTTTAAGCACAGCTTTTCACTACATAATTGTTATATCTGGAACAACAAGGACGTTACACACAAGAAAATAAGCATCTTTTTTGAAAACTGGTTCAATTAATTACCTTAATTATTTAGCTATTCAAACCTGATGGACAATTATACAGTTACAATGTATTTATCGAAGCTTATCCTGTGTTAATTTCTCCTACAGAGTTTTCTATTGTCATGGATTCGATTCCTTCTGGCATCAAAATGCTGCTGAAAAGTTTCTCCCTCTCTGGTCCCATTATCACAAAATTAGATCTGTCCCAAACATTTGTGGGTAAAATATGTCTCTCTGTCAGCCAATCTAAGAATAGAAATATTAGAATGCTCTTTCAACGACTTTGTGTCTACTCCTCATATTATATCTTATTGGAATAGTTTAGTAAATGACATACCTTGGAAAAAGGTTTGGTCCTTACCTTATCGATATTTCCTAATAAGGTGAGAGAAATTTCTTTTAAAATTCTGTATAAATATTAACCAACTAAAATGTTCCTTTCACACAGATTCAAAAAAGATATCGACACCAGCTGCTCTCTCTGTGATAGTCTTCCTGAAACTCTGGCTCATTTATTCTGGTCCTGCATTCATGTGGAAAAATTCTGGTCTGAGATTTTAAGACTTGTGCAAATTAACATCCTCCCAAATGCATAATTTTCCTTCAAAAATGTTGTCCTTAGTTTTTATGAACATGAATAAGACAGCAGATACTATGTTATTAACCTAATATTCATTTTAGCTAAAGTTTATGTTCATAAATGTAAATATTCCAACACTAAACCATTCTTACGTCTCTTCATGTCTGATACAAAAAGATATTTTGTGTCTATTAAAAATTCCAATAATTTCAAAGCCATAAAGACTGTAAAATTGTTTGAGAAATATGATGTATGTAATTGGTGATTTGCATATATTTGTCTTTTCAAGTGCATCTGTTAGTGTTTTTTTGTTTTTTCTTTTCTGTCATTCCTGTCTAATTTATTTGTGCCCCGCACTTTTATTGGCCTGCTGTTGTTTATAGCCCCCATGTTACTTTTTTTTGTTCAGTCCTGTTTTTTTTGTATTTGAGCTGTTTTCAATAAAGCTTATAGAAAAAATAGAAGATTTTAATTATGTTATACCTTTTGCGGGGGTAGGGATGAAAACGAAAAAGCAATATGATTTTCTTTATGGTTTTAATTAGATCACTGAACGAGCTACGCTGAACTGCAAAATGAAAAAGCTGTTTGGATAATTTATTTTTCATTTTATTTATGAGTCAAAAAGGGCATTTGTATTCTGAAAATGAAAATGCATTTGCAGAAATGCATTTTCATTTTCAACTTTGACATTTCAAATTGAATTTTGTAACTATTTTGCTGGGGTGCAATTTTAAAATTAAATCTTAAAAGCCCTTTTCTATTTAATTCTAATTAAGTTACAGAATGAGCACTGTTGAATTGTAAAGTGAAAAAGCAGTTAGGATGATTCGTTTTTAATTTTATTTGAGTCAAAAATGGCATTTGTATTCAGAAAATGAAAAAAGCATTTCTGCCAATGCTTTTTAATTTTCAACTTTGACATTTCAAATTTAATTTTGTAACTATTTTGCTGGAATGCAATTTGAAAATTAAATCTTAAATGTCCTTTTCTATTTCATTTTAATGAAGTTACTGAATGAGCAATGCTGAATTGTAAAATGAAAAATGAGTTTGGATTATTTCTTTTTAATTTTATTTATGAGTCAAAAATAACAGCTAGACTTTGAAAATGAAAAAGCATTTCTGCTAATCCATTTTAATTTCATTAATGTTACACATACGCTTCCATATTATGGTGCACCCATCCACTGTGGCATGTAGAAAACATCTCAGGTGGGATCTACTTGTCATGCCAGTAACGTTGGAGACCATCAGGTCCATCAAGGTAAAACATTTTCTCATCGGAGAATAAATTTTTTTCCCACCTTTAAATGTCACATGTTTGGTGCTCTCTAGGAAGGTCCGAAAGGTCAGTTTTGTGGCGTTCAAGGA
This sequence comes from Valencia hispanica, assembly GCA_963556495.2. Classification (NCBI taxonomy): domain Eukaryota; kingdom Metazoa; phylum Chordata; class Actinopteri; order Cyprinodontiformes; family Valenciidae; genus Valencia; species Valencia hispanica. The sequence goes on from OY747702.1 coordinate 5,780,266, forward strand.
GACATGCCCTTTTAGACGTTTTTTGTTTTGTTTTTGAAGCCCTTCAGTCTCAGTCTTCAGTTTGATGGTTATGGGGCTCCAGTCAGCACCAGTAATGGCCTTAATTTAGGTCGTGGATTGTCCAGTGTCTTGACGGACAGCCAGATCCTCCGGCAAATATTTTTTTTGGGTCTCCCACTGGACTTTTTTGTTCCATAACCCTAAGGCTCATTTAAGAAATTCCAAATAACTGTCCCACTACATCCCACCTAAGCAGTGATGGCGCTGCGAGATAACCTGTTAATGCAGTTCAACAACCTGATCAAAAAGAGAATGTTTTTTTGCCTTTGCCATCAGAATGTCATGACAGTGTGACTACCTGACAGAAAATGACAATGAATCTACAATTTGCACAGATTTGGCTTTTTAAAGACATGTCTTAAACATTTGATCAGCTGCAAAACAACCTGATCAGTTCAAGCATTGTTTTCTATAAATTACATGCTCAAATTTTTTTTTGTCTCACTCCCATTTCTTCTTGTTGGAACTCTTCTTGTTGGAGATCTACTTGGAACCTTGATCTAAATCAAATCGAGAACTTTTGGGGATGGATGGCAAGAGAAGTTTACTAAAATGGACAACAGTTCCAGACAGTCTTCACCACTTGGAGAAATGTTCCCATTCACCTCATGGAAAGGCTGACATTGAGCATGCCGCATAAATTGTTATGACGCTATATTTACACATATATCCACGTATGTGTATGTATTTATATATAGTGTTATAAATTTTTACAACACTGTATATATAGAGTTAGAAATTGCTTTGGCTTTATTTGAAATGGTATGGACACAGAGCTCATGTCTTGTTGGAGTTTCTGTGAGACAATATTAATTAATCTGATCTTCAGATGCGGTTCTAGACCAAATTGTGGCCAGTGTTTTTTCATCAGGGCACAAAAAAAGAACAAAACAAACAAAAAACAGGGTATTATTTGACTGGAATAATAACCCCTGTGAGCCACAGGGCCACTAGGGGCTCTGGATCTAGCAGATGAAAACTGTGATCCTATCTCAATATGGCTAAAGCTAAAATTGCAACACCTTTATTTTTAAATAATTGTTCACTAGCCAGGAACACGCCACAAAGATATGAATTTAAAGATTTAATGAAGGAAGGGGTCAAAGGGATGAGTCGTCTGGGGGATGACTCATAAGAGAATGAGTCGTCTCTGCATGGGTGTGCAGTCTTAGAAATAACCTGCTCCGGACCCCTCAGATGGCACCTCAAAAAAGGAGGGGTTAAAGGCTGGTGAGAACAAGGTAGGGATGAGGGTCAGGGGAGGATGGGGGGTTGATGAGGTGTAAAGGGACTAGGGGAATGAATGAGGAAGAGGGTAGGGATGAGTATTGAAAGGATAAGGAATAAGATAAGAGATACTTTAATAATCCCCGTGGGGTAATTCAGTTTCAAATATGAATGCATGGATGAGGAGAGTTCGGTTGAGGAATAAATGGATGAGGAGGCTGGGGATAAAGAATAAATGGATGAGGAGGGTGGGGATGAGGAATGAAGGGATTAGGGAAAGAGAAAGGGGGAAATGAAGGAATGAGGAGGGTGGAGAAGAGATTAGGAGGGATGAAGGGATGAGGTAGATGGAGGAGATGCTTGAGTGAGGGCAAAGTAGGGCGGGTGTTGAAAGAATGTGATGAACGTGGAACGCAGAGTGGATTGACTGTGCTGTGTAATTAGAGGGGTGTTTGTATCTATTTTTCAAGTGTTATCACTTCAGTACAGGGGCCAGGACCAGTTCTACAGGGGCACCAGCCCGCGTTAGTCATTTCAGTATCTAAAAAAGTCTTTGGTGAGAGAGATCTTATGTTTAATAAACCACATTTAATCATTTTATTTTTCTGTTCAATCAGAGTGGTATTTATCTGTACAAGATTTTCATGATTTGCTCTTGTTAAGTTAACCTTTAATACAAACTATGACTGTGCTTCCTGGTCTTGACCCTGGGTTGTCAGCGTTTTGGAGGACTAATAAATTTGACAATATTACTAGAAAGAAGAGCTGTTCTATCCAAAGTGGGATGGATTCCATCTTTCCGGATCAGCCCAGGTTTTCCTGAACATTTTCGCCACTTGTCAATGCAGCCCAAATTGTTTTTTTTCAGGACACCACCTAGACAACCAATGGTTAAATGACAGGATGTGGCTAAACATATCATCACTGGTCAGATCAGGCAGGGGAACAGTAAAAATTACAGAGTTCCTCCTCAAAGTTTAAACACCTAATTCAACAGAAGGAACATAATCATCGTAAACATACGTGAGTACCCCAGGATTTTCAGCTCAATCATTTTCTGCAAGACTGCATTCTTAATTTCTTATGAATATACCGCTTCTTCACAGGAATTTGAAAATGTTCTACATGCACACAGCAGAATTATATTTCTTTGTCTCCAAAAGGTTGCACAAACTGTGGGGGAGAAAGGGACTGTTAGGTTGTGCCATATCAAAAAAAGTTAAACAAAAACAGGGCCTAGGTGTCATTTAAGTGAAAACAAAGAAAAATGCAAAAAAGACAATGCCATACAGAAATATACCCAATATAATCATTTTATTTTTCTGTTCATGAGAATAAAAATGTTGTTAGAAATGGTTAGAAATATTTTCCGGTTTTAGATATAAAAGTGTTGATGCTTTTTGAATGATACATTACAGATGATCTATGGCGTTGTAGATCATGTGAGAAAATAGAATACATTTGTAGTTAATGAGTAAGGCCACATAGCACGACTAGTGTCTGTTTAGTCCTGCTGTAACGTCTTTGATTCATATGGAGGAAAACACAAATGTGGGTTGATCTGAGAGGAAAAGGTAATAGTAGTATTGCACATGGGTCTGGTCAGCGGACCATACAAACATCTAGTATGCAGAATTTGGCTCTGCATGTAGGGCAGGGGGCCTTGCTGGATAACCAAGTCTCTGGTCGTTGCTGGTCCTGGCGACTGGCAAACCATCGTCCCAAACAAAAGAGGCACCACATGGGCCTGCAGAAACACTGCTGGCACTCTGATTCATTGTCTATTCCTGTAGTCAAGACACAGGCAATGATGTTAAGTATTACAGACCTAAATATTCACACAAAGAGTTTCCATTACCTTATGACAAAACTTTACAAATATGTGAGGTTTGTACTGAAGATATGCTGCTATTAACTAACAAGCTTTCATTTGAAAGCTTCATATTAAAGATTTTTATTTTTTTATTTTTTAGGAAAGTCACATTCGTCCAATATAAATGTCAGAATCTCAACAATGTAAGCTCTTACCTGATGTATGGCAGAGTCTAACCAATTTTGTACTTGCTGAAACTTGCATACAGCCGATACAGGGCTCCACTTCCTGTAGATGTTGCATTTGCTTACATTTCTTAATAGTTGTTGGAACAAAATCACGGATATGCAAAAGATTAAACTAAAGCAGAGTACTACCTGCCCACTGGGGAGTGAGTATCGTTGATTGAGCTCAACTTGAGCTCTAAAGGTTTCCAGAAAGAGCTCAGAGATTGTTTGATGGATCACAACATTGGGAGAAGTTCTGATGGGAGCTCTGAGCTTTTCTCTGAAATCTGTATATTCAGCGGAGTTAAGACTAAAACAAAACAGCAGAAAATATTTTATTGGAAACTATCCCATTAATCACTAAACCAAGTTTTGTGTGAAACTGTTATTGTTAGCAGTTGTGTGTGTACACACGTGCACACACACCTAATACTGAATGGTCTGACTGCAAGGTTAATACTTTCCACCCTCAGGGTCAGAATCTCTATGGGGGAAGGTGAATCTGGGCTCAGATGATGCTGCCTGGACTCTGTCACGGTCACATGACAATCACTCTGTAAGGCCATGTCGATGTGATATGTGGTCACCTACAAACAGGAAAAGAAACACAGTGTCTTTGAATAACAACTCTTCAAACAGATAAAATGCCTGATTTATCAATATTCCAAATAAAGAATGCAAAATTTGTGCAAATTTGATTTGCGGGTGAGCTAAAATTGTGTGCGCAAATGAAAACAGGCACAAAGAGAGCATTCACATGAGGACTTTGCATCCGCGGCTGTGTGTGCAAGCATTCCTGCCAAATGGACTGTGCCACAGCCAGAGAGAGCAGAATTAGGTGCAGTGGACTGATGATGCGTCTTTAAAAAAAAAACAAAAAACATAACTGTCAAGTCTATTGCTGTCAGAGATATAATTACTATTAGTCTAGAATGTCTGAACTATACTTTTCGTCTGTTATGAATAAACTTAATGCGTGCGGTGTACATGCGCTGCCCCTGTTCCATGCAGACACCGTATTCCAGAGAGCTTTTATTAAAGCTACAGAGCTTGTCCACAACAAGGCAGCTCGCTTAAATGTCCATATTCAAATTAAAATTTCAAAAATACTTTATTGATCCCAGAGGGAAATTAAGTGTTGTTGTATCTCATATAATTAATTCTTTAAGGAGTTGTTGTAGATAATGATGGCTGTGGGCAGGAAGGATTTCCTGTAGCAGTCTGTATTGCAGCAGAATTGAAGAAGCCTCCGACTGAAGACACTCTGTTGTTGTATGAGAGTCTCATTAAGAGGATGCTCAGGGTTGTCCATAATTATTTTGATTTTATGAAGAATCCTTCTTTGCATTATCATCTCCAGTGGTTCCACAGTAGTGACAAGAACAGAATTAGCCTTTTTTATCAGGTTGTTGAGCCTTTTTAAGTCCCTGACTCTGATGCTGCAACCCCAACAGATGATGGCTGAAGAGATTACACTCTCCACAACAGACTTGTAGAAGATTTGCAGCATCTTGCTGCAAACCTTGAAGGACCTACGCTTCCCTACAGTCTGCTCTGTCCCTTCTTGTAAACGGCTTCACTGTTCAGTCTCCACTCCAGTCTGTTGTCAATGTGAACTCCGAGGTATTTATACTCCTCAACCACCTCCACTTCTTCTCCCATGATGGAAACAGTGTTTGACTTATCACTGTTTATTCTGAAATCTACAATCATCTCCTTTGTTTTGTTCACATTCAAGGTAAGACAATTGTTTCCACACCATGCCACAAAGCGGTCCACTAGCTCTCTGTATTCAGCTTCTTGTCCATCTCTGATACACCTGACAATTCATCTCAGTATTTCTGCAGATGACAGGTCTCTGATTTGTACTGAAAGTCTTAGGTGTACAGAGTGAAAAGGAATGGTGAGAGTATGGTCCCCTGTGGTGCTCCTGTGATGCTGACCACTTGGTTTGACACACAATTCTTCAGTCTCACAAACTGTGGTCTGTTTGTCAGGTAGTCGTTGAACCAGGCGATTGTTGACGGCTCCAAATGTGTCTTCAGAAGTTTCTGACAAAGCAAATCCGGCTGAATTGTGTTAAATGCCCTGGAGAAATCAAAGAACATGATCCTCACAGTGCTGCCTGCTTTGTCCAGATGACAGTGGGTTGGTTGAAGCAGGTGGATGATGGCGTCTTCAACTCCAATTCCAACTCCACAGCGATAAGCAGAATGCAGCGGGTCCTGATACGTTCTTGTTTGCTTACTCAGGGGTGCCAACAGGAGTCTCTCCAGGACCTTCATGATGTGGGATGTCAGGGCAACAGGTCTATAGTCATTGATGACTGATGGGTGAGTTCTCTTTGGTACTGGATACAAGGCAGGATGTCTTCCACAACACTGGAACCTTCTCCTGAGTTAGGCTAAGTTAGGTTGAAGAGGTGCTGCAGAATCCCACAGAGCTGCTCTGCAAAGGCCTTCAGGACTCTGGGGCGGACACGATCTGGACCTGCAGCCTTGTTCCGGTTCAGTTTCTCCAGCTGCCTCTTCACCTGACTTTTGGAGACAGACAAGTGGGAGGGGGAGGCAAAGGGGGTAGCAGCATTTCCTGACTTGTTGAAGTCAAACTTGTGGAATCAGAAGAGTCCAAGGCTGAGGTGAAGGATAAACATCCGAGGTGTAACAAGAAAGCCGTTGAACAGAGGAGATTGGGATGTCTGTTCGGCTGGGAACAGGAGAGGGGGATGCTGAGCTAGTTCCTGAAGTGAACCTATTGAAGAAGGTGTTCAGTTCATTGGCTCTGTCCAGACTTCCATCTATCCAATCTTTCCTGTCCTTAAAGCCTGCGATCTTTTTCATTCCTGACCAGACATCTCTGATATTGTTCCTCTATAGTTTGTTCTCCAGCTTCTTCCTGTATGCCTCTTTGGTGTCTCTGATTTTGACCTTAAGTTGCTTATGTATACTCCTCAGTAATTCCCTGTCTCTCTCCCTGAAGGCTCTTTTTTTCTTGTTTAGCAGCTCCTTCAGGTCACTGGTGATCCAGGGTTTGTTATTAGGGAAGCATCTTACTGTTCTGGTGAGGATTATGTTGTCCACACAGAAGTTTATATAGTCAATCACACGCAGTCATGGCATTAATGTCCTCTCCATGTGCTTGGCAAAGAGTCATCCAGTATGTGATCGCAAAACAACCCAGCAGGGCTTCTTCAGCTTCCTATGACCTTTTTCTCACAGTTTGTTTTGTCACAGGTTGCCTCTGAACAAGTGGTTTATATTCTGAACAGAGAAAAACAAGATTGTGATCTGATTGTCCCAGAGGAGGTCTTGGTTTGGACATGTATGCATCCTTTACATTTGCATAAAACAAATCCAAGGTCTTGTTTTCCTTTGTGGAGCAGCTGACAAACTGTTGAAATGTTGGAAGTGTAGTAGAGAGCGAGGCATGATTAAAATCACCAGATATTACCACAAATGCATTGGGGTGCTGGGTCTGTAGCTTAGCAACAACGGAACTGATGACATCACATGCATTGTCCGCAACAACTGAAGGTGGAATGTAAACAACTGCAAAAATAACACTGGTGAACTCTCTTGGTAAATAATATGGACGAAGACTTACTGCCAAGAGTTCGACATCTGGGCTGCAGAGACAACACTTCACAGTAATATGTACTGGATGACACCATCTGTTGTTGACAAGCACTGCTACTCCACCTCCTTTTCCTTTCCTGCTCATCTTCAGATCTCTGTCTGCTCTGTTAGAGACGTTGGAGTCGGGGATATGATCCTGCAGCCACGTCTCAGTAAAACACATAACACTGCATTCCCGATACTCTGGCTGAGTCCTTGTAAGCGCTTGGAGTTCATCCATCTTGTTAGCCAGTGATCTCACGTTGCCCATCATGATCGATGGAAGAGATGGCTTGAACTTCCTTTTTCTCTGTCTCCTTTTTGCTCCTGCTCTGCATCCACGTCTCCTCCTTATCAACTCATCAGGGATTTGTGGTTTCAGTTGAGGTATTATTTCAGCTTTTGTGATGTTAATCAGCTGCTCCCGGCTGTAAACCACATTGTTGCCATGGTTACACATCATAACATGTTATCAAAACATTAAATATTTACAGCAAAAATCCTTCCAGCTTCACAGCACCAAAAACTAGAAAGTATACAGGTCAAAAAAATGCAATCTTTCTCAAGAAAAAAGAGGAACCACTGTACAAAAAACAAAACTTAAATATGTAGCCAACAGAGCCACTCCAACATGCAGCCACCCAGAGCAGCAGAATTCAAGAAATGATCTAGGGCTGATGTTGGGCTGACCAATCACAGACATACGGTTCTCCGTTTGCATTCGTCGGATAGTTAAAAAATTGGGCTTACTCCGTCTGTCACTGCGTGCCTGTTGCCTTGCGTCAACGAATAATACTGCTGCGTGTCTCTGCATCTCCACTGACGGAGAAGTATAAACTAGGCTTAGGTCCTAGATAATTTTGTTCTAACCATCATTCGCCTGTCCCCCCTTATGAAGGAATACTGTGAAATCCAGGTCCAAATAAGTAACAAGAACTTAGTAACAAATAAGATAAAACGTAAGAATGCCGTCGAACCTAATACAGGTTTGTTTTCAAAAGCAAATCCCCACAGAAAAAATATCAGCCACTAAATCACTTAAATTGGCTCTATTGAACATTTGTTCTCTGTCAGGAAAGTCATTTTTAATTAATGAGTGTATTACTGAGCATAATCTTAGTTTCGTCCTCCTCACAAGGACTGGCTCAATGAAAAAAATGACACCTGTGTTGTTGGAGTTTGCTCCTCCCAACTACAAATTTCTTAGTGAGTGTGGAAGGAAATAGAAAGGTGGATGGGGTTTTTGCCTTATTATTTGTTGATTCACTACACTGTAAAAAGGTATTTCTGGACAAATTTGTATGTTTTTGAATATTTGGGAGTTGAGGTAAAAAGCCACAAACAAGTTTTAAATCTAATTTGTACAAATCCCTAAAGTATGTATGTCCATCCATCCATCCATTTTCTTCCGCTTATCCGGGGTCGGGTCGCGGGGGCAGCAGCCTACGCAAAGAGACCCAGACTTCCCTCTCCCCAGCCACTTGTTCCAGCTCCTCGGGAGGAACCCCAAGGCGCTCCCAGGCCAGCCGAGAAACATAGTCCCTCCAGCGTGTCCTGGGCCTTCCCCTGGGCCTCCTCCCGGTGAGACGTGCCTGAAACACCTCACCAGGGAGGCGTCCAGGAGGCATCCTGACCAGATGCCCGAGCCACCTCAACTGACTCCTCTCGATGTGGAGAAGCAGCGGCTCTACTCTGAGCCCCCTCCGGATGACTGAGCTTCTCACCCTATCTCTAAGGGAGAGCCCAGACACTCTGCTGAGGAAACTCATTTCAGCCGCTTGTATCCGTGATCTCGTTCTTTCGGTCACCACCCAGAGTTCGTGACCATAGATGAGGGTAGGAACGTAGATCGACCAGTAAATCGAGAGCTTCGCCTTTTGGCTCAGCTCTCTCTTCACCACGACAGACCGGTAGAGCGCCCGCATAACTGCAGATGCCCCACCAATCCGTCTATCGATCTCCCGCTCCATTTTTCCCTCATTCGTGAACAAGACCCCCAGATACTTAAACTCCTCCACTTGGGGAAGGCCCCATCCCCGACCCGGAGGAGGCACCCCACCCTTTTCCGGCTCAAGACCATGGCCTCGGATTTGGAGGTGCTGATTCTCATCCCAGCCGCTTCACACTCGGCTGCGAACAGCTCCAGCGAAAGCTGTAGATCATGCTCCGATGAAGCCAACAGGACCACATCATCTGCAAAAAGCAGAGACCCGATCCTGAGGCCACCAAAACGGATCCCCTCAACGCCTTGGCTGCGCCTAGAGATCCTGTCCATAAAAGTTAGGAACAGGATCGGTGACAAAGGGCAACCTTGGCGGAGTCCAACTCTCACTGGAAACAAGCCCGACTTACTGCCGGCAATGCGAACCAAACTCTGGCACCTGTCGTACAGGGACCTAACAGCCCGTATCAAGGGGCCCGGTACCCCATACTCCCGGAGCACCCCCCACAGGGCCCCCCGAGGGACACGGTCGAACGCCTTCTCCAAGTCCACAAAACACATGTAGACCGGTTGGGCGAACTCCCACGCACCCTCCAGGACCCTGCTTAGGGTGTAGAGCTGGTCCAGCGTTCCACGGCCAGGACGAAAACCGCATTGTTCCTCCTGGATCCGAGGTTCGACTATCCGTCGGACCCTCCTCTCCAGAACCCCTGAATAGACCTTACCAGGGAGGCTCAGAAGTGTGATCCCCCTGTAGTTGGAACACACCCTGTGGTCCCCCTTTTTAAACAGGGGGACCACCACCCCGGTCTGCCAATCCAAGGGAACTGCCCCCGATGTCCACGCAATATTGCAGAGCCGCGTTAACCAACACAGCCCCACAACATCCAGAGCCTTGAGGAACTCCGGTCGAATCTCATCCACCCCCGGAGCCTTGCCACCGAGGAGCTTTTTAACGACCTCGGTGACCTCAGCACCAGAGATTGGAGAGCCCGACCCCAAGTCCCCAAACCCTGCTTCCAGATTGGAAGGCGTGCTGGTGGGATTGAGGAGGTCTTCGAAGTATTCCATCCACCGACCCAAAACGTCCCGCGTCGAGGTCAGCAGCACACCATACCCACTGTAAACAGTGTTGGTGGCAGACCGCTTTCCCCCCCTGAGACGCCGGATGGTGGACCAGAATCGCTTCGAAGCCGTACGGAAGTCGTTTTCCATGGTCTCTCCAAACTCCTCCCACGCCCGAGTTTTTGCCTCAGCAACCATCCGAGCCGCATCCCGCTTGGCCTGTCGTATGTATGTAACTTTTTCAAAGATTTTAGTGACCTTCTATTTGTAATATGTGTTGATCATGCCTGTTTAATTACTGTGAGAAATTTCAAAATCCATGTTGACAACCCTGAAGACAGAGGGGCAAAGAAACTTTGTAATGCACTTAAAAACACACAAACATGGACACACTCTGCACCTGCTTATCAGTAAGGGTCTAAACATCTCAAAGGTCTCTGCAACTGATGTCTCCCTGTCTGACCATTTTTCTGTTATATTTGAAAGCAAAATTTCAGTTGACTCACTTAGCCAAACAGAGATTATTAAAAAAGAAATTTAAGGAACGCACTGCTGAAACCTTCGATCAAGTTTACTCTCCCATCTCCCTTTCATCATGTTACCCAGTAAATGAGTTGGTAGATAACTTCCTTTCTATAGTTTCAGACATAACTGACTCCATTGCTACCATTAAAATGAAGGTCGTGTGCAGAAGGAAGAAGTCTCCATGGAGAAGTGCTCCTCTAGTACGAAGTGAAAAAAGAGAGTGGAGTCGGGCTAAACGAAAATGGTGAAAAACTCAACTCCAACAAAATCTAAGAAGAAAGACTGAGGAGATCACTGACCACTGGAAAATGCAAGGGAATCATTCTTCTATGAAATCTTTAACAAAAACAGTAACAATGCTTGTGCCTTGTTTGCCACACTTGACAGATTAACTAAACCTCCTGTGACTGTAGCATCTGAATGTACTATACTAGGGCCGGCAATGACTTGGTTAACTTATTTACAGAGGAAAACAAAAATTTGAGGGTCAATCTGCACATCAACATGAAATTTAGTACCAGTGCTTTGTCCAATTACAACAAATGCAGAGAAAATGACAATTCTATCAACTCAACCATAAAACTTAGATTTTACATGATTTGAGGTCTTGATGTCCTGCCTGCTTTCCTTTAAGAACATTTTGTGTTTTGTCATTATGTCTGATCTAATTCAAGTAGTAAACTCATCCCTCTAATCAGGTTTTTCCTCCAGGCTTTAAAAAAAGCAGCAATCAAACCACTGCTGAAACAATATGGACAAGTCACTAGTCACTACTCTTTCATTTATCAGTAAGTTTATTGAAAACGCTGTGTTTCAATAGATTTCTAACAAAGATAAACCGCTTTGATGTCTTTCAGTCTGGTTTCCAGGCTCACCACAGTACTGAGACTGCCAATAGTCAAAGTGGTCAATGACATTTGCATAAATACGGACTGTAGAAGAACTACAATGTTGGACCTCAGTGCAGCATTTGCCACTGTCGACCATGATTAAAACGACTGGAGAGATGGTCAGACTCTCTGGTACAGTACTTGGCTGGTTTGAGTCTAAAGCGTGCCGCACACGAAAGCTATCTGCTGAGCAAAAAGTCATTCGAGGCCGTTTGCTCAGCAGAAAGCTTGCTGTGTCTCCTGCCGCAAGAGGCATTGAGGTGAAAATCAAACAGGTTTGAAATTTTTCACCTCACGAGGTGAAAAACTCACTGTGTGCGTTCTACGTGAGCTGTGTGCTGAGGGCAAATATTCAAGCGACCAATCAAAACGCATCCTCCGCTCACATGATTCCAAGATGGCAACCCACTGTTTTCACGTCAAAACAATGAATGAAATGGAGACAGAGACGGATTTGGAGGAAAAGCTGCTTCTCATTTTTTTTATGAGGCGTCGCCGCTGCCACTGTTTGAAGGTTAGGAAAATATGGGTTACGGTCGAGTACCCACGAGTTTATCTTCTAAAATGTAATCTTCTCTGTGGGCTGCCATCTTGGAATCATGTGAGTGGAGACCGCGTTTTGATTGGTCGCTTGAGTATTTGCCCTCAACACTCAGCTCACGTAGACCGAACATAGTGAGTTTTTCGCCTCGCGAGGTGAAAAATATCAAGCCTGTTTAATTTTCACCTCAACGCCTCGTGAGGCAGGAAACTCCCCGAAAATTAGCCGCACACAGCGAGCTATCTGCTCAGCAAACGGCCTCAAATTACTTTTTGCTCAGCAGATAGCTTTCGTGTGCAGCAGGCTTTACCGGGAACAGGGATTTCTTTGTGTCAATGAACATAGGTCACATGTGGAGTGCCCCAGGGCTCCATTCTGGGCCCCCGTCCTATTCTACATGCTCCTGCTACCTCAGATTATACTAGGATTGGACGATATGGAATTTTTTTTAATCATGATAATATTTTCATATCAGTCAATATCGATATATATCATGATATCAATATTTAACCATCCCTGGTATTATTTAAAGATATAAGAAGGTTATTTTTGATTTAAAGCTGCTATACAGACTGCAGAACAAGCTACCTTTCCTTTTTTTAACGTGTCCTGTCTGACAGTGTGGCACTCAGAATTGGTGTCTGAGTACCAAGTAGAAGCCCAACAGATTTCCTTTCACAAGTGGAGCATTACGGCTTTTGCTGTAGTACTCCACTTGATATATATGTGTGACAAATCTTTATTATGAATTGCTGTGGGTTTTATTTTCTGATGGTATGGACACAAAGACGGAAAATAAAGGGTAAGAAAGAAATAAGATAAAGAAGAGACGTATGAAACAAAAAGTCAAAGAGAGAGGGTGAGCTGAAAATACAAGAGAGGAAGGGGAACAAAGATAACACAAGAAAACATCGAAGTCTGCCTCAATACCCACAGGACAGCAGAAAGAGGAAAAAAAAACAAAAAGGAACTTCGACAAAACAAACCAAACAATGTGAACTAAGAACTACACAACCACATCACACAAAAATGGATATAAAAATACAACAACAATGTCACTGAAAAGAACATTGGTATTGATTAATCAAGATCTAGTAATGATAACCTCAGCCCAAGAATGTATCTGTAAACACCGGAGTCCCCGCACCTATATGTGTGTATGAGCATGCTGGTGTATATAAGGTTTCTCCATACGAGTGGTCGATAGCTGGTGCTAGGAGCCATCGATCCGTCTCCCAGGAATCGACACAGACATAAAGGAGATTGGAGCCACAGACGTCCAAAGGACCCCCAGAGCCCCCAGGCAAACTAGTGCAGGGTTGATCGCATCCCCCAACAAAGGAGCAGAGGATAACCCCAGGGGAACATCTAGCAGCTACAATGTGGGGGCGCAGTGATGAGCCTAAGGGCTCTGCTGGCAACCAGCAACGCCAGGGCGGGCCTGGCCATGGACCCGGAAACCCGAGGTCCAGGGGCATCCCACCCCCCAGCAGGGACCCGACCAGGGATCGGCTGACAAGGGGCCACCACCACGGGGGGCCCCGCTGCGGGGGCCACCGCCAGCGGCCAATTCCCACCGCCGACCTCCCAGCGCCCCACCCCTGCCGGACGTCGGGGCGCCCCATCGATATCAGCAGCTGACGGATGGCATCCCTAGGCCTAGCCCAGCCAGCACCTGGACACCAAGTTGTACCAGCTCCTGAATCCTGATTCCGTTCAACACAGAGAGCCGAGACCAGGCAACCAAGGCCAGTCAAACCTACCAATAAACCGACCATGCACGAAACGTACAGAACAGGTGATTGAACGAGCAGAGACACTGTATCCGTATCCCCAAAATACGTGCCCCAACCAACAAAAGGAAGGCATCAGCCCGGCACATCGGCCGTCCGACCGACACACCAGTCCACTCAGGCCTGGCCAGGCACCCACCAGGTCTGAACCGGATTGCCCTCTCGAGCACCAGCCCCGGACATCAAGACCCACCAACGCACCAGCGGGCAGGGGCATCAGTCACCGGCAGGGATTGACGGTGGGGAAATAGGCCCCCTATTAGATGTAAGGCCTGAGATGCACCAGGCGAGAGGGCAGCCCAAGACCCAACCTGATAGGTAGACAGAGACATACAGACACAGTCATACGTTCCCTCCCTCTTACGCACATACACTTTCACCAACACACCAAGACACCCAAGAAAGGACGCTGTACCCTCACTCATACACCCCATACACACTCTATACTCCCAGGTCCAGGTACCGATGCCCCAGTAGAACAACCAGCCCCCGGACCTGGGAGGTGGACCCCCTACCTGCTAGGATGGAGAGAAGCAGACTGCCAAAGCTCCCACAGTGGCAAAGCAGCCCACCAGCCCAGGTCCTCAACCAGACTACCTGTTCCTCCTCTGCAGCCCAACCCCTGATAGCGAACAGGGGTGGGAAAAGACCCCTCCTGCTAGAGTATGGTGTTGGTGTGTGTTGTTATAATGTGCATTTAAAACAGAGGGGTGGGATGTGGGGAGGGCAGCAACACATCCCCCAACCCGAGCCCTTAGTGTCTATATGCGGTTTAACAGTGGGCACCAGCACCAGAGGTGAAGCTGATTGAACAGCTCCCCCTCTGGATGTTGAAAAGTGTGCCCACCACAAAGTCCCTACATGTGTGTCTCATGAAAATGTTATAAGTGGGAGTGTCTAAGTTGTACAGTAAAATTGGCACACAGGCCACCCCGGGATAGCGAAGATGGAAACCCCTCCTCGCACCCCAGTGACGTGCCCATGCCCCAAGACCCTATATGAGTGGTAAAGTGATGAAGCGGGTGGACAGAGGTGTTCGGGTGGACAGAGGTGTTCGGGGATGGGGAGGGAAGGTCTGGGCGACAAAGTGGATCAGAAACTGGAGTGGACCACCAACACAGACGCAGCATAGAGGAAGGGACAGAGTTGCCTTTTCTTCCTCAGGTCTTTCGATGTCTGCAGTGACATGCAGCAGATGTTCTACCACACAGTCATTGAAAATGTGCTTCTGTATGCTGTTGTCTGCTGGGGAAGTAGCACTGCGGACAAAGACTGCAGATGTCTGGACAAACTGGTCAAAAAGGCCAGTTCTGTGCTGGGTCGGGAGCTGGACCCTGTAAGAACTGTGGTGGAGAGCCAGATGAGGAGGAAGCTGCAGGGCATTCTAGCCAATACAAAATACCCCCTCCATGATGTCCTGACCAGGCAGAGACGCAGCTGCAGTGAAAGCTGCATCTCTTTGAGATGCAGGACTGAGAGGTTCAGAAGATTGTTTGTTCTTGCAGCCACAATACTGTTTAACAGAGACATCCAACATGTTTCCTAAATAATCTATTTGTTATTGTTTTATTTCAATCTAATATATATTTCTAAATATGTGAGCACTGGACAAATTGAATTTCCCCTTTTCCCCTTGACTCAGAGCGGGTCCAGGAGCGTATGAATTTTACAACGTTTCATACTGTCTATGCTTTAAAGGCCAGAAACTACCAAACGCAAGTGTGTGAAATCTTTAGGTACTGTGGATTTAAAAAGGGACTGTGCCAATCCAGTGCCCTGTGCAAGGAAAACAAAAAGGTTTGATCAGAGCACTGATTGGGATTGTAGTTGGCCATTTAAAGACATGATTTATGACAATTTCATAGCAATTAAAATCTAAACCTCTGCTAAAAATTCAAAGATTTTGAACAATTGAAGGCTCTGGGATGTCTCTGGCAGTACCAACACAGAAGCATTCACAGCAGCATTTGCAGCAGCAGAATGTTGGCTTCATTCAAACCCCAAGACCATTGAATGATCAACAATTCTGGACATCTGTAGTCACTTTAATGTGTATATTACAGCTGCTCTGTGAAGTTTGCTGAAAGTGCTGCCGAGAGTTTACCACGTGGCCGTTAGAGGAACTACAGCTCATAAGTTTGAGCTCTATGATGGTCAGAGGCCAGTTATTCTCTTTTTATAGCGCTGGACAAAATTCTTCTCTTCTTTGACTTCGGGTGACTTTGGCTGTCTGGCCTGGGTAGTTTAGCTTATACACACACACACACACACACACACACACACACACACACACACATATATATATATATATATATATATATATATATATATACACACACAGAGAAAAAAATATAAAGCAACACTTTTGTTTTTACTTCCACTTTCCTTGAGGTGAACTCAAACTTTTGAAGTATTTTCTATATACACAAAAGACTCACTACTCTCAAATATTGCTAACAAATCTGTCTTCTCACTTCTTTGCCAAGATAAGGTGCAGTACATCAAGGTTCTGATTAGACAGCATGAATGCAAAGGTGTGCCTTAGACTGGCCACATAAAAGGCCACTCTGAAATGTGCAGTTTGATCACACAGCACAATGCCACAGATGTCGCAACTTTTGAGGGAGCGTGCAATTGGCATGCTGACTGCAGGAATATTTAAACAGGCAACGAACACAAGTGCATTTTATTGATGGCATTTTGAATGCACAGAGATACCGTGACGAGATCCTGAGGCCCATTCATCCACGACCATCACCTTATGTTCCAGCATGATAATGCACAGTCACATGTTGAAAGGATCTGTACACAATTCCTGGAAGCTGAAAACATCCCAGTTCTTGCATGGCCAGCATACCCATGGGACATGTCACGCATTGAGCATATTCGGGATGCTCTGGATCGGCGTATACGACAGCGTGTTCCAGTTCCTGCAAATATTCAGCAACTTTGCACAGCTATTGAAGAGGAGTGGACCAACATTCCACAGGCCACAATAAACAATCTTTTGAACTCCATGCAACAGAGATGTGTTGCACTGCGTGAGGCAAATGGTGGCGCACTGTAGAGGTCGACTGATATATCGGTTTTGCCGATTAATCGACACCGATAGTTGATTGGTGGAACTATCGTTATTGGCAAAAATATATACCAATAGTTTTTCCTGGTTGCATACTTTGCTGGAGCGGCTGAGAAGCTCGCGCTGTCATTCATTACACAGCAAGAGAGAGCTGAGAAAGGTCTGCTGGCAGCATGCAGTACAAGAGCGGCCTCTTGAGGTGTAATAAAAACTATCACTGATGCCTCGTGTTGTTTATTTCGACACGTGATTCTGCGTGCTGCACTGAGAGCACACGCTGCGTGGAGAGCACTGACATCAGATGCGTGTTTGAAGCAGAGACAGCTAAAAGGTATGTATACAGTACATTTTGTCATATCATTATAAAGTGATTCATTTGTTGACTAAATGCTGCATTAGTAAAGAAAGAACAGCACAACAGTATGTTTTGTTTGCCTTCAAGGCTGAGAGGACGCTAACATTAGTAGTTCTTCAAACGGTTAAAACACTGACAAAAATAAACGTAAGTCCGACACAATTGTTTAATGTCACAATTGTTACCATCTACTTGCACTAGATTATACCAGCTGGTCCCTTTTATGCATTAAATATGCATAAAAGTTTCATATTTAAAGCTAGAGACGTGAGACGTGAGAAAAAAAGTGTTACGTTTATATTTTTGCTTAGTGTATAAATACTTAAATAAAAACAAAACAATTAGAAATTCCTTTGGTTTTATTTCAAATGCATAAATAAAATAGCCTTCATATTATTCATATTATATATATTATATAACAACAACGTCACTGATAAGCACATTGTAGTAGTTAATACAAGATATTTAGTGACAACAGTGGCTCAAGACAGTGTATCCGTAAAAAAAAAAAGAGAACCCACAGCAACAAACAAGAAATACATGTAGAACAACGTCAAAAAAGCTCACGCTACAGATTAATACAAAATGTATTATTGGCATTTGCACCCCAAGCTGGTGTGTATCTGTAAATACCAAAATCCAAACACCTGTGTGTGTATGTGTTCAATAGCGGTGTAATGAGCCACAGACCTGTCAATAAATTTTGCTTTGGTCTCCAGGATGATGATGCCTTGTCAGCCGTTTAACCATGAATAAATGCTCTGGCGCTCCTGTTTCAGGAGGTTGCAGTTTGTTGGAGAATTGGGTGGGGGGATACGTCAGGATCACGAGTCAAACTCATTATTATTGACAACATGCAAAAGTCTCGCCTCTTACTGGCTAACAGCAATGCAACTCTTAGGCTTTCTTAGGCTCTCTCCAGGGTGCAAAATCAGCCTTCCTTGTGACGTAGAAGGGACTGGCTTTTTCTGACTAACTCGTTTTGCCATCTGTTTTCTTTCTGTGGCTAATGCAGGCAATGCGGATTAGAGAAAATGTTAATGTGCACATGCCTGTGCAGCTCCGACTGACCAATTGTATTTAATAAAGAGCAAGTATTACACGGCTTCTCAATGAAAGATCTTTAAAAGATAAGTGATCACAAATATTTTTTTGCAATTAGCAAGTTTCTTCCTTGTAGGAGGTATTTAGTTAGCACTGAAGAGATCACTGTTTTTACACTTACCTTAAGTATCCAGTTGTCTGTAACAATAACTTGAGCTCCAGGCACTCCTATCATGACTTTGTCTATTCGTCTAAACTCTGTGTTGATGCTGGCTGCCACATGGCCAGAGGTAGAATAAGGAAACTGGGCGTGCGCTTTAAGTGTCCTGCTGATGGGATGGTTGTGCCAGCGGCAGCAATACCAATAAATGACAAGCACCCAGCTGATAATTTGAAGGCTCACAGAGAGAAAGAGAAAAACTCTCCAGCTGTCCTGAACCTGGTGAAACACAATAGAGCTAAGGTTAGACAAAAGCCTTTTATGCTAACTTGAATAATAAACTGTACTTGACTGAATTGTTTGATAAGTAGGATCAAATTGGAATGTATTCAACTGACTTAGATGACTTGATTGTAACAAACGTTTTTTGTAAAGTGCCCTGGGATGCTACTTGTTGTGAATTGGTACTATATATGAAAATAGATGGTAAACGGACTGAACTTATATAGCACTTTTCTAAATCTCAATGAACTGAGGCTACCTTGTAGAATGAGGGGAGTAAAACTTCTCCAAACGGATGTAAAATAGTAGATGGACTGAACTTATATAATGCTTTTCAAGTCATACTGAACACTCAAAGCTGTAGCTACATTCATCCATTGGCACTCTCAAACCTGCACACATTCACCAACCGATACAGAGCTCGGGAGGCAATTTGGAATTAAGTGCCTTGCACAGGGGCACATCGACATGTGACAAGAGGAACCTGGAATTGAACCTACGACCCTCCAATTGCAAGACAACCACTCCACCTAATGAGCCACAGTCACTCCAAATAAACTGCACTAAATTGAAAAGACTCTTCCAAAATTTAACAACTCCTGTTGCAAATCAGTAAATGTTAAAACAAAGATGATCTGTTCTAGTAAAACATCTGACAAGCCTAGAAGGCTCATGATTGAACTTGATTGTTTTAAACCAAAAGCCAGATTATAAAGAAACAGTTTGAACAGTGAAATTTTTATTATATTTGTTAAAACACAAAAAGAGATTTTAGGGCTTTTATTAGTACCAACCAACCTTACATGGTGCCCTGCTTAAAAACTACACCACATACATAACTGAAACCTGGAAAGAGGTATTTCACACTAATGCCAGATTGTACAAAAAAAACAGTGATTTGTAGAACTCTTATACTACTTGTGGTAACACAAAATACATTAATACATACATTCACAAGGTTTGCGAAAACTCCTTCTCACGTCTGCCATTTTTTAAAACACATAGTAGGCATTGTAGTCACATCTGACATTTGCATATTTTACACTACAATGTTTGCAAAAACCTTTGAGCTATGCCTGCCAAACTGGCAGACAGGGGAGTGTCACAATGTCTCATTTCTGAAACACGTAGGATGATGTATTCTCGCAGATTGGTATTAAATTAATAAGGGGTATATGCTGGTGTATATTGTCTCACATGTACAGTGCATCCAGAAAGTATTCTCAGTGCATCACTTTTTCCACATTTTGTTATATTACAATGCAATTTCAAAGTTGACTAAATAAATTTTTTTCCTCAAAGATTCTACACAAAACACCCCATAATGACACTGTGAAAAAGAAGTTTTGAGATTTCTGCTAATTTAAAAAAATAAAAATCCTGCAAAAGCACATGTACACAAGTATTCACAGCTTTTGTCATGAAGCTAAAAAATGAGCTCAGTTGCATTTTTTTCCCTCTGATCACATTTGAGATGTTTCTGAAGGTTACAAATTTTTTTTGTATTTCTTTAGATGTCTACATTCTCACAAATTTACACAATTTTACATTTACAAATTCCTATAGATCAAAATGACTATAAAAACAAAAATTTGACAAGCCAAAAATGTAACAGCATTGTAGACCACCACAGATTAGGTCACCCCCACTAACCCCCTGATTAGAAAGTCTTATGTGAATGACATTTTTAATGAATAATAAATTCATTAGCTTCAACAAGTCAGAATTAGATGTGATTTAGTATTTATGACATCAATCTTTGACCTTCATGTTGTGAGTCTGAAGTCTGTCACTCAATTTAGTCCCACCTGGCCCTGCTTTCAGCCTGACCTTTTAAATAGTAAAATGGTAAATGACCTGTACTTATATAGCCCCCAAAGCACACTACACTAAATTCTGTTATTCACCCATTCTCGCACACATTAACCGACTGGTGATGGTAGTGTACATCAGATGTCCCCAACCTCCAGGTCCCAGACCAGTACCGGTCCATTGGTCATTTGGTACTGGGCCACGGGCCACACAGAAAGAATTAATTCAATTTTTAATTCAATTCAATTCAGTTTATTTATATGGCGCCAATTCACAACAGATGTCATCTCAAGGCACTTAACAAGAAGTCATTTCAATACATTTATACAAACATTCCAATCAGTTAAAAAGTTTCCTATTTAAGGAATCCCAGCAGATTGCGTCAGTCATTGGCGTGAAGTTGGGCAGACTTTCCAACCACAGCAATCCTTCAGCAATCCCTCATACTGAGCAAGCATGTAGCGACGGTGGAGAGGAAAAACTCCCCTTTAACAGGAAGAAACCTCCAACAGAACCAGGCTCAGTAGGAGCGGCCATCTGCCATGACCGTCTGGGGGTTTGAGAAGACAGAGCAGAGACACAGAAGGAACAGAAGATCTGATATAAGAGAACTTTCTATGTTACAGAAAGTAAAAAGTTGATAACAGGACACAGTGGAT
The DNA here is from genome assembly GCA_963556495.2 of Valencia hispanica. Taxonomy (NCBI): domain Eukaryota; kingdom Metazoa; phylum Chordata; class Actinopteri; order Cyprinodontiformes; family Valenciidae; genus Valencia; species Valencia hispanica. Next base: position 5,801,354 of record OY747702.1, read on the forward strand.
GTTCAGTTACTGGGAGGATCATCCCAGTCGATGCCCCCCGTCCAACAGGGCATTGCAGCCAAGCAGGATACCAGACCAGGTATATCTTCTAGGGAGAGAAAAACACTGAGAGGAAACAAAGTTAACAGTCGAAATAACAGAATGTACTGTAATACAACTGGAGAGTCGTGGGAGAAAAGGAAGTAGCAGAGTGAAGAAAATTGGTAAGTCTGTCCTCCAGCAGTCTAAGCCTATAGCAGCATAACTACAGAGATAGCTCAGGATGACCTTAGCCACTCTAACTATAAGCTTTATCAAAAAGGAAAGTTTTAAGCCTGGCCTTAAAAGTAAACAGAGTGTCTGCCTCACGGACTAAAGCTGGGAGCTGGTTCCACAGGAGAGGAGCCTGATGACTAAAAGATCTGCCTCCCATTCTACTTTTAGAAATCCTAGGAACTACAAGTAAACCTGCAGTCTGAGAGCGAAGTGCTCTGTTAGGAACATATGGAACAATTAGATCTCTGATGTATGATGGAGCTTGATTATTAAGGGCTTTGTATGTAAGAATGTAATTAAATGTCAAGTCTCAATCAAACATTATGCAGAGGTTCTTTACGTTATTACTGGGGGCCAATTTAATGCCATCCAGATGAAGTGATTGACTAATCAGTTTCTGTTTTAGAACTTCTGGTCTAAAGACAGCAACTTCTGTCTTGTCAGAATTTAAAAGCAAAAAGTTTAGGGTCATCCATGTTTTTATGTCTTCCAGACATGCCTGCAATCTACCTAACTGACTGGGTTCATCCGGATTAATGTTTTTTGTCATCTCTTTTTGTCATTTTTATAATATTGGTAATCAGCTGTTCATTTCTGAAAACCATTTGGATAGAGACAGGGGGAATCAAATTTCCAAGTAATAGCACTACATTTTCTTGCCATTGCCAGGGTCACTTGCAGTAATTTTGTTTGATATTTGTTTAATAGGTCCTCACTCTTCATGAAGTTTCCAATTAAACAGAATTCAGGATCCAAAGGTATTGAAACTTTGGTCTTGTTGGTTAAGGTACTGCACAAGTCAGAGATGCTCACAAGTCTCTGAGCTAGAGTCCAAGTCGAGTCTCAAGTCTCTGAGCTAGAGTCAAAGTCAAGTCTCAAATCTCTTTATTATATTAAGTCTCCGGTTTTACGTATTGCATTATCACCTACAGCGACCCATCCAACACTGCATAGCTATATATAAGGAATTCAAAGCATGTAATATGTTAATTAAGGGTCGGGCCCTACAGTAACATCAACACACTGAAACTATTGCATTCAGAATATAAAATATTTTATAGCACTTTTTAATCTGATTGTGTGTTAAACGTGTTCACGAGATCCCAACCTTTCGCCAGCAGTCTTCTCTGCACAAAATATGCCACGCCTCCACAGGTAATCCAGACTGACGTGCTGTGCACGGAGGGGAGGGGCTATCGTGTGGGAAACACTGACGTGGGCAGGTTATAGGTAACGGAGGGAGGGGAATAATAGCGAGCTCATCAGTTGTTTCTTAAAAATAAACATTGTTCACAAGTCCCGCAGCTCGGGTCCGAGTGAGTCTGAAGTCTTTCGAGGACGAGTGTCAAGTCTGAAGTCACTGTGTGTGCGACTTAAGTCGCACTCGAGTCGGAGTCTCAAACTTGAGTCCCCATCTCTGGCACAAGTCCTGCCAAAAATGTTGGACTTTAACACAAGACCAAGTGCAGTGTAAGAATGAGCCGACTTCTATTGCACATCGAAAAGAACATGTAAGACACTTCAGGTTTTGAATTTTTTCTGGAGTCAGATATAACAGATAGAAAAAGTTGTAATGGAGGAGTCTATATCGTGAGTTCATTGTGGCAGAAATACTGTCCTAACAGAAATCAGACCAGAGGTTTTTTCTCTAGTTGTCATGGTTCCTGGGTTTTTGTGTTTTAATTTTTCCTTATTTAGTTCTATTATGTTTTAGTTGTTCTTTGTCTCCCTCTGGTGGTCTTGTGTTTGGTTGCCCTGGTTTGTGTTAATCTCTATTTTCCCCAAGTTCCTATTAATACTTATCCTTCATTAGTCCCAGTTAGTTGTTATATTTAGTTCCTCCTTCTGTTTTCCAGTGTTTCCTTAGATTCCCTTCCAGACTTATTATCTTTAGTTTCTTAGGAGTCTTCTGTCTCCCAGCCTTTTAACCTCCTATCCCAGTTGATTACTTCCACCTGCTCTCTCCTTCCCACCTGTATCTGCTCCCACTAATTGATCATTGGTCTTCCCAGTCACTTCCTCATTTCCTCCCCAGTATATATTCACCTCTCCTTCAGTCACTACTCGCTGGTTCGTTGTCACTCTTCCCTCTCTAGTTCCTGCCTTCCTTGTTGCCCGTCTGGTTCCCCGTTTGCTACCTTTTGATCCTCCTGAGTTATGTAAGTTCCTTGTCCTTGTTTTCATTAAATCATTTTGTTTATACTTGCTGCATTTTGGGTCCTCCTTAACCTCAAAACATGACACTAGTGTAAAATTTAAATCTGATTCCCACCTTTCTTTTGATTTGTAAAGCGCTGGTTTAGGGCATTCCTTTATCTACAGAGATTACATTTTGGAAATACACTTACGTGGGTCGCTCTTATGTTACAATTTTTCCAATTCTGTAAGGTTGGGTAAAAACATATTTTTACCCAATGTGCTGCTTGGAAATTATCACAGTTGAAAATAAGAAAAAAGGTTTTGTTTGACAGTTTGTATTTGACTTTCATTTGTTTAAAGTACATCAGTGTTTCTTTCTCAAAACAGTCCTCCAGGAGACAGATTCCATTTTGGTGCCAACTTTCCAAAATCTTGTAAATATACAGTCTTTGTTTCAAAGATGACTTCGAGAACAGTCCAAGCTTTTGTCCGATACAATTATGTATGTAAATACACGCGTTTATGTGGTGCATTTTGTGCTTTCGCACGTGACGCGAGCTTTTGCGTCTGCCGCTGAAGTTGAAAAATCTTAACTTCAGTGTCAATTCGCGCCACGTCAACCAATCAGGAGCTTGGTGACGTGGTTTCAAGTTCAATTCAGTTTAGTTATATAGCGCCAATTCACAACAGATGTCATCTCAAGGCACTTAACAAGAAGTCATTTCAATACATTTGTATAAACATTCCAATCAGTTAAAGTTTCCTATTTAAGGAATCCCAGCAGATTGCGTCAGTCATTGGTGTGAGTTTGGGCCCCGTTGATGCAGACTTTCCAACCGCAGCAATCCTTCAGCAATCCCTCATACTGAGCAAGCATGTAGCGACGGTGGAGAGGAAAAACTCCCCTTTAACAGGAAGAAACCTCCAACAGAACCAGGCTAAGTAGGAGCGGCCATCTGCCACGACCGTCTGGGGGTTTGAGAAGACAGAGCAGAAACACAGAAGATCTGATATAAGAGAACTTTCTATGTTACAGAAAGTAAAAAGTTGATAACAGGACACAGTTACTGGGAGGGTCATCCCAGTTGATGCCCCCCGTCCAACAGGGCATTGCAGCCAAGCAGGATACCAGACCAGGTATATCTTCTATGGAGAGAAAAACACTGAGAGAAAACAAAGTTAACAGTCGAAATAATAGAATGTACTGTAATACAACTGGAGAGTTGTAGGAGAAAAGGAAGTAGCAAAGTGAAGAAAATTGGTAAGTCTGTCCTCCAGCAGTCTAAGCCTATAGCAGCATAACTACAGAGATAGCTGTGACCCAGTTCACGGGGTCAGGTCCGGCAAAATTTTTAATTCAACATGGAGAAAATACTGATAACGGCCGTGGCTAATCACCCCAAGCTATACGACACCAGTTGCTTTCTCCACTGAGACTGGAATAATAAGGACCTCGGTTGGAGGAATATAAGTGAGGAGATAGGGCAAACTGGTAAGTTCATTTCACTATTGAAAGTTTTCTTGTTACTGAATCTACGAATCTGCGCAGGGTAGGCAACTCTCCACAGTAAATAGAGAATGGAGACTCTCTCTTCCAATGCTAGATCGACAGCTGCCATCTTGCAAAAATACCGTCTGGCACTAGCTCCTACCACAAGTTGTGTATTTCTGGCTTGACGCACATCAAAATGGCATATTTACCATCTAATTCGCTTTGGACGCGCGTTGCGCGAATGTTCAAGCGTCAAACTATGCTGTGCGGCGCGTTTTTGACGCTTTGGTGTGGATGCACCGTTAGGAAGTCACAGGGTCCGGATACTGCTCAGTTGTGTTAAGAACTAAATAATTAATATCATTAAAACAACTAGCACCATCGTTTGACACTCCGCCTCCTACTCCTGTCCTTACACACCCAAGGGTTATATTTATAAAGAAAATCGTAAAAAATGTCATCTTTCAAAGAGTGAAATGCTAATCCAATCCAAGATGGAGTTCTGGCATCTTCAGATAAAGATAATTTAAACCGCATTTGAGCTGCAAAGTAATATTTTTTAAAGTTAGGTAGTTGAAGCCCTCCTGACTTGTAATCCAATGTTAATATTTCTACCCTGTGGTAGGGATATGGGAAATGACTGAAATAGATATTGAAACTTTGGTAAGGCTTTCATTTTAATGCAGTTAATTCTTCCAATCAAAGTAATCAGAAGATTAGTCCACTTAAGTAGATCTTCAATCTTTTTAAGAAGTGGTGTATAATTCAGTTTATACAGATTTTTTAGGTTGCTGTCCACATTTATGCCAAAGTATTTAATAGATTTTAAATTCTAACTTAAAGGCAAAACCACCCTGACACTCAGAGTGGTCAAATGATGCAAGTGGGATTATTTCACTTTTATCATAATTTACTTTATAACCTGAAACTACCATATAAATCGAGTAATTCCTATAGTCGAGTAAGGGATTGGGATGGATCTGTGATATACAGCTTGACATCATCAGCTAGTAAGTTGATTTTGTGGGTTTTCTGTCCAACCACAAAACAGTTTATGTTGGTATCTAATAGCTTCTGCCGGAGGTTCAATAGCTAGTATAAAGAGGGCTGGAGAAAGTGGGCAGCCCTGGCGGGACGATCTATTCAAGGGAAATGTGGAATACATTTGCCTAATAGTGGTGATTCTTGCTTTAGGGTTATAGTATAGGGTCCACACCCAATTGATAAAATTTTGCCTAAACCCAAACTTTGAGAATACCTTAAACAGATAAGGCCGTTCAAGTCTATCAAAGGCTTTTTCCGCGTCCAACATCACAGCTACGATTGGTTCCGAGTTTTATTTTACTAAATGGATTATGTTTAACAGTCTACATAAATTATCGGCTCAAGTACGTTTCTGGATAAAACCACTTTGATCTGGGTTTATTGTTTTGGGTAAAATATCTCCTAGTCTATTTGCCAACAATTTTGAAATCAATTTATAATCTGTATTTAGTTGTGAAATTGGACGGTAAGAACCACATTTATATGGGTCTTTATTTTTGTTATGAATAATTATTTCCTATAATAATTATGGCAGTTGTAAAGGATTCAGATAAAGTGTGCATTTTGGCTGATAGGTTTATTACATCTGTAATTAGAGGAGTGAGTAAATCTTTGAATTATTTGTCAAATTCAGGAGGGAAACCATCCTCTCCTGGTGCTCTATTACACTGAAGTGAATTTAGAGTTTTAATGATTTCTGCCTGAGTAAAAGGAAGTTCAAGAGTTTTCTGGTCTTCACTAATTTTTAATAGTTTAATCGTGAAAAATAAACTGTCAATGTTTGCCAGCTTTCTGGTAGTTCCGATTTATATAATTTGGAATAGTATGTTTTAAATGTATCATTGATCTCTTTTGGATTATACGAAAATGGACCGGCCTCAGTTAGAATTGCATTGATTGTCCTTGTATTTTCCTCGGACTTCAGTTGCCATGACAGAATCTTGTGTGTCTTCTCTTCCAACTCGTAATACCTTTGTTTGGTTTTCAAGATATTGCTCTCAGTTTTATAAGGATTTAATGTATTGTATTGGAGTTTTTTTCTGAACTAGTAGTTGGTGTCATTAGAGCCATTCCTTTGAAACTATTTTTCCAATTGTAAAATATCTCTTTCTAGCTCTTCAATATTTTTTGTAAATTCCTTTACAGGCTTTTTGTGTAGGAAATAATTTGTCCTCTTAAATAGGCCTTTAATGTGTCCCACAAAATAAAAGTATTGGGAGAAGAAGCACTATTTGTTTAACAGAAGAGCTTAACTTGGTCTCTTATAAATGTACAGAAGTCAGCTCTTTGGAGAAGGGTGGGGTTCAAAGCGCCTGATTCCTGGATAGGTATTTGGATTCTACCACCCTGTTGAATAATTGGGAAGAAAATAAAAATAAATCAATTCTACAGGTCCTTCTCAAAAAATTAGCATATTGTGATGAAGTTAATTATTTTCCATAATGTAATGATAAAAATTAAACTTTCATATATTTTAGATTCATTGCACACCAACTGAAATATTTCAGGTCTTTTATTGTTTTAAAACTGATGATTTTGGCATACAGCTCATGAAAACCCAAAATTCCTATCTCAAAAAATTAGCATATCATGAAAAGGTTCTCTAAACGAGCTATTAACCTAATCATCTGAATCAACTAATTAACTCTAAACACCTGCAAAAGATTCCTGAGGCTTTTAAAAACTCCCAGCCTGGTTCATTACTCAAAACCGCAATCATGGGTAAGACTGCCGACCTGACTGCTGCCCAGAAGGCCATCATTGACACCCTCAAGCAAGAGGGTAAGACACAGAAAGAAATTTCTGAACGAATAGGCTGTTCCCGGAGTGCTGTATCAAGACACCTCAGTGGGAAGTCTGTGGGAAGGTAAAAGTGTGGCAGAAAACGCTGCACAACAAGAAAAGGTGACCGGACCCTGAGGAAGATTGTGGAGAAGGACCGATTCCAGACCTTGGGGGACCTGCAGAAGCAGTGGACTGAGTCTGGAGTAGAAACATCCATAGCCACCGTGCACAGGCGCCGCATTCCCCAGGTCAAGCCACTTTTGAACCAGAAACAGCGGCAGAAGCGCCTGACCTGGGCTACAGAGAAGCAGCACTGGACTGGTCAGTGGTATTACTGTGCTCAATTGGCCTGCCAACTCTCCTGACCTGAACCCCATAGAGAATCTGTGGGATATTGTGAAGAGGAAGTTGAGAGACGCAAGACCCAACACTCTAGATGAGCTTAAGACCGCTATCGAAGCATCCTAGGCCTCCATAACACCTCAGCAGTGCCAAAGGCTGATTGCCTCCATGCCACGCCGCATTGAAGCAGTCATTTCTGCAAAAGGATTCCCGACCAAGTATTGAGTGCATAACTAAACATAACTATTTGAAGGTTGACTTTTTTTATATTAAAAACACTTTTCTTTTATTGGTCGGATGAAATATGCTAATTCTTTGAGATAGGAATTTTGGGTTTTCATGAGCTGTATGCCAAAATCATCAGTTTGAAAACAATAAAAGACCTGAAATATTTCAGTTGGTGTGCAATGAATCTAAAATATATGAAAGTTTAGTTTTTATCATTACATTATGGAAAAGAATGAACTTTATCACAATATGCTAATTTTTTTAGAAGGACCTGTAGTATGGGAATTATGAGGGCACGAGTAAAAGGAGTAGTCACGAGTCTAAAACTTTGTCTGCCTCTAAATGTAAGTTAGGTTGAGTAGTCTTTTTGCTCTGGTAGTGGTCTTGGAGGATTTGTCTAAAACCGTATCTAATCAGAAGTTAAAATCACCTATTAGTACAATATTGTGTCCACCTGAAACCTTTAGAAAAGAGTTCTGTAATGAAGATTGTATCATAATTATGTGCATATAAATTTAGGAGTGACCAATTTTTACAGAATATTCTACAGTTGACAAGGACATATCTCCCTGGATCAATAATAGTATCACCACTTTCTAATGGTATATTTTTATTCACTAAAATGGACACTCCTCTTGCTTTTGAATTGAAAGATGAGGATATCACTTGTCCTACCCACTCCCATTTCAATTTTCGATGCTCCTATGAGGTAAGGTGAGTTTCTTGGATGAAGGCAATGATGATTTTTAACTTTTTCAAATCCGTTAGGACCCTTTTTCTTTTAACAGATCCATTCAACAATTAACATTAAAACTGAAAAACTTCAACATCCTATCCATACAGTTCTTTTTGTATTATAATTTTTGTAGAGAGCAATGTTATCAAAGATCAATGTATAGCAAGTAATTGGAGCAAACAGACAAGATGCAAAGTAAAAGAGCAAGCAATCCCCAAAGTAAAAACAGAGTGAGTACCAAACCCTGTAGAGCCTATCCCAAACATTTGGCAAAATTCCCTTCATCTGGAATGGTCTTGTTTCGCAAACAACCTCTAAAACTAAACTTTGAAAAAAAAGTTAAATAAAAATTTAAGCCCTCTGTGCAAACACAGGATGTAAGCCCCGGCTTCTCATCTGGGGAGGATTTTGGCGCGGATGTCGGGTGAGGTCCGTCTATCTTCAGAGGGTCAGTGAAGTGCTCTTGGCCCAGTATGTTCAGCAGGCAGATGGCAAAATTTAGTTAGCTGGGCCTCTATGTTAGATATGTTGTCCTCCGCTGTCCCGATGCAGTTTTCCGCTTCCTTGACTTTTATCATAATTGAATGGATCTCTGTTAGTCCATCAAGCATGCCCTTCAGGCATGCATATGGGCTCGTTAATCTCCTCTGTTCGCATGTACATCTTGTCGGAGAGGGCTTGGTTTCCAGTTCGTATCTCCTGAAGTACACAGCTTTTTGCACAGAATGTTCATCTGCCATCTTTCTAGCTTCTCCATGTGGGTTTTCCTCTTCACCGGACGAAAAATGCACCTTTATTGGATAGCCTTGTTTATTTTTTGATCATAGGTCCATGTCGCGGTTTCGCAAGTGGTTTAGATGCAAATGTAAGCTTTTCTGACGGTTTAAGAGTGTTTTTAGGATAAATTACCAGAGAGCCTCCAAGAAAGAGTCTACCTAGTGCAGCTGCATCATGTGACAACTATCCGCCACATCTTAAATACCGCTCTGTGAAAATATCGTCTGATATTAAACCGGTCTGTTATATATATATATATATATATATATATATATATATATATATATATATATATATATATATATATATATATATATATATATATATATATATATATATATATATATATATATAATTTTTAAAAAAAAAATTTTTTTAACAAAAAGCAGGAGGTATTTGTTATATTTAAACTTTTAACTAAGGTGGGTGCAAGGATAATCCTTAGTGTAACATCAATTAGATTAGGTCTGAAGAACCCATGCAAGCATGACTAAATTTTTAAATATATTAGGTAACTGTGTGGGGAATTTATTAGTTTTGTTTTTGCAAACCTAAATTATTGGGATATGGTCATCTGGGGGTTGAAGCTGCCACGGCACCAACAGCAGCAGGATACACAGGTTCGGAGGTTATGGCTTATGCATGACCTTTAACCCTACTATGTTTCTTTTCTGGACACTAGAGAAGCAGTTGAAGTTATTGTTTCTTTGTTTCTTGATTTTTTTTTTTTACGGCATGTGCAAGACGATGCCTTAAAAAAGGGGGGAATTGGATTTGATAACAATGGTAATTGGAATGGATTTTTCAGTGATTATGAAGAGAAGAGAGCCCCTCCCTGGGCTGCCACCTTATCGTGGTGGAGGGGTTTGAGTGTCCCAATGACCCTAGGAGCTATGTTGTCTGGGGCTTTTTGCTTCTGGTAGGGTCACCCGTGGCAATTTGGTTCTAGGTGAGGGATCAGACAAAGTGTAGCCCTAAAGACCCCTATGATGAACAAGAAAAATGGATCTAGTGTTCCCTCGCCCGGACGCAGGTCACCGGGGCCCCCCTCTGGAGCCGGGCCTGGAGGCGGGGCACGTTGGTGAGCGCCTGGTGGCCGGGCCTTTACCCATGGGGCCCGGTCAGGCTTAGCCCGAAGAGGTTACATGGGTCCCCCTTCCCATGAGCTCACCACCTGTGGGAAGGGTCATAGGGGTCGGGTGCTGTACAGGATGGGCAGCGGCGGCCGAAGGCGGTCCGATCCTCGGCTGCAGAAGCTGGCTTTCGGGACGTGGAACGTCATCTCTCTGGTGGGGAAGGAGCCGGAGCGGGTCTGCGAGGTTGAGAGGTTTTAACTGGGCATCGTCGGACTCTCCTTGACGCACGGTTCTGGCTCTGGAACCCGTGTCCTCGAGAGGGGTTGGACTCGCTTCCACTCTGGAGTTGCTCCCGCTGAGAGGCGCCGAGCTGGGGTGGAACGTCACCTCTCTGGTGGGGAAGGAGCCGGAGCTGGTGTGCGAGGTTGAGAGGTTTTGACTGGAAATCGTCGGACTCTCCTCGACGCACGGCTCTGGCTCTGGAACACGTCTCCTCGAGAGGGGTTGGACTCTCTTCCACTCTGGAGTTGCCCCCGCTGAGAGGTGCCGAGCTGGGGTGGGCATACTTGTTGCCCCCCCATCTCGCCTGCACGTTGGGGTTTACCCCGGTGAACCAGAAGGTAGCCTCCTGACTGTTGTTTGTGCTTACGCGCCACACGGCAGATCAGATTACCCACCCTTTTTGGAGTCTTTGGAGGGGGTGCTGGAGAGTGCTCCTCCCGGGTACTCCCTTGTTCTGCTGGGGTACTTCAACGCTCACGTGGGCAATGACAGTGAGACCTGGAGGGGTGTGGTTGGGCGGAATGGCCCCCCCGATCTGAACCGGAGTGGTGTTTTGTTAGTGGACTTCTGTGCTCGTCATGTATTGTCCATAACAAACACCATGTTCAAGCATAAAGGTGTCCATATGTGCACTTGGCACCAGGACACCCTAGGCCGCAGCTCGATGATCAACTTGGTTGTCTCATCTGATCTGCAGCCGCATGTTTTGGACACTCGGGTGAAGAGAGGGGCTGAGCTGTCCACTGACCACTACCTGGTGGTGAGTCGGCTCCGATGGTGGGGGAGGACGCCGGACAGACCTGGAAGGCCAAAACGTGTTGTAAGGGTCTGCTGGGGGGGGAGGTCTGCCACCAACACTGTTTACAGTGGGGATGGTAAGCTGCTGACCTTGATGTGGGACGTTTTGGGTTGGTGGATGGAATACTTCGAAGACCTCCTCAATCCCACCTGGACGCCTTCCAATCTGGAAGCAGGGTCTGGGGACTTCGGGTTAAGCTCTCCAATCTCTGGTGCTGAGGTCACAGAGGTCGTTAAAAAGCTCCTCGGTGAGATTCGGCCGGAGTTCCTCAAGGCCCTGGATGTTGTGGGGCTGTGTTGGTTAATGCGGCTCTGCAATATTGCGTGCATATCAGGGGCAGTTCCATGGGTCCCCCTGTTTAAAAAGGGGGACCACAGAGTGTGTTCCAACTACAGGGGGATCACAGCCTCCCTGTTAAGGTCTATTCAGGGGTTCTGGAGAGGAGGGTCCGACGGATAGTCGAACCTCTGATCCAGGAGGAACAATGCGGTTTACGTCCTGGCCGTGGAACACTGGACCAGCTCTACACCCTCAGCAGGGTCCTGGAGGGTGCGTGGGAGTTCGCCCAACCGGTCTACATGTGTTTTGTGGACTTGGAGAAGGCGTTCGACCGTGTCCCTCGGGGAGGCCCTGTGGGGGGTACTCCTGGAGTATGGGGTACCAGGCCCCTTGATATGGGCTGTTAAGTCCCTGTACGATCGGTGCCAGAGTTTGGTTTGCATTGCCGGCAGTAAGTCGGGCTTGTTTCCAGTGAGAGTTGGACTCCGCCAAGGTTGCCCTTTGTCACCGATCCTGTTCATAACTTTTATGGACAGGATTTCTAGGCGCAGCCAATGTGTTAAAGGACCCGTTTCGGTGGCCTCAGGATCGAGTCTCTGCTTTTTGCAGATGACGTGGTCCTGCTGGCTTCATCGGAACGTGATCTATGGCTTTCGCTGGAGTGGTTCGCAGCCGAGTGTGAAGCGGCTGGGATGAAGATCAGCACCTCCAAATCCGAGGCCAGGGTCTTGAGCTGGAAAAGGGTGGGGTGCCTTCTCCGGGTCGGGGATGAGGTCCTTCCCCAAGTGGAGGAGTTTAAGTATCTGGGGGTCTTGTTCACGAATGAGGTAAAAATGGAGCCGGAGATCGATAGACGGATTGGTAGGGCATCTGCAGTTATGCGGGCGCTGTACCGGTCTGTCGTGGTGAAGAGAGAGCTGAGCCGAAAGGCTAAGCTCTTGATTCACCGGTCGATCTACGTTCCTACCCCCATCTATGGTCACGAACTCAGGGTGGTTACCGAAAGAACAAGATCACGGATACAAGCGGCTGAAATGAGTTTCTTCCGTAGAGTGTCTGGGCTCTCCCTTAGAGATAGGGTGAGAAGCTCAGTCATCCGGAGGGGGCTCAGAGTAGAGCTGCTGCTCTTCCACATCGAGAGGAGTCAGTTGAGGTGGCTTGAGGTGGGGAGAGGGAAGTCTGGGTGTCCTTTTTTAAGTTGCTGCCCCTGCGACCTGACCCTGGATAAGCGGAAGAAGATGGATGGATGGATGGATGAAGAGAATTGTAACTTGCAGATTTAATTTGGTTTCTTGTGAATCATAACTCTGTCAGGTGTGTGTAAATTAATGGCTTTTTACTACCTGGGACTTAAAACTAATGACGTCTGAGTTCATATTCCATTTCGGTTCGGGGCTAAGACATAGTACATATTGTATCTGGGCATTTTACAAGTTTTAATTTGATCTGAAAACCTTCTTCACTTCTTGCTGGGATTAGTTGATTCTTGGGATTTTTTGCTCTAAAAAATTTGAAGGTTATGGTTGTTCGTCTTCTTCTTGGCATGGGTTTAGTACAGATTGATCTGAAGACATTTTATTATTGCTGATTTACCTTAATTCTAACCTAGCGTCAGTTGATGAGGTTCGGCTCATTAACCAGGTTGTGAGTTCGTTTAGAATTGCTTTTGCACACAGTTGCATTAGGTTGATCTGAAACCATACTCCACATACTCCAAGGGTGTTGGTTCTACTTAATCACTTGTCATAATCATCCTATTCATCTGTTGTGAATTACCTCATCTGTGTTTGAACATCAATGCTCTAATACCTAATTAGCTCAGCTCCTAAGGGTCACATTGGGAAATTGGAGGACCATCTGAGGGGTGACCTCTCTCCTTTCTGGGGAAGGACTGATCGGTGGCTACAGGTCACTGAATGCTGGCGGAGGCGGACTTCATGGCAACAGACAACAGCACAAGGGAAGCGTACACGTTTCAACACCTAGTGTTGATATAATACCCTCTGAAGTGTACTGGATGATGCTACATAATTTTTCCTTTGTTCTGTGTTTTATTTAGAGCATCCCGTCAGATGACGAGACCTGTGGATGGCCGCCTCTGGGGCGAGGGGCTGTTGAGATGACATTTTGCCCACCAGAAAATGGCGTAAAAAGACCTCAATGGGTTTTCGGTCTCAATGCACAGGAGTCTCAGCAAAGTCATCTGGAAGCAATGTTCCCTCTAAGCTGCGCACGTGCGCAATTGCGCACTGCTGTCAGTCGTTGCGCACAGAAAATCTACTCTGCGCACAAAAAAAATCTAACCTGAATTGGAAAAAAACGGCAAACAAATAATTCCTTCTGTGCTATTTTCCAGTATGAATCAATGAGCATATGCACCAATTTACAGTTCTGGCGGTTCCGGCGGCACCGGTCCAATTAGAAAAACACACACTCGCCCGAACCCGTTATCCATGGTTATTGCCATATCAATATGGCAGAGACCCCCACACTGACAACACAGATTAAAGATAGACACGGGTATGAAAATAAGGTAAAAATAATAAAAAAATAATAATCCAGACTAATCGATCACCCACTCCTTTATCAGCGCAGCGCGCAGTCACACACAGCGTTGTTTATAAGAACTTGCGATATTCATGATGAGTACAGAGGAAGGAACGTTCGAAATGTATGGTGAGTTCAAAAACGTAGGCAATTTAAAACTTATGACAAAAAAAACCCACTCAAAATAATACCATAAGCAATAAATTTCTGTTTAATGGTGGTTGGCAAGAAACATTTGATGCATGCTAAATATGCCTTAAATTTTTTACAAAGTACTAAAGAACAAACAACTATATTCTCTGTATTAATTTAGTCTTCTTGAGATAACTCAGAAATTTCTTTTTTTCCAGAACTTTAATTTTTTTTTAAAGGTCTTTGATGTCCTGTTGCAATTTGATATCTTGTACATTTTGTACCAGGGTTCTCTTTACGCAAAATAATAGAACATGTTCCACCATCTCTTCTTGAAGACAGAAGTCACATTTCCCTGTAACATGTTACCCCTGTTTAAATAATGTATTGTTTAACCCTGTATGACCAAATCCTAATCTAAATATAATTATTTCCTCCTTTCTGTTTCATTCGTCATCACGTGATGACATAATCATTATTCAAATTAGCGTATGACGTCATCTGGTGACATCTAGTGACTTTCTGGGGCAACTTCAGCTACTTTCTGTCGGAGACAGTTGGCAACACTGCAGGTGTGCGATGCAGCGTAGTACAGACAAGCTTCTGCCTTAATTCCCCTTGAAAGATCGGTCCTATATACATGCAGATTTATTTTTTACTTTTGAATTAACATTAAGTACTAAACAACAGATCATTCCCTTTCTGAGCGTCGGGAAGGAACAAGCTGGGTATCTAAACTGCAGGATATATCGGCGACAAAGATTCACAGAAAGTAGCTAAGGGTGGTCAGAAATGTCGCTAGATTTGTCGCTAGGTGCTTTTTGAAAAAAAAAAAAGTCGTTAAGGGGGTCTGAAAAGTCGTTAGAAATAGTGACAAAGTCGCTAAGTTGGCAACACTGATTGTATTCAGAATATGAAATATTTTACAACACTCCAAATAGGCCACGCTTCCACAGGTGATCCAGACAGACGTGATGTGCACGGAGGGGAGGGTGTGTGTGTGTGTGTGTGTGTGTGTGTGTGTGTGTGTGTGTGTGTGTGTGTGTGTGTGTGTGTGTGTGTGTGTGTGTGTGTGTGTGTGTGTGTGTGTGTGTGTGTGTGTGTGTGTGTGTGTGTGAGAGCGAGAGAGACGCTTGAGTGACAGAGAGACGAAGAGAGAGCAGGGAAAGGAAATGCAGCTGAACAAATACGCTGAGTTTTTGAAATAGCGTAAAAAAGAAAAACGAAACGCAAAAATGTGACGGTCGTTGAATTTTTAATTTTTTTTTGGTCGGTGGAAGGAAATATTTATGGAAATAAATAAACTTTTCCATGATATTCTAATTTTTTTGAAAGGGTCTGTATATTTATAAATAATTCTCCTTCTCACATATAAAGCCCTTAATAATCAAGCTCCATCATATGCCAGAGATCCGATTAAAACTTTCCCTTTGGATAAAACTTCAGGGTATATGCAAGAATCTCAAAATACATTTGAATTCCTTTTCAAGATTTTTTTTAAAATACCTTCTAAAATAAAGTTAAGACTATCGCAATGCACTAATAGATTATTAGTCATATTTTGTGATTCAAATGAAAGAAATCCATTTTGAAAATAAAATTTTAACCAAAGACAAAGTTTATTAAAAATGTGCCCAAGTAAATTCTCAAAACACAATTGTATATGATGGTATCCTTAATGACAAGTCAGTCAAGCTATTAATGCTCAACCTACTGAACAGTCCTGTGGCAGACAGGACTGTGGAGGTGGTCATGTTTGAAGTTGTGTACTCACTAATCTTCTTTTTACAAAATACACAGTAAGCCCCACTGTTGTTTTCAACGTCTATCCAAAAATCAGCAAATTTACACTTCCCCATTTACGGTAGTAGCCTACTGCATCGCTGACTGACCACTGTTTCTCACACTGCAACTTTTTTCTTTTACTACTCTCCAATTGCATTATTTGCTGTTATTTCAACTGTTAACTTTAAGTTTTCTCTCAGTGTTTTTCTCTGTACTATAAGTATTGTAAGTACTATTCCATCAGTTCTTCTGTTTATTTTTATGTCTCTGCTCTGTCTTCTCAAACCCCCAGTCGACTGTCATAGATGACCGCTCATACTGTGCCAGGTTCAGGTTCTGATGGAAATATCTTCCTGTAAACGTGAAGTTTTTCCCTCTTCACTGTCGCTACATGCTTGCTCAGTATAAGGGATTGCTGTGAAGTCAATGACAATGCAAGCGACAGTCTACTGTGGCTACATGGCTACAGGAGGAGTGAATGCTGCAGTCAATGACTCAAAGCAATCTGCTGGGATTCCTTAGATAGAAAACCTTTTAACTGATTGGAATAATGGACTAAAGTAATAATTCGAATGTATCTATGTTTCAATTGAAATTACTTTTCTTGTCAAGTACCTTGAGATGACATGTGTTTTAATTTGGCACTATATAAATAAACTGAATTTAATTATTTTATCTTTGTGATTAATGTATTATTAATGCCACTTCACGCCGAGCAACTTCATAAGTATCCATGGATCTATGATGTGTCTATTTATGTATATAGTTATATTTATTTGAGGCTTAATGAGCTAACTACTCATTTGTCAAAATATGTTTTGACACAATTTAACAGAAGTTCAGTCCAGTCAGACACCTTTTTCATTTAAGTGATCTGAAAAACCCAACAGGCTCATGCAAAAACAACAGTTTAAAACTAGTTAAATCTTGGTAATACAGTCTACTCTAATCTGTCTATGAGGTATTCTGGTGACCTTCACTCAGTGGTGAAAGCTTAGGGGGTCTGTCTGTATAATGCATTGCTCCACCTATGCCCTCTTGTGCCTGACTTGTGTGTCATTGGTGCCGATACAAGTCCATGAACTGTTAATAATTTAGGACTAATGTAATCAGACATTTTGTCTGTTTTGATTCTGAAATACTGACAAAAACAGCACATACCTGGTGAATATACATCAGGTTTTTTTCTGGGGCAGCAACACACATTCCCATGTAGTAACCTGGAGAGAATAAAAGCATAGGTATGATTTCCTGCATACAGTCCAGGATTATATCACATTTACTGTACAATTTACAGTATGTGTTCCATCATTTGATAGATGAATTCTTCAGCCTTACAACAGGACAGTTCACAACCGCAGTCATCACTAGTGCTCTCAATAGGATTAGCATTGCGCATGCATGTTGCATTCCGGTAATAGAGCATTGGGGGCGGCCTTGAAGGCGAAAACGATGAATTGCAAGGGAATTGAGAGGCTTAGCCAAAAAAATATTTTATTTATCACCTACCTACTACTTTTCCATATTATATCTAGAGTAAATATTTTCATCATTTTACGGGAAATTTTAGGAGAAATACCAAGTCGAAGTTCCCCATAACGCTTATCTAGTGGCCCTGTTCCACTACTACCTAATCACCCCGGCTCCACTTCACACGACTTGGCTTTTACTTGGCTTGGTTGCTTTTCCTCTGCAGGGAGAGACATCTCAAGTGGGTCGACTAGTCATATAGTGGGCGGCCCAGAGCACGTAGCAACGCAACGCATTTAAAGAGCAACTCACCCTGCTACCAGAGTCCTACTCCGTCCACATGTCCTGTTTGAAAAATGCGCAGAAATTAGGTGTTGACTGGCAGACCAGCGAGCGCTGGGCATGGTCTAGGCTATGATCGACATGTTGACAGCGGATGCACTGCTGCAATGGCACACACAGACAGCAAGAAAAATAGAGAGCAATAGAGATGCGAGCTTCTTTACCTGACGCCAGGTTCACACTGCGTTTTTCAGCCGTCTCAAAGGATTGCTTCATGCCACAATGCGAGCTCCACTGAGCTCTAGAGGTTGTATCACTCGGAAAGGCCCAAGATTTTAGTGGGTCAGACAGACTGGACGTCTCGCTTTAGCAGGATGCACCAAAAGCCAACATCACACAAGCTTAAAGTGTCACAGGCAGACCAGCACTGAATAAGTTGTTAGGGACAAAGGACTGCGAGAGGAATGGGAGGTAGGTTTTGTGGAGGAGGCATAGGTGGAGACTCGACTTCTTTTATACTCCGCAGGGCAGTGCTGACGTCAGGCTGAGTCAGTAGCAATGCCCACTTCAAATTCAACTGCAGTGTAGAGTTTTAACCTGAAGAGGGAAGGTTTTTGGTAGAATACTAATATTTTTACTTAAATGTACTAAAATACCAAAAAATAATGACCATAGACAGCACTATTAGACACTCATTCATAGTTTATCAGCAAAAAAAGTTGATTTGGGGGGGAGTTGCTCTTTGAGAAAACAACAATGGAAGACAGGTAGAGATATTCAACTTTCTGCTTAGTCTGTGGCTTTTGTCGGACTCCAAAAACAAGAGAACATCGGAAAAGGATGTGAGCGGCAAGCTGAAACATTCTGAAGAATTACGAGAGAGTGGGGGACGCCATAAAATAGCATGAAGTGGAGCAGGATACAAGCCACTTGTGAAGGTTGACTATAAATATGGTAACGCCCAGCATAAAGCTATGTAAATGTTGATTAATTAAGGTTTCAGTAATATGTATGCTATGTGTGTTTCAGATGACTGTCTTCTAAAGTCATTGCAGCAGATGTGAGCTTTTAACCGGCCTCTCTGGTTGTTCCTGCTTTAACAGAAAATACATATATTTTTTCCATAACAAAAAAGTGGCTTGAACAATTTCTTTAGATTTGAAAGCATTTAGTTTAACTTTAACGTGGGTTTGCTGAATCCATAGCACTCTGCATATTTTACTCCCTATTATTCTTTACAAATGTTTTTAATTTTTCCCCAGGGGTCCACAACCTATGGCTGCATGCTATAAAATCTAAAAATCTAAATAAATGTAGGCTCATCAGCTTTCATGTTCACATATTCATGCAATTCACTATTATTTTGCAGCTCTAGGCAATTTTTACTTCATCCAGGTAATCCAGGCAAAAGTTGCTATCTGATTTGAAAAGTTTGCTGACCCCTGATCTATCAGATATGATTTTAGAAAATGAAGTTAAGAACTATTCAATTGTTTCAGTGATGAGTCGTTGACATTAAAAAGGCAAATGTTTAAGTTGCCCTATGGATCCCACCAACTAGTGTATGCTCAGATGAAATTACAAATCCCAATCCAAGAACAGACATTATTATTGTTATATTTTTATTAGACAGGTATAGAAAAAGTTTACAGAAAAAAAATCCAGTCGCACGTCTGTGGGTCGTGGTGTGTGCAATCTCTCACAGCACCCCAACAGAAGTTTGATTGATGGTACCATTCTCTGTTATCTTCCCCCTTCGCAAGCGAGCTTCATGCTCCCGTGCATCAGACGACCGTGTTGATCCCGCTGGGCCTAATACTGTTAATCTGCTGCTTGCATCACAGTGATAAATGATTGGTTGTCTTTGGAGACCCTGTTCCTCCTCCCTAGACAAAAAGGAAACATGGAGGCAGTTAACTGAAGTTCAGTCTAAAAACCTTTTTGTTGAAGAAATCATAGAACAGTGGTGCTGCATAAAATCATCCTTTATTGTCCCACAGAGGGGAAAATAGAAACAGAAATTCAAAATTGTCCGCTTTCCTGGCTACTTATTTATACATTTAATATTACACAAAAATAAACCTAAAAATAAAAAAATGCTTTAAGTTGAACAGGTTTTATTCCATTAAATGGAAAACAACAAATTTTAAACTTGCAATATGTAGTGTAAAGACGAAGATGTGTATTTTGCATGTGTAACATTAATGCTTTGTAGTGTGCAGGAGCAATTATATTATTCTGAGCAAACTCTAGTGTGCTGATTGTACTTTCAAAGTACTTTGAATATTATGCTCACAGTGCAGTTAAAAGCATGCACTTTAAGAGTTTAAATCGAAGAATAGAAACACAAATATTCCTTTCTGTACCACAGTAAATTAAGGTGGGGACATGCACATTACACAAAAATCAAACTAACAAGAACAGATTTACAACATAATAAAAAAGCACAGTAATGTTGAAATAATATGCAGCTGAATAGGTTTATGAAGAAAAATGTACAAGAGATATGATCTTTGCTTCTTACCAAGGACAGCAGGCAGCTGCGTTGTAGCCTACAGGCGCTTGGCTGTGACGACAGCCTGGCCCGGTGTTGATGCCATGGATGGTCTGGAGGCAGAGGCTGTAGAGCATGGAGGCTCCAAATGAAGTGTACCCCTCACATGTCAGAAGAGATTCTAGAACAAAAGAAAAACAGCTTAAGTACACAGCTTAAGTACACAAACAGCATGCAGTTGCAGAGCAAACAGTGAAAGACACAGAACAGAGTTTGCATGAATGCTAACTAATTAGTTTTCCTGTTCTCATTGAGGTAACCATGGCATCAGCTAATCTTTCTTTGTTCACAGTGTGCTTACCCCATAGATGACGAGTAACTTATGATTAAAGTCACATACACACACACAAAAAAGAACTCACCATCATCCATTATCCAATCCAGCACAGCAGCGACTGTGGAAGGCCTGTTTCCTTCCCATTGCTCTCTGGTCGGTTGCCATAAATGCCGTCTATTTGCTGTTACTACTTCCAAGTTTTTTGGCTTGACCCGCTTTGCCATTGTGGTCCTTTATGGTGCGGTAATTGGACTTCAGCTTTTCTATTTTCTCTCGACATTGCTTCGGTGTGCTGGTAGCCATGAGAAGCCATCAGCTTCGACACCTCCTTGAAAACCTTCTCAGAGCAATTAGTTCCATCTAGCTCCCACTGAATCATATCTTCAGCCAACACACTCAGAAAAGCCTGCACCTCTGCATTGGACCATGGCACTGGTTTTGGTGTTGTCATTGTTCATCAGCATAAACTACACACATCCAGTTGCTGTAGTGAGTTTGAAAAATGGCGGTCCGACTGTTGTTGAAAGAGTCTATCATGTTACCCAACCAGTGACTAGCCAATCAGTGGCCAACAGCCTACTGACGTCGCTTTTTGGTCTCTGCTTGGCCCTGATACAGCAAAGTTAGTTGGCACAAAAAATGGGACCGGCTAACTTAGCCCGACTTCTTAAAGGGTCACCAATACTATAACCAGAATAAATATTTTATAATTTTGCTGTAGATTATTTGAGAAACACCAAGTCCAAGTACAGGATAATGCCTTTCCAAGATAGGTGTTTGTATCATTTTTAGGAATTTATTTCTATCAATTCCTATGAGGTGACAACAAATTATTTTTTTATTCCAGGGAAGGGTAACCTGTACTACAACTAGAATAAATATTTTATCATTTTACTGAACATTTTGAGAGAAACTCCAGGCTAAACTACCTCAAAATGCCTATCTAGGATAGGTGTTGGTCATTTTCAGAAATGTATTTCTCCAAAGTGCTGAGAGGTGACAAGAACTTCTCTTTACATTATGTTAAAGGGTCACCTTTACTATAACCAGAATAAATATTTTATCATTTTACTGTAGATTCTTGGAGAAATACTAAGTCACTAAGTAAGATGCCCACCCAGGATAGGTGTTTGTCATTTTCAGAAATTTATTTCTCCAAAATCCTAAGAAGTGACAACAAACTCTCTTTAGATTATGTTAAAAAGTCACCAATTCTATAAAAGGATAAAACTTTTTAGAATTTTACAGTATATTTTTGGAGATAGACCCAGGTATAGTGTATCTTAATGATTAGCCAGGCAATGCTCATTTAATTCTTTCCATCTATTCTTATTAAAACACCAATTTCCTGTCCATGCTTACAGGCAAGATAAAACAATTTGTGGAGTTATTAACACTAGCATCATTCCTTTTTATTTATCAAAATTTTTAATGTAAAAAAACAAAGATTTTTCTACAAGAGAGAATAAATGAAAACTTCTTTGTGCAAAACTTCTTAAAGTACAAAAACAAAAAGCTAACACTGACAACGGTCAGTCCCACTATTTTCTTTTTAGACCTGTCAGTACAGCTGGATTCATCTGTAGACATTGCAAATGTTACCACTGACTGCAGCTATCACATTGAATATGTAAATTTCCCCACAGAAATTGATCAAAAAACATAAATGACTACTTGTTATCTATGAAGACTTTTTTAAAGTCTAATTTTATATAGTTGAAGAAGTTTACATACACCCATTAAAAAGACATACGTATTTTTTGCTCACTGTCTGAAGCTAAATTAGACCAAACTTCTCTTGTTTTAGATCAGTTAGGATTACCAAAATTATTTCTAATAGCCACAATAATGACAGAACGCATATGTCAAGGTTGTTTTTTTAATTAAAGTATTGGGTCAAACGTTTTGGGGCTGCTTTCACAAGTTTCTCACTATAGTTTGCTGGAAT
The DNA here is from genome assembly GCA_963556495.2 of Valencia hispanica. Lineage (NCBI taxonomy): Eukaryota > Metazoa > Chordata > Actinopteri > Cyprinodontiformes > Valenciidae > Valencia > Valencia hispanica. The sequence goes on from OY747702.1 coordinate 5,823,583, forward strand.
TCCGGCCCATTCCCTATTTGCAAGCTGCTTTGCTTTCACACGCCTTTTCAGATCTGCTCAAGTACTTTCTAGGACTGAGATCAGGGCTTTGTGATGGGCACATGAAAACATTGACTTTGTTGTCCTTGAGTCACCTTGGAACAACTGGCTGATGTCTTTAAATGTTACTTCAATATTTCCACATAATGTTCTCATGATGCCATTTATTTATGAGGTGCACCAGCCCCTCCTATAGGAAAACAGCCACACATGCAACCCCCATAATTCACAGCTGGGATTGTGTTTTGATGCTTTCAAGTGTCCCCCATTTTTCTTCAAATGTAACAACGGTCATTATGGCCGAACAGTTCCACTTGAGTCTCATCCAGGACATGATTTGCAATCGCTGCAGATGAATACAGCTGAACTGAATGGTCTAAAGAGTAATTAGTGGGACTGGTCGTTGTGTCAATGTCAGGTTTGTTGTCACCTCTTAGGATTGTGGAGAAAGAAATTCCTGGAAATTACACAAACACCTATTCGGGATAGGAATTTTACTTTACTTTGACTTCGTATTTCTCCAGAAATCTGAAGTAAAATTATGGATAATATATTCTGGGTTTGGTATAGGTAACTCTTAACTAGAATATAAAAATAGTTTATTGTCACCTCTTAGGATTTTGGAGAAATAAATTCCTGAAAGTGACACAAACGGCTAACCAGGATAGGGATTATGTGGTACTTTGAGCTGGTATTTCTCTAAAGATCTACAGTAAAATAATAAAATATTTATGTTGGTTTAGTACAGATGGCCTTTTTAACAATCCAAAGAGAGTTTCGTGTCACCTCTAAGGACTTTGGTGAAATAAATTCCTTAAAGTAAAAGAAACGCCAATCCTAGATAGGCATTACCAGTGGCGTCACCTAGCCTGGGCATTTCCGGCCCCAAACATCTCTCATCAACCCCCGAATGTTTTTCACCACATGAGAGATAATCTTAAATTAACTGAGCCACCCAATGACATTAATAAAGACAGAAATTTTGCCATTTCATGGCTTCAGTGAATGCAAAAGAGGCATGACGGTATGACCAATCAGAGAGGATTTGTACTGAAACAGGGAATCCTTCGTGTTTTTTTGGCTGACAGCCCAGTGTTTTATCTAAAACTCCACATAATTTACAACACGGCAAGCTCATAATAAATATGTACTGTTTTATCTAAACTCTAGTATTGTTTTGAGTGTTTCTGACAGAAAATGGACATCATACGATCTTTTAACAGAAATAAGAGGGACAACTCTTCAGTTGTGGTAGCTGGCAGTGGGCGGCAAAACTCTGGGCCAACATATAAAACTGGTAAAGAAGTAATTTAAATCCTGTATATATCTTCGAGATTATATGAACATTAGGCAGATCATTCCTGACAGTTGAGTTTTAAAATCTTAAAATACAGGTGTTGCATCCATCTGCTTCTCCTCATTGATCCTCACCATAGCTCCTCATCAGCCTGGAGTGCTCATTGCAAGCTTTGTCGTGACTCTGTGACGGGGTAAGCCGTATTGCATCATTTCCTGTTGTCGGTGTTGCGCTCCGTGGAGCTGTTTGGTGTTCAGACTCCCTTGAATTGATCTTGTTTTCTTTGTGCTGAGGCCTCTCTAAGTTATTTTAACACACAAGCACACTAAAACACACGTTTTGTGGTGGTGTACTTTACATTTTGGGAACTCCTTGTGTTTCACACAGTTTTTCTTGGGGTGGTAAGGTCTCGCTAGCTCAGTTAGCTTAGCTTCATTGCGGCTATGGCTACTCTTCTCTCTACTGTCTCTAACTCTTCGCTTCTCTCTTGCTCTCTTTGTCAGATGTTTAGTTACTTCCCTGCCTCCTTTAGTGATAATGGTAGCTGTAATAAATGTAATATTTTGTAGCTTTGGAGGCAAGGGTATCAGAATTAGAAGCAAGGCTCCACGCTGTTGAAAAACCAGCAGATAGCCGAAGCCCATTAGCCAGCGAGCAGCCAACAAGGATAGCACCCCCTAGCTGTCCTCCAGTAGAGCCCGCGCAGCCGGGACCTCAGGCCGGCTGGGTGACTGTACGTAGGAAGCATAGTTCTAGGACCCAGCCCCCGGGCCACCACCAACCGGTCCACGTTTCTAACAGATTTTCCCCGCTCAGAAACACACCCGCTGAGAAGCCGACCCTGGTAATTGGCAGCTCCATAGTCAGAAACGTGGCATTAAAGACAGCATTGACCATAGTCAAATGCTTGCCAGGGGCCAGAGCGGGCGGCATCAAATCCTACCTGAAACTGCTGGCTAAAGATAAGCGTAAATACAGTAAGATTGTTATTCATGCTGGCGGTAATGACACCCAGTTACGCCAATCGGAGGTCAAAAAATTAGTGTTGCTTCGGTGTGTAAGTTTACCAAAACAATGTCAGACTCAGTAATCTTTTCTGGTCTCCTGCTTGATCGGACCAGTGACGACATGTTTAGCCGCATGCTGTCATTCCATCAATGGTTGTCTAGGTGGTGTCCTGCAAACGATGTGGGCTACATTGATAACTGGAGAACATTTTGGGGAAAACCTGGTCTGATCCGGAGAGACGGCATCCATCCCACTTTGGATGGAGCAGCTCTTCTTTCTAGGAATATGGTCGAATTTATTGGTCCTCCAAAACAGACAACCCAGGATCCAGACCAGGAAGCAGAGTCGTAGTTTAACCCACCTCTCTGCTGCTTCTGTACTGTTACCCCCCCATTACTCTATAGAAACAGTGTCTTGCCCACGGCCAAAATAAAATGGACTAAAAGTTAAGCCAACAAAAGCAAATTATGGAAATCTCATAAAGATAAATACGACTTTGACTGAACAGAAAAATAAATCTATTAAATGTGGTTTGTGATAATCATATTGGTTTGCTTTGTCTCTCAGAAACCTGATTGCAGCAGGAGGATTATGTCAGTATAAATGAGTCAACTCCTTCCAGTCATTTAAATTTTCACAATCCTAGAAATACTGGGCGAGGAGGAGTTGCAACCATTTTTCGTTCTGATTTACTAATTAGTCCCAGACCAATTGATAGCTACAGTTCTTTTGAATATCTAACCCTTAATTTTCCTCATCCAAATTGCAAAACATTAAGACCATTTTTGTTTGTGGTTTTGTATCGTCCACCAGGCCCTTACTCTCAATTCTTGGATCAGATCTCACATTTTTTATCTGATTTAGTATTAAATACTGATAGGGTCATTATAGTGGGGGACTTCAATATTCATGTGGAAACTGAAAGTGATAGCCTAAATGCAGCCTTTAATGCTATTTTACACTCAAATGGCTTTACTCAAAAAGTACAGGGATCGACCCACTCGGGTAAACACACTTTGGACCTTGTACTGACATACGGTATTGATTGTGAGGAAATAACAGTCCACCCACATAACCCGGTCCTGTCTGACCACTTCTTAATAACCTTTGAATTTACTTATAGTAGAGCTTTATCAGACAATGCTGTAACAATCTTTAAAGAATCTGTTCCATTCTTACTTTCCTCAGTGTCTCAGAGTAACACAGTGGATGGCAGCAATTCTCTCTCTAACCCTTCAGAAATTGATGGTCTGGTTCACAGCATTACGTCCTCATTGCGTTTGGCATTAGATAGTGTAGCCCCCTTAAAAAAGAAAGTGGCTTGCCATAGGAGGCTGACTCCTTGGTTTAACGCAGAGTTGCATACTTTAAAGCAGAATACAAGGAAGTTGGAGAGAAAATGGCGCTCTACACATCTAGAGGATTCCTATTTAACCTGGAATAACAGTCTTCTGCTGTAAAAAAGGCCCTTCGACAAGCTAGAACAGCATATTTTTCATCATTAATAGAGGCGAATAAAAACAATCCTAGGTTTCTTTTTAGTACAGTTGCCAAACTTCATAGCTCTGTTGAGCCAACTATACCCCCAGCTCTTAGCAGTGACGATTTTATGGGATTCTTCATAAATAAAATTAATTCTATTAAAAATAAAATCATTGGCATCCTCCCAAACATGATTACTTCTTCCTCAGTAAATGAGGCAGTATCGGAAAGAACTGTAGAACCTCATTTGTGCTTAGGCTGTTTTGATTCAGTCAAGCTTTTGGAATTATCAAAAATATTAGCCTCATCTAAACCTTCAACCCAATCCCAACCAAATTATTTAAAGAAGTGTTCCATTTGGTACCTGGCCCCATTTTGGATATGATGAATCTATCCTTAGTAAACGGATACGTACCACAAGAATTTAAAATAGCTGTAATTAAACCTTTACTCAAGAAACCTTCCCTTGATCAAGATGACTTGGTGAATTACAGACCTATATCTAACCTTCCTTTCTTATCCAAAATCCTTGAGAAAATTGTTGCTAATCAAGTCTGTGAGCATCTAAACAGTAACGAGCTGTTTGAAGAGTTTCAGTCAGGTTTTAGAGCTCATCATAGCACTGAAACAGCACTGGTGAAGGTTACTAATGATATTCTCATGGCCTCAGATAATGGACTGGTGTCTGTTCTGGTTTTGTTAGATCTTAGTGCTGCTTTTGACACAGTCGATCATAATATTCTCTTAGAAAGGCTTGAACATGTTGCAGGGATCAAAGGAACAGCACTAGGCTGGTTTAAATCATATTTGTCTGATAGATTCCAGTTTGTTCATCTAAATGATCAATCTTCTTCACTCTCAAGGGTTACTTGTGGAGTTCCACAGGGTTCTGTGCTTGGAGCAATTCTTTTCACCATATATATGCTTCCAATTGGTAGAATCATTAGACAGGATAAATTTCCACAGCTATGCTGATGATACACAACTATATTTATCCATAAATCCTGATGAACCCAGTCAGTTAGGTAGATTGCAGGCATGTCTGGAAGACAAAAACATGGATAAATCTAAACTTTTTGCTTTAGAATTCTGACAAGACAGAAGTTGCTGTCTTTGGACCAGAAGTTCTAAAAAAGAAACTGATTAGTCAATCGCTTCATCTGGATGGCATTAAATTGGCCCCCAGTAATAACGTAAAGACGCTCGGCATTATTTTTGACCAAGACTTGACATTTAAATCCCTTATTAAACAGGTTTCTAGGATTTCCTTCTTTCACCGCCGGAATATTGCTAAAATTAGAAACATCCTGTCCAGGAGTGATGCTGAGAAACTAGTCCATGCATTTGTTACCTCTAGGCTGGACTACTGTAATTCTTTACTATCAGGAAGTCAACAAAATGCTATTAAAAGCCTTCAGTTGATCCAAAATGCGGCAGCAAGAGTTCTGATGAATGTTAAAAAGAGAGATCACATTTCTCCTACTTTAGCTTCCCTTCATTGGCTCCCTGTTAAATCCAGAATAGAATTTAAGATCCTTCTTCTTACATACAAAGCCCTTAATAATCAAGCTCCATCATACATCAGAGATCTAATTGTTTCATAAGTTCCCAACAGAGCACTTTGCTCTCAGACTGCAGGTTTACTTGTAGTTCCTAGGATTTCTAAAAGTAGAATGGGAGGCAGATCTTTTAGTTATCAGGCTCCTCTCCTGTGGAACCAGCTCCCAGCTTTAGTCCGTGAGGCAGACACTCTTTTTACTTTTAAGGCCAGGCTTAAAACTTTCCTTTTTGATAACGCTTATAGTTAAGAGTGGCTTAGGTCATCCTGAGCTAGCTCTGTAGTTATGCTGCTATAGGCTTAGACTGCTGGAGGACAGACTTACCAATTTTCTTCACTCTGCTACTTCCTTTTCTACTACTACTCTCCAGTTGTATTACAGTACATTCTGCTATTTCGACTGTTAACTTTGTTTTCTCTCAGTGTTTTTCTCTCCATAGAAGATATACCTGGTCTGATATCCTGCTTGGCTGCAATGCCCTGTTGGATGGGGGGCATCGACTGGGATGGTGCTCCCAGTGGCTGAACATACACTGTGTCCTGTTATCAACTTTTTACTTTCTGTAACATAGAAAGTTCTCTTATATCAGATCTTCTGTTCCTTCTGTGTCTCTGCTCTGTCTTCTCAAACCCCCAGACGGTCGTGGCAGATGGCCGCTCCTACTGAGCCTGGTATTGTTGGAGGTTTCTTCCTGTTAAAGGGGAGTTTTTCCTCTCCACCGTCGCTACACGCTTGATCAGTATGAGGGATTGCTGAAGGATTGCTGTGGTTGGAAAGTCTGCACAACCTCACGCCAATGACTGACGCAATCTGCTGGGATTCCTTAAATAGGAAACTTTTTAATTGATTGGATTGTTTGTATAAATGTATTGAAATGACTTCTTGTTAAGTGCCTTGAGATGACATCTGTTGTGAATTGGCGCTATATAAATAAACTGAATTGAAATTGAATTGTCCCGGCAATGATTATGATTACCTGATATATAAATGTTGCAACATTTGATTTGATCATTTGAATGCCTAAAGAACCACCAACCTTTTTGCTGATAAACCATCAACCTTTTTGCTGATAACCTGTATAAATGAGTGTCTAACAGGGCTATCAACATGTCTGGTGAATATTATTGGTATATTAGTACATTTTTGGAAAAAATTAAATTTTCTACAAAAACCGTCAGTGTAGCAACCTCTTCAGGTTAAAACTTTTCACTGCACTTGAATTTGAATCAGGCATTGCTACTGGCTCAACCATCCTGCCGCTGTGGAGTGCAAAACAAGCCCAGTCTCGGCTACACCCCCGTTGTGAGTTGGAATAGTAAGGAAGTGTTGACGCCGCCCAGCCCCAGCGCGTCCCTCAGTCCGCCAGGCAACACCTCCTTTTGTCCAATTTTTCAAACCGGAAATGTAGGTGGAGTAAGATTTTGGTTGGGGTGTTTCACTTATTTATCCAAAAATACTTGCATGCTGGCATAAAACCTAAATATCAAGATAGGAGAAATTTTATAAATTTTAACCTTTGAGTAGCATTAGTTATGTTTCATAATTAAAATTATAATTAAGCCAATTTCCCCCAGTAAATGACATTTGAATGCTAATCATGTTGTAAAAGTCAGTTCCCTTTGGTGATTATCTTTTGCTAACACCCATAATATTAAAAGAAATCTGATGTTATACCTGGTTTACAGATTACCTAGACAGGACAGAATGAGGAAAATAGAGAAGCAGAAACAGAGGTCCACCATGCAGCCTGACACAGAACTAATTTTTGTGCTGGCCAGGGAAATAAAATTAGAATTGTTACCTATTGACTAATTTTATCATAATGTCCTCACATCTTGATCTTGCTTACATTATCATGTTTTAAGTTTTAAATTAAATGCATTTTGAAGTACATATTACCGTATTTGGCAAACAAGGTTAAACAAGGTGTCAATGCTCAAGAAAGCTTTAATAAAAAGCCTTTGTTTACTGTATAGGTTCCCCCTGATTCTTCATCGAAGGTGTGGGCTCAGCCCCCAATGTTTCCTGGTCCAGGAAACGCCCGTGGGATTTATTCCACTTTAAGATGCTGTTTCTCCAGAGATTTACAATAGCATTATGAAATATTTATCCTGGGTATAGTATGTGAAGGTAGTAGGTAGGTCATAAATATAAAATGTTTATAGTTAGGCCTTTCAATTCCTCTTCACGCCATTGCTTTCGCCTGCAAGGCCACCTCATGCTCTATTTCCGTAATGCACCATGTATGGGTGAAGCTAATCTTTATTACACTAGTGTCGGCTGGCTTGACCGCGTATTTCCAAGTTTCCAAGTCGGCTTATTTGACCGCAGTCGTTCGCAGCGTAACCTGATCAACGCTGTAGATCAATACTAAACGTCTGTGAACCAAAAGAGTCAGTGGGATCACTAACCTAGAGGAAGAGCACAGTGGATCAGTACAGTAAGGCTGGTCCTCCTCAAATGGTGCTCGATGAAGCCAATATCTTCACTACCCAGCCAGGACGAAAATACATTTTGCATGGTTAAACCTGCAGCGCGGAATTCGTTTGGTGTAAAAAAGAGGCAAACGGCAAACACGATGTAAGCCAAAGTAAAAGATAGCTCTGCATTCTCCATAGTGTATGGACTTTGCTTCCGCTTTACTGTTCTGCGAATTTGCCTCGAAGACATATGCTGCCCTCTATAGGTCGTGACTGTATCGTATCAGAAACTTATACACCCCCTTTCCCAAAAATTAGAATATCATGGAAAAGTTTGTTAATTTCCATAATTCCATTCCAAACGTTAAACTTCCATAGATAAGAGATTCAGGGCCCACAACTTAAACGATTTCAAGTATTTAGTTGTTTATCTGTGCATAATTTGGGGTTCCAGCTCATAAAACCCACAAAAACAGGAATTCAGAAAATTTTAATACTGTGAGGAATTCACCATTTACTTCTCAGTTTTTGCAGGAAAAAAAAAAGGAATTAGGATTACACACATTAAAACTTGCCCTTTAGATAAAACTTCAGGATATATGCAATGATCTCAAAATATATTTTAACTCCTTTTCAAGACTTTTATAAAGACCTTCTAAAGTAAAGTAAGACTATCCCAATGCACTTAAACTATTAGGCAGTCATATTTTGTGATTCAAATGAAATAAATCGATATTGCTAATAAAATTTTAACCAAAGGCAAAGTTCATTAAAAATTTTAAAAGTAAAAGTAAATTCTCCAAACACAATTGAATATGATGGTATCCTTTATGACAAGTCAGTCAAGCTATAAATGCTATCTTATTGAACAGTCCTGCAGCAGACAGGACTGTTGAGGTGGTCATGTTAAAAGTGGTGTACTCACAGAGGCGTAGCTTACCATTAGGCGAGGCAGGCAGCTGCCCTGGGCCCCCAAGCCACCAGCTTGTCAACGGCTTAGCCTATAAATGTTGAACTAAATGTAAGTTGTGCATTATCATTTCAGATTCGCTTCATACAAACATTTTGAGGCATTCTGGAGATTGGTGGAACCTGCAGCAACCACTAAGATGGTGCAGATAACCAGCGGCAAATCCGATTCTGCCAGCTGCCCTAGATTTTCTCTACCTGCAACAGTATGTAGAACAAACGTGGATGTACATGATAATCAGCATCTGAAATGTTAAAATTACGAATTACTTCCCTACGTAGAGAAACACTTGGATTAGTTAATGTTATAAGGACTTAGAAATATAAAAAGGAGTACTGTAATAATGTAAAAAAAAGAAGTAAATACTCATTTTAAAGAACCAGAATTTGCATCTTTTTAAAATATTTTGGCATGTCTACTGACACAATTTCTATAAAAAAAACAAAAAGTTAAGCTGTTATGATTTAACCGTTACTAGAGTTGTTTTCTCAAAATGTACTTGAACTTGTACTGGACTACTTTTAGTTCTTCTTTGCAAATGAAGTAATGCCAACCTTTTGTGAATATCTATTTATATCTTAAGAGGAACAACAAGTGTCAGAATTTGCATTCACTGTGCTTTAATAAATGTAATTGAGGTCAAGTACTATGGAATTATAACTGTATTTAGGATTAACACTTCCTCAAGTTTTACAGAAACTTCCACCCATTGATGAGCTGCTGCTCTTCCTGATGCACCTGTCTGTTGGCCTGCCTCTCAGGGTATCTGGCTGAAAGGTTTTGGATTCACCGCACCACAGCCAGCAGGATCATCACGACATGGACACATTTTTTGTACACTCTGCTTGGAAGCAAACGCCTCTGGATCCCACCTGAAGTGGTCAGAGCTCACCTTCCACCAGAGTTTTCAAATTTTCCAGACACACAAGTGGTGCTGGACTGCACAGAAATTTTCTGTCAGACACCGTCTTCTCCTCTTCTGCAAAGTGAGGTGTTTTCCAGTTACAAATCACATACTACTTTCAAGGCTATGATCGGTATGGCACCACATGGTGCCATCACTTTTGTGTCCGCACTGCACGCAGGGTCCATGAGTGACCAAGAGATTTTTAAGCTCTCTGGCATAACAAAGCTACTTAAACCAGGCGTGGCAATAATGGTGGACCAAGGGTTTCTTGTTGACAGTCTGACTCCATGCAAGGTCTACCGGCCTGCCTTTCTTTCAAGAAACACTCAAATGAGTAGAAAGGATGTCATGGAGACTCAGTTTATTGCACGCCTAAGGGTACATGTAGAGAGGTTCATCAGGAGGGTAAAGGAAAATAAACAGTTTGATAGAGAAATACCACTGTCTGTCTGTAGAAGCATAAGTGAACTTTTCAGTGTTGCTTGCTATCTGGTAAACTACCAAAACAACACTAGTAAAGGCGTGAGCTAGTCAGAACAAACACGTATTAAAATAAGTTACTTTTGTGTTTGTAAATAGTTTCAAAGTAGTTAATACTACTACTTTGTGTGGGGGTTTTTACATTCAGTATGTGTTATTATTTTGATTGAAAATAAGTTTCTGTATTGTAATGAAATGTGCTTTTGATCTATTAGTTTTGTGTATCATAAGCTGTTTAAATAATTTAAAATTGTATGTAATTTGTGTTTGGGTCATTAAATGAGCTTTGATTGTTACCCTTGTCATTTATTTATATTGTATAGAAAAATTTTCTTGTAATGATGCCACAAGAGGAGAGTAAGTAAATGTTGATTTCACAGCTTTTCCTTTATTCCACATACTTGGCTCAAATATGGTGACATTAACAACCACAGAAACATTCTGAAAAAAAGCAACACTTCAGACTTGACCTGTCAGCTATTAAGACTGACTTGCATATTCTCAAAATTAGTTGCATTATAATATGCAACTAAGTCATTGAGGTGTATAAAAATATGCTAGTTATATACAGAAATTGCTTTTCAAGAAAAAACATGGACATTAAACAGTTGTTTTCTGCATATGTAACAGATGAACTGAAACTCTTGTCTAACTGCATTTGTTTCTCATTCCAAATATGTCATTTTAATATGAAAATAGTTGAACTATCATTACCAACTATTTAACATCTTATGCTAGTATTTAAAACTATTAACACATTGACGAACCTGAAAGCAAAAATGTAGAAAATGATTAGACAATCATGTAAAAATAGAAAAAAAAAAACTTCTTTCTCTCTAATGGCTGTAGCCACCTCACAATCTCTGTAAATACATTGGATTAGAATGTCTTCCTCTGCAAAAACAACAAAATCACACTATTGCATGCCTGTTATGAGAAGCTGACTCTGCACTTGCCAATAGTAGCTGTGACTCTGCTTCAGTTTTCAAACACCCATCCTGCATCTTCAAGTAGCTACAGTCAACATAGCTCTTCACATTTGGGCATTTAATCTCCAGAAGCCCAAATGGAGGGTTTTCAGTTGGGTCAAAAACAAGGCCATCAGGGGATGAACCCAACCATGGGGCATCAGGGTGGATGACAAACCCACATGGCCAGTAATTAGTGTTTTTAGAGCGACAGTACTCCTGGATAGCTACTGGCTCCAGTTCCAGTCCCCTCTTCATTGAAGAAGCTTGCACTCCACCTCTCCTAATTCGTTCTGCCAGCTTTTCAGCTGAGCTCTGACCTCTAACATGATGTATTTCCCTGAATCGAGAATATGTAATTCTCTGGCTCCTGAGGCGATGCTACTCCATGTTTCTGGTAGCAACTTCTATTTGTCTTGCCACTTCTAATGTGATAAGAAGAGATCGTAGATGGAGGTTTTGCTGGTGGGTACACACAAAGTGGCAGGTGCTGGCCTCAAGCCTGTAGCCATCTAAAGGTAGAGCTGGTGGAGGAGGGGAATCTGGGTGGCGTAGTATCACACGGCTCATTGGTAGGGGATGCTGGTAGGAGATGGGACAACCTTCCTGGACCTTCCCAAATGCTGAGTCCACAAGTGGAGTGTCTGCGCTAATTGACATGGTAGTAATGACAGGAGCGATGTCTGGTGGGAAGTCTTTGTAGACCTCACCGACTTTCAGGACATCTGCGTCTGGGAGCTCACCTCTCACAGCCTTGTAGCGTTTACTCCTTAGAAAGAAATTAGGCTCCCAATAAGTACATTTATGGAAAATTAAATAAAAAAATGTATTGGTTAAACAGTTTAAGAATGTATGAAAAGATCCTACCTCACACCATGTGCAACGGTAAACTGCTTGGACTTAGTGGATATAAAAACCATGTCACTCACTCGTCCTGGTTTAAACCCCTTTTGAAGACAACACACACAAAAAAACTCCTTACTGTTTATTGTACCAATCAATGCAGAAAAAAAAAGGATATGCAGAGTGTGGTTCCAGCCACACAGGAACATTCTGCCTCTGCAATGTCCACTGGTGTGCGATCCTCGAAGACAATCTACACATATAAAAAATAATGTCCTTCTCCATCAAGTAAAATGATTTAATATAAAACGCACAATATGAGCAAGCTGAGACAAGGCTTATAATAATGCAAATCTGCATGTAACTGAAAGCTTGTGAAATTATTAAGTAGAAGAGAGACAACTAAATTAGTTATATTTACAGTCTTAATCCTGTCTCAATTTACTAATTCTCAAATATGAACAGGGAACAAGTGAACATGGAAAATAACAAAAGATCATCTGGTTTTGCAGCCTGTTTCTGGGATTTCAATGAATACAAATTTTAGGTTTCATTTGATTCATTTTTTATTTTAAATATGCTCTTTTTAATTGGGATTGGGTTCTATACGTTGTCATATCTACACTTTTTTTCAGTGATCAATTTACACCACTCTAAATATGCTCATGATATGAGCATATTTAGGTGCCTTCTCCAGGTCCCGGATGAAGTCCTTCCCCAAGTGGAGGAGTTTAAGTATCTGGGGGTCTTGTTCACGAATGTGGGAAAAATGGAGCGGGAGATCGATAGACGGATTGGTAGGGCATCTGCATTTATGCGGGCGCTGTACCGGTCTGTCGTGGTGAAGAGAGAGCTGAGCCGAAAGGGGAAGCTCTTGATTTACCGGTTGATCTACGTTCCTACCCTCATCTATGGTCACGAACTCTGGGTGGTGACCGAAAGAACGAGATCACGGATACAAGCGGCTGAAATGAGTTTCCTCTGTAGGGTGTCTGGGCTCTCCCTTAGAGATAGGGTGAGTAGCTCAGTCATCCGGAGGGGGCTCAGAGTAGAGCCGCTGCTCCTCCACATCGAGAGGAGTCAGTTGAGGTGGCTCAGGCATCTGGTCAGGATGCCTCCCGGACGCCTCCCTGGTGAGGTGTTTCAGGCACGTCCCACCGGGAGGAGGCCCAGGGGAAGGCCCAGGACACGCTGGAGGGACTATGTTTCTCGGCTGGCCTGGGAGCGCCTTGGGATTCCTCCCGAGGAGCTGGAACAAGTGGCTGGGGAGAGGGAAGTCTGGGTGTCCTTGCTTAAGCTGCTGCCCCTGCGACCCAACCCCGGATAAGCGGAAGAAGATGAATAAATATGCTCATAGATATTAATTAAAAGTGGTAAAAATAAATTAGAGGGAGTTGCGGTGCCAACAATAAATGGTTAGCTGTTCCATTACGGGCTACATTTAACAGGTTATTAACACACAAAATTAGCACATTAAGCTGTTTTATATAAACCCGGAATAGCTTCATCAAAAACCCAAAACATGAACATAATAGAACTTTGGAACTGAAAAACACATTAGTTTTTCCCCTACTCTGAGCTCATGAGGCTTTTCACTCTTTTTCATAGACCTGTAACACACAGCCCTGACGCTCACTCTCCCTGACGAAGGATCTTTGTTGGAAACTGCAGGGAAGTAGAAATAATTATTAAGTTGCTCACTTTAAAAAAAGAAAGAAGACAGAAAATGTGTTGTTGAAAACATTATTAAAACGGAAAGGTAAGCATCCAATTCTGCTTGCTAGCTATTAGCTAAAAACAAACACCTTCATAGTTATCGATGCAATTGGATATGTATAACTTAAATCCTTTTTCCCGCTTGCTTTTAGGGGCTGTACTTGAAGACTGTACAATGCAATGTACATCGCTAATAGTAAATTTTGGTAGATCCTGGAGGCATCGAGTGTAAAATAATGCCATCTTCTTCTTGTACAATGACACCGGAAGTGCTATGGCCCATTCACGCAATAGCGGAAGTTGAAAAACGTCATCCCATGCAACTAGCCCATTCCCTGACAGGGCCCCTCAGCTGAGCCAAACTAAACTCGCCCCTCCCCCACCTGCCTTCTCTCAGTGAGTAAGGGGATGGCTTGTACAGGCTGCATGCTGCTCATTTAGGAACACAAAACAGATGAGGGCGATGCGTGCGGCCTCATCTACTCCGAAGACATGAAGAGAAGCAGTGGCGTAGCAAGGGCACCAGGGGTCCCCAAGCAGCAATTTCACTAGGGGGCCATCTGTCAGCCGTTTTGTCATTAAGGGGCTGTTTACACGACAACGTTTTTCAGCAAAACGGAGGTTTTTCTCTCCGATTCGGCCTCTCGTTTACACGACAACGGGAAAACGGGGGGCGAAAACGCAGCTTTTGGGAAACGGTATACTGTTACTACTGATGCAGCTTCTGACGTTATTTGGTCTCTGTAAGCAAAACTTACAGATCATTAAGCTTCTATGTGATCGCCAACGGAAACGCATACAGTACGTGCGTTAAATAATCAATATGCCTTTATTTAAGCGGAGAACTACAAGAAGACCGCCATTGTTAGTTATGATGAAATGTTTCTTTTCCGGGTTGTGAGGGGGAAACCTTGGAACACTGCACACTGCCATCTAAAGGCCGGGCATGTGTACTACATCGTTTTCCATCGCGCGCCCTGTCGTGTAAACGCAGTGCGTTTTCACCCGCGTATTCAAACAAAAACGGCAACGTTGTCGTGTAAACAGCACCTAAGTTCTTCAGTTTTCAAAGCTTATCCAGGCTGATTGGATGACAATGTAACGTTATAAAAGAAACAGAAAATACTATTTTGAGCAACTTTTATTAATAATAATTAAAATTATGATAAAGAAATTTATTATGTAAACTTTTTTTTTAAAGCGAACAGCAGCATTTTTAAACTTCACTTGTGCAAGTGCTTCAAACAAGTAATATAAAATGTAAACAAATATACATTCTGTTGCCATGGCGCTGTGAGAAACGGCTGCCTTTCCAGTAGCTCTAGTTTTTTTTTAGCTATTTTTATTTCTTTTAGCTTCTTTAACTACATTAACTACGTTATTCC
Organism: Valencia hispanica; assembly: GCA_963556495.2. Taxonomy (NCBI): domain Eukaryota; kingdom Metazoa; phylum Chordata; class Actinopteri; order Cyprinodontiformes; family Valenciidae; genus Valencia; species Valencia hispanica. The sequence continues at coordinate 5,838,657 of OY747702.1, forward strand.
TACTTTTTAAATATTGTGTTTGTTAAACTTTAATTTGAAATGCACCCAAAAGGCAGTTTCCTCACTTATTCACGAGAGGAGCTGCTGGCTTTGCGCACAAAAACACAAGCCGGAATACGACACCCTATCCCGGTGGAGTTGAGGAGGAGACCCAGGGGGCCAAGCTTAAGGCTGAGCGGGTGGAGAAACGGAGGTGCTACAAACCATCGATTCCCTCCGTCATCATGGGAAATGTGAACTTGCTGCCAAACAAGATTGACGAGTTGTCCGCACTGAACAACCAACGGATCTACCGTGAGAGCACCTTGTTCATCTTCACGGAGACATGGTTAAACCACCCCGTACAGGATGCTAACATGGACCTGCTGGGATTCACAGCTGTAAGAGCCGACAGAGACATGAAAGCGAGCGGAAAAAGTAAAGGTGGGAGACTCATCATGTATGTGAACAACCGTTGGTGTAACCCAGGACATATCTCTGTAAAGACAGTTCTATGTTGTCAGGACCTCGAACTGACAGCCGTTAGTCTCCGGCCACATTATCTTCCGAGGTAGTTCAGTCACGTGATCACCATCTGTGTTTACATCCCTCCGAGAGCTGACGGAGCCGCTGCCTGTGAGAAAATCCACTCTGTCACAGCAAGGCTGCAGACACAGCACCCTGAGGCCCTGATGATCATCTCTGGGGACTTTAACCACATCACTTTGGACTCCATTTTGGCTGTTTTCAACCAGGTTGTCGACTGTCCAACCAGAAACAACAGGACAATAGATCTACTGTATGTAAATGTACAGGATGCATACAGAGCGACTCCCCTCCTCCCACTAGGGAAGTCTGATCACAACCTGGTGCACCTACAGCCACTGTACACCCCACTGGTCCAAAAGAAGATGGTGAAAACCTGATCCATATGGAGGTGGTCCCCTGAGATGGAAAGTGCCCTCAGAGACTGTTTTAACACCACAGTCTTGGATGTGGTGATGGACCCGCATCGTGAGGACATCGAGGGGATGACACACTGTCTGACAGATTACCTGAACTTTTGCACAGGTGTGGTCTCCCCTGCCAAGACAGTCCGCTGTTATCCTACTAACAAGCCGTGGGTAACACAGAAAGTCAAAGGTGTCCTCAACAGGAAGAAGGCTGCTTTCAGGAGCAGAGACAGGGAGGCCATGAAGGCAGCACAGCTGGAGGTGAAGCACTGTGTGAGGGAAGCTAAGGACAGCTACAGGAGAAAGGTGGAGCAGAAGCTGAGGGACAACAACATGAGGGAGGTCTGGGAAGGTGTGAGGACCATCACAGGTTACAGCACAAAGACCAGAGCTACAGAGGGGACAGTGGAGAGGGCGAATGAGATGAGTGACTTCTTCAACCGGTTCAACTGGACCTTGTCCCCTCAACCCCCACCACCTCCCTCAGCACAGCCATCTCTCCTTCTTCCCTCCACACATCTTCCCCCAAACACCACAACATCACCCTTTCCCTCCTCCCCCACCTCAACACAGTCTCCACCACACTTCACCACAGACCAGGTCAGAGGACAGCTGAGGAAGAGGAAAGCAGCAGGTCCGGACAAAGTGTGTCCAAGACTTCTGAAGACCTATGCTGCAGAACTGGGAGAACCAGTGGGAGAACCACTTCAACCTTAGCCTGCAGCTGGGGAGAGTGCCCACCCTCTGGAAGACATCGTTCCAGTCCTGAAAAAGGAACGGCCCAGTGAAACGAATGACTTCCGACTGGTGGCACTTACATCACACCTTATGAAGACGCTGGAGCGGATCTTCCTCAGCCTCCTCAGACCCCAGGTTCAGCACGCCCAGGACAACCTGCAGTTTGCATACCAGCCAGGTGTTGGTGTGGAGGATGCCATCCTCTACCTGCTACACCGAGCCCACTCGCATCTGGATAAGGGAAGCAGCACAGTGAGGATTCTCTTCTTGGACTTCTCTAGTGCCTTCAACACCATCCAGCCCCCTATGCTCCAGGACAAACTGAGCAGGATGGGAGTGGACCCCCACCTGCTGGACTGGATCTCTGACTACCTCTCTGACAGGCCACAGTACGTCAGGCTGAATGACAGCACGTCTGACACTGTGGTCAGTTGCACTGGAGCACCCCAGGGAACAGTGCTTTCCCCTCTCCTCTTCACCCTGTACACCTCGGACTTCTGTTACAACTCGGAGCTGTGTCACCTACAGAAATATACCGATGACACAGCCATTGTTGGGTGCATCAGGGACGACAGAGAGGAGGAGTATCGGAGACGGGTGGGGGACTTTGCTGCATGGTGCCACACCAACCACCTACAGCTCAACACCTCTAAGACGAAGGAGCTGGTCATTGACTTTGGGAGGTCCAGACCAAAACCGCGACCAGTCCTGCTAGAGGGAGCTGAGGTGGAGGCTGTTGATTCATATAAATACCTGGGGCTGTGGCTGGATAAAAAACTGGAGTGGACAACACACACCAGCCACCTGTATGGGAAGACACAGAGCAGGCTGTACTTCCTGAGGAGACTGCGGCCTTTTAACATCTGTAGCAAACTGCTAGGGATGTTTTACCAGTCTGTGGTTGCCAACGTCCTCTTTTACACCGGGATGTGCTGGGGGGGGCAGCATATCCAAGAAGGACACATCCAGACTGGATAAACTGATCAGGTGGGCCGTCTTTGTGGTCGGCATGAAGCTGGACTCTCTGGTGACAGTGGCAGGGATGAGGACACTGGACAAACTGCTGGATATTCTTGACAACACCAGCCATCCTCTGCACACTGGTATCAGCAACCAGAGGAGCCGGTTCAGTGAGAGACTGCTTCTTCTCAAATGCAGGACCAGTAGACACAAGAACTCGTTTGTCCATCGTGCAATCACCCTCTTCAACTCCTCACTTGGGGGGAGGAGGAAATAGGGTGGACAGAGGGGAAGGAGCAGTAGCCACAGTGCAATATTATATATATATATAATTATTTTATTTAATCAAAGGTCCTGTATATGTTTATTTATTTATCTTACTCCACCCTTTTGTTTGCTGCTGGAAATGTTAATTTCCCTGAGGGAGTCATCCCAAAGAGATGAATAAAGTTAAATCTAAAGTCTATTCTTAACAAGATAAACAATGGGTGCTTCTGCTTCAAGGTAGAAGTACTTGGGACAGCTGTAGTGGAGGTAGCAGTGCTCCTGGGGGCTGTAGTATTGGAGGTAGATGCAGACTGAGCTAAAGAAACAGAAACAGAACAACATAATGTCAAAAGACATCTTAGTTAAAACATTTCATGACGAAATGATTTGGAGCTTATCATCCATGCTTTTGTGTCTTCACGTTTAGACTATTGTTTGTTTTCATGTCTGAACAAGAAGGAGCTCTCTTGTTGCAATTAGAGCAAAATTCTGCAGCGAGGATTTTGACTTGTACATTTAGGAGGTCTCAGATGTCCCCTATTCTTAAACAACTTCATTGGCTGCCAGTGTCCTATGGGTTCAAATTTAAAATTCTGGTTTTAGCTTTCAGAGCCCTGCATGGTCAGGCTCCTTCTTATATCAGTGATCTGATCCAACCTTACTCTGAGGGGTCTCAGGTCTCTGGATCAGAATCTGCTGAAAGTTCCTCACACTCATTTCCATTCTAGAGGTGATCGTTCCTTCCAGGCTGTTGCTCCTAGGTTCTGGAATGATCTTCCCTCCTCTTTGTGCTCAATTGATTCTGTTGACACCTTCAAGTGTGAACTCAAGACTCACTTATTTGTTCAGGCTTTTAATTAGCTACTTTTGGGCTTACATGATTTTATGTTGTCTTGGCCTTTTATACTGTGTATTATTTCTGATTCGTATTCTGTTTTTATTTTTATTGGGGCCTGCCAAAGCAATGCAGGGAGAAGCAGTGCATTGCATTGCACTGCAGATCTACTTTTCACACCCCCTACATAATATTAAGCTACTTGGCATTATTAAACTAGTTAGCATCAGCATGCTAGCTCCTTCTAACATTTTAGCTAAATTTTGGTTTTTTACTAACTTTCCTCCAAGAACTTTTGCGACTGTCGAGCTACAAACTGAGAGCTCATAAAGAACTTTGTCTCCCTGTCTCTGTCTCCCTGTATTTCTCCGTCTGTCTTTTTATTCCCTTAAACTATTTCTGACCCTCTGAGCTATGTCTCTAATTCTGGACACTAACCAGAATCGGTCTGGACTTTAACCAGACCTAGATCCAGTCACTAAGTGACTGATCACTTCAGCAGGCCTCTAACCGCTGATAACACTTCTCCCTCCTGGTTCTTTTGATGTCCGGCCAGTCTGCAGAAATAAAACACAAAGGACTCAGGCTTCAAGTAATGGCATATGCCAGGAGCAGTGGATTGTGTCTAGCACCCTCTATCTTCATCTTTTCTTTGTGTGCATGCCAGTTTTATTGTAGCAGTTTAGCTTACAGCCCTGCAGGGGAGGGGCGGTCCATCCCCTGCTCACAGTCAGCTCCTCCCATCATAGATCACAATTTCTTATTGGTTGATCATTCTGTTGCTATTATCCTCCTTTTTTTCTAATGCAAACTTTCCCATGTGGTTTGCCATTTCATCCTTTAAACTTGGGTCACACGGGAAGATTCTGTGGCTGGCACGGTTCTTGTTTTGCAAGTTCTGCAACAGACACTACACCCCCTGAATCAGTGCCCTTTAATAATAAGCTGCTTGAATGCAGCTTTTTCTTCAAACAGATTTGAGACGTATAAACTCAATTATATGTTTAATGCATTTAAAGGGGCTATATGCAACTTTTTGTCATAGTTCCCAGGTGTTTGTGTTTTGTTAGTTATTTTCCTTATTTAGTTCTATTATCACGTTTAGTTATTCTTTGTCTTTACTAGTTAATTCTGCACTTTCTTGTTTCTGTATTTCTCCTTGTTCTTAGATGTTTTTCACCCTCTGCTTCTTTGTCCTCCTTCTTATTAGTATTTCTCTTTAGATAGTGTCCTTATTTATTTCTCCATTCTGTTCTCCACTGTTTCCTTAAAGATTCCTCCCCAGACATATTATCTTTGCTTTATCGTTTCTTTAGAGTTTTCTGTCTCCCTAGCCATTCCTCCTTCTGTCCCAGTTATTGATTACTTCAACCTGCTCTCTCCCTCTCACCTGCATCTGCTCTCACTAATTGGTCATTGGTCTTCTCTGTCACTTCCTCATTCCCTCCTCAGTGTATATTCACCTCTCCTTCAGTCACTACTCGCTGGTTGGTTGTCATTCCTCCCTTCCTGGTTCCCTGTTCATCCCTGGTCTGTCTTCCCCCGTTCCCTGGTCTCTATGTTCACTGGTTTCCTTGTGATTACTGTAAGTTTATTATTTATTATTAATTAAGTTCATTTACATTCTGCATTTGGGTCCTTCTTTGAAACCTCAACCTGACAGTATGAACCAGCCAGTATGGACCCAGCAGAATATGGACACTCTGAGGAGGAGTTGCAGGAACTCTTAGACTGGAGTATTAGCCAAGGGCTATATTCCAACTCACCCTATGTCGGATCCCGGTTGGCCTATTGTCCTCACGGTGCTGGTCCTCTCGGAGTTGGGACAAGCTGTTCCTCCGCTCCCCGTTCCTCAGGCCGCCGTTGTCGACGTCCCAGAGCCGCTCCCATCCTACTCCAGGAGGGCTCGAGGGGCGACTTCCTGGTTTCCCAGGCGCCGGTCCTGTACCACGACCTCCAGACGGCCCAAGCTCCTCTGGCTCCTGACTCCGCAGGGGGTGTTCCAGAGAACACGCCTCTGGCTCCTGACTCCGCAGGGGGTGTTCCGGAGGACACGCCTCTGGCTCCTGACTCCGCAGGGGGTGTTCCGGAGGAAACGCCTCTGGCTCCTGACTCCGCAGGGGGTGTTCCGGAGGACACGCCTCTGGCTCCTGACTCCGCAGGGGGTGTTCCGGAGGACACGCCTCTGGCTCCTGACTCCGCAGGGGGTGTTCCGGAGGACACGCCTCTGGCTCCTGACTCCGCAGGGGGTGTTCCGGAGGACACGCCTCTGGCTCCTGACTCCGCAGGGGGTGTTCCGGAGGAAACGCCTCTGGCTCCTGACTCCGCAGGGGGTGTTCCGGAGGACACGCCTCTGGCTCCTGACTCCGCAGGGGGTGTTCCGGAGGACACGCCTCTGGCTCCTGACTCCGCAGGGGGTGTTCCGGAGGACACGCCTCTGGCTCCTGACTCCGCAGAGGGTGTTCCGGAGAACACGCCTCTGGCTCCTGACTCCGCAGAGGGTCTCCAGAGGGACACAACCTCGGGGTCAACGCCACGTCGTGGGTCTTCAGTGTCACGTCGTGGGTCTTCAGCGTCACGTCGTCGGTCCTCTACGCCACGTCATGGGTCCTCTACTCCTCTCCAAGGGTCTTCTATTCTTCCTCGAGAGTCCTCCACGCCGTCCTCTCAAGGGTTCCCAGCATCCTACCAAGGTCCCCTTAGTCGACGCCGGTTCCCAAGACAAAAGGTTCTCAGCACCCGGTTCCCAAGCCTCAAGGTTCTCTGCAGCCGGTTCCCAAGCCACAAGGTTCTTCTCCGCATCCGGCCACCAAGCCACAAGGTTCTGCTCCGCATCCGGCCACAAGGTTCTGCTCCGCATCCGGCCACAAGGTTCTGCTCCTTCGTCTTTTCAACCAATAGTGTGTCCAAACTTTTGGTCTGTTATATATAATGTTAGGTAATATAATAATGTTGTATTATTATTTTCTTAGGGTGTCTTTCAAATGTACTTTTTAAATGTCATTTTGGTTTCAGTCACATGCTCCTTTGCATGACATCCTGTTCTTTTAATATGTTAATAAAGTGTGACTAAATAAAGAGAGACTGCAGAGGGGATGCTCTTTGAGACCAGAGACTAGGACACTGGGAGGCTGAAAACAGACAGACACGGTTGGCTCATTCCTTATAGTATTTGCCTGGTCTCCCTCTGCAGAACTGATTATCCGCATCTACCTCTGCAGAGCTTATTGACTCCATATTCTCTCCGACCCCTGTGTGTGATTCTTTCTAGGTCAACCACTATTTTTTACCTAACATATATATATATATATATATATATATATATATATATATATATAGTTTTTAGAAAATAACATGACAGTTCAGTTAACTGTTAACATTATAATTTTGGTTATTGTACTATTCAAAAAGCATAAATAGTAACAAACCTGTCACTGTGGTGGCTTGTTTCCTTTTTATAATGTTTTCATTATGGTCAAAGATGGCAAGGTGGGACCTCTCCCTCATTCCATGGTATGAAAACGGCTGACGCTTGGGGAGGTATTTCAACATAGCACTGTGAAAGTTTTCCAGTTGCCCTGTGTGCAATTACAAATAGGAAAGAGGATGGATAGGTAAAACATGTTGATTAGGATATAGAATAATATTCAAGAGTGAAAGTGCATCGATTCTCCCCAGTGTGTTTGAACAATGCCATATGGTCGAGGTCTTTCAAGAGCCTTTGGTTTAGGACCAGTAACGACAGGGCCTGTGTGAAAGAAAAGATTTTAAATAATACTAACACTAAAAAAGAAACAATTTAGATATACATTGTATTGCAGCTTATAATACCTTACCTCTATGTTCCCTTTACTCGTAGCACATGAATACCACATGTGGTTTACGACAGACCTGTGAAAGATATTGAAATTAGTAATTTCAAACCTTTCAAACTAATTCAATTCAATTCAAAATTACTTTATTAATCCCAAAGGGAAATTAAATGTTGTTGTAACTCATTATGCAAGTTTCTTCAAAGATTTGTTGTAGATGCTGATGGCTGTGGGTAGGGATGATCTCTTGTAGTGCTCTGCAGATCTGAAGAAGCCTCTGACTGAAGACGCTCTGTAGTTGTATGACAGTCTGATGTAGAGGATGCTCTGGATCTATGGCGTCTTCTTTTCAACTCATCAGGGTTTTGTGGCTGTAGTTGAGGTATTATTTGAGCTTTTGTGATGTTAATCAGCTGCTGCCAGTTGTAAACCACCTTGTTGCCATGGTTATGCATCATAACAAATGTCCAAAAATAAAAAGTATCAGCAGAAATCCTTCCAGCTGCACAGCATTCAAAACCAGAGAGAACAGTCGTCCACAAAAATAATGTTTCTACCAGAAATGGAAGAATTAAAGTTTTAAAAAAGAAAAAAATATGAACCAAAGTAACAGAGCTACTCCAACATGCTGCCACCTTGAGCGGCGCAATTCCGGAATTGCACTTCTGCAAGATTTCAAACCAACACTGACCTGGACCATGCGAGAAGGATTGCATTATCCTTTTTTCCCCTTCGTCAGCATTTTATTCCGGAAGCCTGTGTTCGTAAATGCAGCATAATTTTAATCAAAAACCAACATTTTCCATTTATTTGTGCAAATTCAACACCTACAATGGCTAAGTTCAGCAAGGCTGCACAGATCTGGGAGGGGGTGAGGAGTGACTCAATTCTGTATGCTGAGAATTATGGAGAATTGCGTGCGTGTGTTTACAACAATGGAAAAACATACCTTTGGCTGTGTGCTAGATATCATATTAATGCTTAATATTAGGATATTGTCACCTCATCTTTCGTATTGACGCAGAGCGGTCCGTGGTCATCATCTCCACATCAAGGCCCAAGTCCAAAAGCTCTGTCATTCCCCTCCTAAAACCCAGTGGCTCAATGGCTCCAGAGCTAGTGGCCTCAGACTAAAGAATCAAGTTTGATAAGTTTGATGCTATCAAAGTTTTCAACATAGCATAATTTTTCATTATTCTTATTATGCATCCATTTAAATATATCTTACCTGCACCAGTTCTGTGTGTAGTATCTCCTTTGTATCATCTAACATAAATGTGTAGTGACAGTAGTTTGCATTAAAACCTGCTGAGTCGGCCATCACCCGCCAAGTGTGGGAGCTTCCCATCCTCCTGTTCCAAATAAACCCTTCCCAAGATTTCTGTTCTGTCTTCATACAAGTGCTCAATAGCAGGGTGCAAATATGTGCTCTGGATGGCATAAAAAGTAGTTTGTCCAATCATTTGGACACCAATGGTTGTGCACTAGTCTGAAAGTTCCGTGAATGTTCCACCCTTGAACAGAACAGCCGCCGCAGAAAGGAGATTCACCTCAGGCATTCCTCTAACGTCAGGTGAAGATGTCCAAGTCCCCGAATGGCCCCCAAGACAAATGCAATTCACAGTCCTCTGTGCCCCAGTATCAATGATGACCTTTGAAGAGATCGGTTTCCCACACATCTGGCAGAATTTGAAAAGTGACATGAGGTTGGATTCATTTACAATAATCTTTTTTTCACGCCAGTCCTTTACACCTTCTTCTTCTGAAGATGATGATGATGATGTGGGGGGGATGGTTGACTCAAGCTGATAGCTTTCGTCGGTTTGCAAAACTTCATTGCTGCTGGCACTTGTATTGAGGCCTCCAGGTATATTTGGGCATGTTGACTGTAAAATCCAAAAAGAGCCTTATTTTTTGTTTTAAATTCCACTAATTTCAACATTACATTAGTTTTAGAATTCCGTTATGGACAATATGATGTACAAACTTACAAACTTTGCTGCTTCTGTAGGGGTAGGTTTCTTGACTGGTGTTGAGGTAAGAAGACACTGTTCATCAGCCGACGACGACACCGAAGCAGTAGCAGTTCGCGTCTGAAATGCCAAACATTCAATAACGTTACCATTTTTGGAATAACATCTTAAGTCAAACAAGATTAATTTTGATCAGTACCAACAACTTTACAAAGAACATTGTTGAAGGTTCACGTTAAAAGGAATGTCTTTCTAACATTACATTGCTAATTTGCTTCTGAACTTCTTCACTGTTGACGAGCGGAATTTTAGTCACACAAACACACTTTGGTAAAGTTAGAAAAATATTCACAGATTCGGCTTTTCTGGTTCAATAACTTATCATCGGAGCATTGCTTTTACAAAACTGACACCTTAGTGCAATCACAGCAAGGTAGACTGCGAGCTACAATTGTATTTTCCTGAAAACGAGCCGTCCACCGCGCTGGGAGACTTGCATTGGCCTCTGTGCAGATTCTGCTGGTGCTCGAATGCGCTGTGACCATCTACAAATTGCTACCCCGAAAAATATCACAGAGAAATATTAAATTTTTTCAGCTAGAACAGGTGTAGTGTCAACAAAATGTTATTTATATGTATATATCATTTTGACTCACAACAAAATTATCATAAAATGAGGCAGTTTTGACTCATTTTATCATGAAACTGGGTCAAAACTATACCATTGCATGTTGTTATACCACACAACACAGCAAATATAAACCATTCTCCCTTGATCTTACTACAACACATACTTTGAAATGTTTTGCAATTGATTTAGGAATTTTTTCAACATCAATCATTCAAGAAACTAATAGAACGTGCAATAACAAATTAAACCCTGATGTGTGACTTTTGAATAATGTAATCGGGTTAAGGCTTTAATAAGCTGTCAATCAAAATATACTCTTCGGGCTTGGGCTGAATTCTCTTGGGCTCGGGCCAGGTCAGGCCCAACTTTTAAGGCCCGATTACAGCTCTACAGTGAAGTGTCGGTTTTGTAAAAGCAATGCTCCGATAAGTTATTGAACCGGAAAATCCGAATCTGGGAATATTTTTCTAACTTTACCGAAGTCACAAACACATTATAACCACTAGCAAGGAAAACATGCAGATTTACTTTGTAAACAGCCACATAATATTTGATGTCCTACAGACGACTGTATGTGTGTTATCAGAAATAGGAGCGAGTCTCTTAACTCCAAGTGAATGCGTTTAGCACTGCTGCTAGTGTCACATGTTCCAGGCTGTTCATCGTCGTCTGGAAAGGTAAACACTGACAGAATCGTAGTATCCAAAAGAATGACTCTCTTCATTCCAAATACATTTTGTTCGAAGTCTTTCTTCTTAAAATGTAGACTGCAAATCATCTGGTTTTTTAGGTCTTCCATCCTTGTGTCTTGTAAAGACATCGCTCTTAGTCACTGTTTGCATCGCTCCACATCTCTCGGTAAGGTATGAAAACTTACTTTTTGCCCTTTCCTTGATTTGACTGAACATCCCGGTACCATGCAACAGTTCACCATTTCAAATTAAATAGTAACCAGGAATAATTAAAGAATGAGATCGGCAATCAATTTCAAACTCAAGCGGTAACGTTAGCTAGCCTGGCGCTTTCTCTAAAAGGCGGATTATGCATAGGCGGTGTTCTGGATTAGTGGGAGTGTCTTATGGAGCTGTGCAAATGTGTTGCATTGTGGGAGTTGTGGTTTTCCATACAGATGCGCCCTAAAGTTACTTTCTGTCATAACTTGGTCAAACAGGCACCAAATTCGAAAATTTTATTACATTTTTACTACATATATGACCCACTTTCGATGAAGATCAATGTTCCCATGGGTGAAATGCTTGGTAGTAAGTTTTCGTCCAAAGTATTTACCAAGAGCGTTCACTAGTGTAATTTTGGCAGTTGTTTACATTCCACCTTCAGCCGTTGCCGACAATGCATGTGATATCATCAGTTGTTGCTAAGCTACAGACACAGCACCCCAATGCATTTGTGGCAATTTCTGGTGATTTTAATCATGACTCGCTCTCTACTACACTTCCCACCTTTCAATAGTTTGTCAGCTGCTCTACAAGAGAAAACAGGACCTTGGATTTGTTTTATGCAAATGTAAAGGATGCATACATGTCCAAACCCTTTCCAATGCTAGTTAGCGTTAGCATGCTAGCTCATGCTGCATTTTAGCTAATCTTTCAAATTTTCTCAACTTTTCGTAGTCATTACGTTGCAGCTAATGATTACATATTAGCTAGCACTAGCAAGCTAGTTAGCATTAGTAAGCTAGCTCATGTTAGCATTTTAGCAAATTTTTCTATTTTGCTCAATTTTTTCTACTCATGACTTCGAGGCTAATGATTATATGTTAGCTAGCATTAGCATGCTAGTTAGCATTTGCCTGCTAACTCATGTTAGTATTTTAGCTAGCTTTTCAAATTTTGTTAACTTTTCGCAGTTATTACGTTGCAGCTAATGATTACATGTTAGCTAGCATTAGCATGCAAGCTCTTGTTAGCATTTTAGCTAATTTTTGAATTTTGCTTAACTCTTTCTCACTCATTGCTTCGAGGCTATTGATAACATGCTAGCTAGCATTAGCATGCTAGCTCTTTCTAGTATTTTAGCAAAATGTTGCTTTTTGACTAACTTTTCGTAGTGATTATTTCACGGCTTATGATTACATGCTAGCTAGCATTAGCATGCTAGTTAGCATTAGCATGCTAGCTCATTTTAGCATCTTAGCTAATTTTTCAAATTTTCTCAACTTTTCGTAGTCATTACGTTGCAGCTAATGATTAGATATTAGCTAGCATTAGCATGCTAGTAAGCATTACCATGCTAGCTCACATTAGAAATTTCGCTAATTTTTTAAATGTTGCTCAACTTTTTCTACTCATTGCTTCAAGGCTATTATGAACATGTTAGCTAGCATTAGCATGCTAGTTAGCATCAGCATGCTAGCTCATGTTAGCATTTTAGATCATTTTTGAATTTTAACCAGCTTTTTTAGTTATTGCTTCGAGGCAATTAATAAGATGTTAGCTAGCATTAGCATACTAGCTTATGTTAGCATTTTTGCTAATTTTTGAATTTTGCTTAAATTTTTTTCACTCATTGTTTTGAGGCTATTGATAACATGCTAGCTAGCATTAGCATGCTAGTTGGAATTACTTATGACTGCTTATAATTGCTTGCTTGGTTGTAGCTATTTAAGCTTTGAAGCTCAATACTTATATCTTGCTGAATCTAACTCAGAAAAAGAACCTCTGATTGGGGTCCGACTGATTACGCACCACGTGGCAGGCCCCGTTTAAATTTTCTGAAATGTTCTAGTTCATATATTACTGTGTTGTGAAACCCTTTGTGTATTTTGTCTGTGAAAGGCAATGGCGTAGGTTTGTTTTTAAAATGGCTTGGGACAATGACCATAAACATAAGTGTGGTTTGAAAATTGGTGGGGACAATAAATAATCATTTATGTATAGGTATTTATCCTTCTGACGTTTTATTATAATTTACACTGTGGTGTAATAACAGGTGTAAAAATTGAAAGCCTGTTGTGTTTTATTTTGTTTTTCAAATGGCGCTGAAAACCATCATTAGACTGTTGTCTGGGAAAGATCATGTTTATCCACATCGTAGCACAAAGAATAATGTTGGCTAAATTAATAATATAATATAATAATATAAATTACCCAGAAGAAGAATGCGCAAAAAAAACCCAAAAACGCATTTCCCTTGCAACCCTCGCCATTCTGTGCGCAGAAACTTCAACTGTAACCTCACTGCAGTTTACAATTCGCAACCCTGACCACTTGTTGCAGATGCACAGACATTTTCAACTTTACGCACAAAGTTCAGGTAGCTGAATCAATGAAAAAAAGATTCCTATGAGAGCATCTGACTGATTATCATCTCAGACCTGGACACATATTCAAAGCATCGCTATCTGAGAGCTCAGCTGACAGCAAAACGGAGAGTAATGGAGGGATTGGAGAGTGTAGCTGTGGCAGACACAGGCTTATGGCGGTTTGTAATCCACGGGCGGGTTGGGTCGGGATTCAATCTGGAGATAAGGGGTTAAGGGTCAGGTTAAAAAAATCACCTTTATGCATGGTGGTTGGTAAAATTGGACCAGTGCAGGACTCTGCAATAGTAAAATGTATACTTTTACTGCAATTATTTTGTATTTAAAACATATGTGAGGGAAATTATAGGGGAAACATTTATTTTTCTGCAGCTTTGAAGATGAACCGATAGCAAAAATTGTTCCATGACCGGAAAATGGCTTAAAAGTGTGACAGAAATAACACAGTGCATGCTTACCTTGCTCCCTGGGGGAAGCGCGCAGAGACCTCCGCCATCCTTAGATGCATGGTGTAACATAACTAATAGTGGGCAGCTTGTTGTGCAGTTAGTTTCCAAACCATGTAATTCATAGTTACAGCCTACAATTGTGACTGTATGATGTGCGTCAAAGCGTAGCATTGCCAGTAACGTTATTATGACGGACACATTTCATTAGCGAACTTGACTTTAAGTGACTAACAGGTTTCTTTGAAAAATATAGTTGCTGCCATCCTTACTCGCTTTTGACACTCATGCGTGACGCATGTTGCACCTGAGTCTTCTCGCGGACTGGAAAGTTCTTCTTGCAGTTTTGGTGCAGCTAACAACCAAACATAGCTGCAGAGTCTCACCTGACAGAAGGGAAAGGCACAGCCAATCATATTGGCCAGATATGTTACTGGAGGTAGGACTCCAGTAGCCTAGAGAACGAATTAAACTCTTTGTGCACCTCTAGAATGAGACGTTCACAGATCGATATTTTTCCTTTCTCTTTTTTGCTTTTTATCAGGTTTGTTTTTCTTTTCTCGAGGAGATTAAATTATTGGTGGGGACAATTCAATAATCGCTGGATATTGGTTGGGACATGTCCCTTCCATCCATGCCAATTCTACGCCCTTGGTGAGAGGTGCTATACAAATAAAGATTACTTACTTACTTTCAGGTGATTTAATTATGAGTTGCATCTTCAGGATTTGAGGGTGCTGTAACAAGAAACCTTCTTCGTGCATTACCGCCACCTACTGGTAAAGAGTGTGAAGGTAATCAAGTTTGGTGGTGAATGGTGCAGAGCCCTACCTTCCTCTCGCCATGACTGGATAGAAATTCGAGAAACATGATTTGTTGGTCAAAATCAGCAAGTCACTCATTGGTTCTTCCAGGCAAGCCAAATATGGAAAAAAATGATCTGTAACTTGAAACTTGTAACTTGAAACTTGTAACCTGAAACTTGAAACCTGAAACTTGAAACCTGAAACTTGAAACCTGAAACTTGAAACTTGAAATCTGTAACATAAAACTTGTAATTTGTATTTTAAAATGTGTGCAATTTACAAAACGTAAGTTACAAGTACAAAACGTAAGTTACAAGTTACAAAACGTAAGTTACAAGTACAAATAATAAGTTACAAGTACAAAACTAAAGTCCCAATTCTAGCTCCATACATCAGAACTGTTCCAAGACAGTTTGTTAGACGTCGACCTGCAGGCCAGCCAGCCTGCATTTGGGCCACACAGTCCTTAGAATCCTGCAAAGGTCTTAACTCTTTCTTTTCTTGCTCAACTATGGACACAATTTGCTCTCCTCCTAGTGGACTGGACCTCCTTCAAAGCAAAGTAGGACTGAACCGGTTCATTTATACTAATATTGTGTCTGGGCAGAGATAAATAGAGAAGATAGAGTTTTAACGAGTTAGATCTCGTTCATTGTTGGTTTAAATTGTCTCTAAGCACTGTTCCTTTTTGCTCAATTTCGGTGTCCTCGCACGCATAAGTTTGAGCTGTAATTCAATTCAATTCAATTCAATTCAGTTTATTTATATAGCGCCAATTCACAACAGATGTCATCTCAAGGCACTTAACAAGAAGTCATTTCAATACAATTATACAAACATTCCAATCAGTTAAAAAGTTTCCTATTTAAGGAATCCCAGCAGATTGCGTCAGTCATTGGCGTGAGGTTGGGCAGATTTCCAACCACAGCAATCCTTCAGCAATCCCTCATACTGAGCAAGCATGTAGCGACAGTGGAGAGGAAAAACTCCCCTTTAACAGGAAGAAACCTCCAACAGAACCAGGCTCAGTAGGAGCGGCCATCTGCCACGACCGTCTGGGGGTTTGAGAAGACAGAGCAGAACACAGAAGGAACAGAAGATCCGATATAAGAGAACTTTCTATGTTACAGAAAGGAAAAAGTTGATAACAGGACACAGTGGATCTTCAGTTACTGAGAGGATCATTCCAGTCGATGACCCCCGTCCAACAGGGCATTGCAGCCAAGCAGGATACCAGACCAGGTGTATCTTCGATGGGGAGAAAAACACTGAGAGAAAACAAAGTTAACAGTCGAAATAACAGAATGTACTGTAATACAACTGGAGAGTCGTAGGAGAAAAGGAAGTAGCAGAGTGAAGAAAATTGGTAAGTCTGTCCTCCAGCAGTTTAAGCCTATAGCAGCATAACTACAGAGATAGCTCAGGATGACCTAAGCCACTCTAACTATAAGCTTTATCAAAAAGGAAAGTTTTAAGCCTGGCCTTAAAAGTAAACAGAGTGTCTGCCTCACGTACTAAAGCTGGGAGCTGGTTCCACAGGAGAGGAGCCTGAAAACTAAAAGATCTGCCTCCCATTCTACTTTTAGAGATCCTAGGAACTACAAGTAAACCTGCAGTCTGAGAGCGAAGTGCTCTTTTAGGAACATATGGAACAATTAGATCTCTGATGTATGATGGAGCTTGATTATTAAGGGCTTTGTATGTAAGAAGAAGGATCTTAAATTCTATTCTGGATTTAACAGGGAGCCAATGAAGGGAAGCTAAAACAGGAGAAATGTGATCTCTCTTTTTAATATTCATCAGAACTCTTGCTGCCGCATTTTGGATCAACTGAAGGCTTTTAATGGCATTTTGTGGACTTCCTGATAGTAAAGAATTACAGTAGTCCAGCCTTGAGGTAACAAATGCATGGACTAGTTTCTCAGCATCACAATTGGTGTGTTTGAAACTGTTTGTTTTTTCCTGAGCGGATCCTGCCTTTCTTTCTTTTTCCTTCCTCTCTCTCTCTCTCTCTCTCGCTCCCTGATCACCTGGTCGGCAGAGTCGGGCTCGGTCCGGCCTGCGTTATGACTCTTTTTCCCACAGGCTACCTTAGCTGAGCCCCCTGGAGTGAGGGCAACCCCCTACTTTTCTGACCCAAACCTCAGCTGTTCTCACTGATTCATTTCATGGTAATGTGTTTAATGTTCACCTATTATTATTTTCTAAGATCTGTAGTAGTAGTTGCATGCTTTAGAATATGTGGGATAAATTTATGAAATGTTTGGCTGTCAGGTTGATCTATTTGCCTATATATATATTCCTAAAATCCCCCAGGTGGTGCCCCCAAACTTGGTAAATTTTACCTATCCTACCTATCTGTGGCACAACATACCCCAATTTATATGGTGTAGCACTTGTGTTTTTTGTGTACGCCGGCATCTTCTGTGCCTTGTGAAAGAGTGTTTTCGAAGGCTGGTGAGGTGGTGTCTAGAAACAGGAATCGTTTAAAACCTAAAACTGTTGAGAAACTATTTTTCAATTAAAAAAAATGTCCCCTGTTTTGTACATCATTGCCCAAGTTACATAATCATTTTCAGTGCCCTCTTCATAGTTCCACAAGCATTTTCACTTTCCTCTGTCTGTGATAGAAAAACATTATTACACAACCTGCCATAACATAAGATACTACCATTTTGGTATAATTTACAGACATAATACATTCAAAAATATTTTTATTATTCACATTTGTAATATTTTATGTAGATAAATTATTTTGTTTGGAACTCAGTCATTCCCAAAAAACATAGCAGACTTACAACTTTAATGCATCACACATGCGTGGTGGCTAAGAGCTACAGCTGCCTGTGATTATGCACCTGGCCAGTAGGGGGGGTTTGTGTTCACATGAAGCCCCGTGAGCAAAACCCTTTCTTGAACCAATTGGCTCAAGTGGTTCAATGCCTCATGGGGCTTCATCTCACCATCAATAGTAGTTTCTAAAACTACTTGTCATGTTTGTGAATTAAAGGACCCAAATGCAGCAAGTAAAGAACAAAATGATTTAATAACAAAAGAACTAAGAACAAGAACTTACAAACTTCAGGGAAACACAGAGACCAAGAAAACGCAGCAGGAACCGGACAGGGAAGAATGACGACGAACCAGCGAGTAGTGACAGAGGAAGGTTTAAGTATACTGAGGAGGTGTGTAAGTGGCAGGGAGATGGCTAAAGGCTAATTAGGAGAAGCAGTTGCAGGTGAGAGGGAGAGAGCAGGTGGAAACAATCAGTAGCTGGAACAGAAGGCAGAATTGCTGGGGAAACTGAGAGGAAGACCAAGCTCAGACTTTTAGCTCATTGGAAGTAGAATTACAGTTAACATTATGACCAAAGTACAGTTTGTAAAACTAGTCCATTTCAACCTTTTCTAGGTGAGATAAACCTGTTTTAGACCTCATACATTCAACTTCACTTAAAACAGTTGCATACACATCTGGTGAATATAAACCACTACAAACATTGATTTTAGCTCATTGTAAGTAAAATTAGAGGTAACATTATGACCAAAGAGCAGTTTCTAAAAATAGTCAATTTTCACCTTTTCTTTATAATGAATTGTTGGGGTTTTTATTTCCTGATGTTATGGACACGGAGACGGAAAATTAAGGAGAAGAAAGAAGGAAGATGAAGAAGAGAGGTAGGAAACAAAATGTCATGAGAGAGGGTGAGTTGAAAATACAAGAGAGGAAGGGGAACAAAGAAAACACAGGAAGACATTGAAGTCTGCCTCCATACCCACAGGACGGCAGAGAGAGGGGGAAAAACAAAACAAAACACGAAAAAGGAACATCGACAAAACCAACCAAACATTGTGAACTAAGAATTACACAACCACATCACACAAAAATAGATATAAAAATACAACAACAATGTCACAGAAAAACTCATGGTACCGATTAATCAAGCTCTAGTAATGATAACCTCAGCCCAAGAATATATCCTTAAACACCAGAGACCCCACATCTATGTGTGTGTGTTAGCATGCTGGTGCATACAAGGTTTCTCCATGAGAGTGTTTGATAGTTGGTGTGAGCAGGCATCAATCCGTCTCCCAGGAATCGATGCAGACATGAAGGAGATCGGAGCAAAGACGTCCAAAGTGAGAAAAAGCTTTTTTGAACCTCATACATTCAACTTAATTTCAAACTGTTGTAGATAGATGTAATATTTCTAAATGACTACAGACACTGTTTTTACCCCATTTGAAGTAAAATTTAATGTGACATTAAGACCGGAGAACAGATTCGAATAATGGTCCATTTTCAGCTTTTCTCTGTGAGCAAAAGCTGTTTTGGACCTCATACATTCAACTTAATTTCAAACTGTTGTAGATAGGTTTAATGATTCTAAATTAGTACAGATACTGTTTTTAGCACATTTGAAGTGAAATTAAATGTTGCATTACGACCAGACAAGACGTTCTGAAGCTGGTCCATTTTCAGCTTTTCTCAGTAAGAAAAAGTTTTTTGGGACCTCATACATTCCACTTCATTTCAAACTGTTGTAGATAGATGTAATGATACTAAACTACTACAGAGACTGTTTTTAGCACATTTGAAGTAAAATTAAATGTTACATTAAGACCAGGGAAGAGATTCTAATACTGGTCCATTTTCAGCTTTTCTTTGTGAGACAAAGCTTTTTTGGACCTGATACATTCAACTTCATTTCAAACTGTTGTAGATAGGTTTAATGATTCTAAATTAGTACAGATACTGTTTTTAGCACATTTGAAGTGAAATTAAATGTTGCATTACGACCAGACAAGACGTTCTGAAGCTGGTCCATTTTCAGCATTTCTCAGTAAGAAAAAGTTTTTTGGGACCTCATACATTCCACTTAATTTCAAACTGTTGTAGATAGATGTAATGATACTAAACTACTACAGAGACTGTTTTTAGCACATTTGAAGTAAAATTAAATGTTACATTAAGACCAGGGAAGAGATTCTAATACTGGTCCATTTTCAGCTTTTCTTTGTGAGACAAAGCTTTTTTGGACCTCATACATTCAACTTCATTTCAAACTGTTGTAGATAGATGTAATGATACTAAACTACTACAGAGACTGTTTTTAGCACATTTGAAGTAAAATTAAATGTTACATTATGACCAGACAAGAGATTCCGGAGCTTGTCCATTTTCAGCTTTTCTCAGTGAGAAAAAGCTTTTTTGGACCTCATATTGGACCTCAGTATTGTCATGAATAGTACTCCTATGATGTCCTTCAGTCCAGCCACTGATGGGGCTTCTCAATATCAACAAAACCCTTAATCTGTCTACATGCCATGCAGAGGCCTTGCTATCCATGATGGTTTCTCATGGGCCTTTTCTTGCATATTGGTTTTCTGCTATCTGATATATTATTTAGTAGGTCATCATTAAGGGCCATCTTCGAGATTATCTTTGCTGAAATACCCTGGTTGGTGGTTCTAACACTCACAAGCCAGTTGCTTCCCTCTACCAAGAGTACAGTCCTAGGATGTTGAACTGTGGGTGAAACCATCCTGCATTGTGATGAACTTCCTTGTCTTGATTTAAGTGGTTTCTACTTCCTTGTTTGAGCATGTTAATTTCCTTGCAGGATTTCTGATGACTAGGTATTGATGGGTTGGGCTTGGTTTTTACCATTAAGCTGGCTTCAAAGAACCTGTCTAACTTTTTAGGTATTTGACTGACCTCCTTGCAGCTTCATCAAGGTTGTTTGGGATCCCAAAGTATTTGTAGCTGTCTTCAACATCTGCAATGTTACCCTCTGGTAGTTCTGGTATTGATACTTTTGCCCTTCTTTAATACCATTTGGACATATATAATTAAAATGACATTTTGATATCTTTGCTGAATATCCTGGTTTGGTGGATCAGTGAGTCATTGTCTCACTAATCCCACATCTTCCCCGAAACATACCTAGTTATTAAATAAATAATTAAATAATGCTTTTAGGGATGAAGTATCATTAAGTTACAGAAACTTTAACTGAACTTCAAACATATTCCTCTCCTTAAATTTGATCAAGATCTCTTTGATCCGCTTTGTATATGATCTCAGCTTCTACAGTCTGAGTCCCCAGACAACCACAGAAACGTTTTTTGTTACTATAGTAACTCACTATAGTGAGCACATAATCTGATTGTTTGTTGAACTTGTGATGCATTTTTGGGACAGTGTATTAAACTGATTTCCTGAAACTGTCTTCAACAAATCTTTATTAATTTTACTTAATGAGCTGAGCTGTCCTGCTGTTTAGAACTGCCCGATTTAATTTATGCTGGTTGAAATGGCCATGTGAATGGTGTCAAAACAGGATGTGTTCCATCTAAATAAAATAAAAATACATTGACAAAAAATAGATATTGTAGCCTATATTTAAGGAGAACAATGGCAATTCAAAAAATATTGTAAACTTGAAAAAATAAACTTGCCTATAAACCTGAAACCATAAGCAAAGAAAACATTAAAAAAAATGAAAATAGGACTAAAAATAAATACAATTTGCAACTTATGCAGCATACAAGTAATATTTTACTCGTTAAAACTGCTATTTTGTAGGATTGTTTGACAGTTTTCTCTTCCCCTTCATCTCCCAACAAATAGCCTAGTTCTATGAAATATACCAAGGGGAAAGATAGTGGGCCCTGCTTGTTGCCTATTCAATGTATGTTTCCGCTACATCGGTAATTTCACGTCCAGCGGGTTTAACTTCGAATGTAAGTTTGTAGGCTACCACATCACAGAGCCCACGCGACGTATGAGCAGTGAAGGTTCCACCGATCAGCAGAGGAGCTGCAGGTGAGGAGCGGGAAGACACGTGGTGTGTGTATCCCCAGGAGCAACACAAACAGGGTGGAAAGAATGGAAAACAAGCGCGGCCAGGTGAGTTTTAGCTCTATGCAGGCCGCAGCTTCAGCTCAGTCTGCGGCTGACGGGAATGTCCGCAAAAAAACAGGATTTTTTTTTTTTTTGCGGAACAATAAAAGTGCACTTTGAAACGGCAACTGTGATGGCGCCTGTCAGGGTTGTTACATTGTTTAAAGCCGGGGCATTCCCATTTGACTTGGCTGTTTCACATCATCGCAGCTAATCTATCTGTGTTTGTTACGTTGTTGAAATGTTTGGTTATTTCTCTGCGGGTCTAATCTAAACATGCTGGGGCCCCGCAGGTAGGTTACTTTGGGGTCTATATGTCGCTGTAGCTGAGAAAATTTCTGATGTCTTACTGAGATAGTTATTTTCCCTGGAAAAAATTGGAGATGTTTATTTTTGCAATGTTGCAGAATTTCACACTCGTCTGTCAGAAACAACCTTGATCTTCACCTGGGAGTTCTGCTGTTTGGCCATGTTGAAGTCCTTTATGTAGATTAGCTATATAGCCTACTGAAGGCTATATTACGTTTTTTTCCCCAGCAAGATTTATTGTCTATGCAATTTTAAAATGATATAAATGTAGATAATTTAAAATTTTTGTGTTAAAAAAAATCGGCGAGAAATGATTCTTGATTAAAAGTAGCCTATTTCCTGATTTAAATTACAGTATCCATTTTTGGTAGTCTGGTAGTTGTCAGCTGCTACTCCATGGCCTTATGGCCATTCTCGGTACTGACGCAAGTTTAATAAAGTATTCTGTGTGTAGGTAAATCTCAATAAATAAATTGTAAATTTAGTTCAGTAACTCAAATTGAAAAATGAAAGTTGTGTTGTTATAGGTTCATCCCACACAGTGATATATTTCAAGCTTTTATTGCTGTCAATGTTTATAGCTTACGTCTAACCCATCTATAAATCCAGACAGGGATCCTTTGTCTGTTTTAAAAAGAGAGGTTATGCTGCGTTCACACCGCACGCTTTGTCGCCGTTAAAAAAAACCCTCACAAAGTAACAAGTTTGAAGCCTATACATTTTTAAGCCTAAAGCTTGCAAAGCCCGCCACTTGCCAGATGTTTTAAACAATGGCGGATCATATCGATAGAGTAGGGGTGTTTCTCAATGTCAAGGCGCCTCGCCTACCCAGGCAATGCCTCGGTAGGCGAGGCACCTTGCTTACGAGGACACTGTCCTTCCTTGGTTGAAGAAAACTGTTAAATGGAACAGACTTGCATCACGTGACCGCGGCTGCCTAGGGCCCACCTTTTGCTCACGCGCTGTTTACTTCCCGCCTATCGTTATATTTTATACGTATAAGTTTCAATATAGATGTATAACGAGAGTTTTACTTTTTTAATTGTGTATATATTGGTTAAATCAAATGTGAAAGCGAGTTAGTAACTGCTAGCAACTGAAGCTGCAACTTCGAAAATACCGCGATGTATTCAGGGAGATTTTTGACCGAGGGAAGGCATCAAGGAAGCTCCCATGTATCCTCGGTCAGTTAGCTAAACGGCAGACAAACGGAGGACAGACGCCTCGGTAGCACAGGAACATTGGAACACGCCTTGGCGGTCCCTGATGACGTGTCTCCTAGGCAACTGAGGCGGGACCAAGGTATCAAGGCGAGGTTCCTTGGCATTGAGAAACACCCAGTGGCTTTATTTGCTAAATAAAGCTGGAAAAACATTGTTTTTTGGCACATTAGCGCCATTTGTGTATACACTCCATTCTTGGAGGCGTTGAGTTTGGAGAGTTTAACCATTTGTTCCAGGAGCTGCGTTTGGATGAGGTTTGCTTTCAGCACTACTTTAAAGGGGAAATATCATGAAAATTCCACTTTTTTTGCCCTTAAATGCTTTGTGTAGTGAATTTAGAGTGTCTAGGAGTGCAAAAAGCATAAATTTGTCACTCCGTGTTGTTTATATATTTCTGTAAAATGTTTTGGGTCATATTTTTTTTTAGGCCGTTCAATTTTCTCTATTACGTTTTTTGAACTATTACCTCACAGTACTTGCACTGGAACTGCCAACTTGGTCATGGATTTCCGCCTAAACGCTGAGCGAATCCGGCATCTTTATTTCTCGCTGTGAGTTTGTATGCAGCACGTCCTACACATTTAAAAGGACCGCACTAAAACGACTCATTATCCAAACCCTGTTCAAACACCTCTAAACAGGGGTAGAAGTGGAGCCTATAGAATTGCTATAATAAAAAAATCCAACCTAATAACTGCAATTCCACTATATATAGACCACAACTAAATGATTTAGATGTAAAAAGGAAGAATTTAAAAGCATGATATGTCCACTTTGAATGTCTAGTGACGTCACTACTGTGAGACGTTCTGATTGGTTGACGCTAAGGGGACGACGACGAAAATTAAGCAAGCTGAAATTCTGCATTGCTGTCTTTTGCCGCTTTGAAGCTTGGAAAGCAGCAAAAGCTTCACAAATTGGCGCCATCAAAGCACACAAAGCACCACAGAGACTCTGACGGCCTCAGCCATAGACTTAACATGTAATCTTGCCATTTTAGGTGTTGACATTTTGGGTGGTGTGTACGCAGCATTAAAGTGACAGTGTGTAGTTTTCCTGGCGATAGGGGGCAGTACATACCTAAATCATTGGAAGCAAGCAGTATTTTTGTTTTCATGTGACGACCTTACCAACGAATGGCCATAAAGGCCAAAAATCCCTGGGAGTGTTGTTGCGCAATTTTCGAAGGAGTTCACTCCATCGCCAGATCGTTCAACCTCCAGCGAAATCATATATGCAGCAAAATGACAAGTAGATCAGATTCTCTTTCATCACTGGCAATGAGCCAAGAGGTAAATGTGTAAAACAACATTTATGAACGGTGAAAGTTTTCAGCATTTTGTAGGCTAAGCCTTACATGTTGTAATAGCGGTTATTACTTTTTTGTACACAAATCTGGTTGCTAGCATTGCTAAAGTTTGGTCTCTTCGGTTTCTCTTCTCATGTCAATATTTTACATGTGGATTGACAGCATCCCTTTTTCAAGAGGGAGTTGGAGAGTGAGAGGTAGAGGAAGAGGAAGAGTCCGGTCTAAATGTGTTTTGTCCACATAGACTCACTTAGAAGAAAACATGGCGTCCCCCAGAGACTTGGACCTATGTATTTTAGACCCCCTTTTAAGGGTTGTATGTTGCAATGCCGCTAATATTTTTCAATGATTGGGCATAATTCTATTCATTTACAACAACATTTCGATGGATATTTCCAGAGACTAATGGTAAAAACTACACACTGTCACTTTAAGCTAACCCCTGCTTTCCACCGGACGCGAAAGCGGCGCATAAAGTAGTAGACACGTTTTACTTAGGAGTTCAGGAGCATGTGCGTCCTTTCCAACCAGGTTTGCAATTGCATAACTTAAAGGGTAGTATGCAGGGGGGGAAAATGTCATTTTTTAAATGTTAAGTATCATAAACTCACCATCCACTACTAGAACTGCATTTATTTCTGTCCATGCCTTCTCCTTTTTTATGTTGTCCGTGTAAAAATTATTACTGGCATCATATCGGTCTTTGTCAGATGACGTATCGGGTGCTGTAGTTGCGTTGCATGATGGACTGGTTGAGTGTACACAACAACAGAAGCAGCGATCGCTGTGTATCTGGAGTGCATAAACCTGTACAAAATGGTTCACTTGTGTCGTGTGAAGGGCTGCCACAACAGGTCACACAATACCAGGAAACAAAAACTTTACAACCATATAAGATTCTTTAGGTTTCCCACTTGGAAAAGTGATTTTTGGACAGAAAATGCGAGAATGCCTCCAGTGATTTATAATTTTTGAACTGTTTACATGTGTATGTGCTGATCCCAACCACAAGATAGTTTGTGATGTCCAATGCGGTAGTTGGAGGCAGTAATGAAACGTCTGAGCTCCATTTGTATCCTTTGAGCTCAAACGGATCTACATTGTTGATTGTAGACAATTTCTGATTATATCTAACCCTAGCCTCCTTTACAAGTTTATCCCTGTAGGGAATGCGTTCCTCTTTCGTCTTTTTATCGATGTGTGAGACTACAGTGTGCCTCTTCAACTTCGGCTTCTTCAGCATATCTAATGCGGCTTCCCCTAGCAACGCGAGACACTTGCATTTAAGATGGCGCCTGGGGGTAGTGGTTGCTAGGCAGGTCACGTGTCTGACAAAGACAGATAAACTGGGTGATTCTGCACTTCAAGGATTAACTTTCTCATCGTCCATGATAAAAACCAACAAATCAGACTGACTTCAACCGGTAGTCACAGGTAGTGATGTTTTGTTTTATTCATAGTTAAGTAATCAGAAGTCTACACGTCTCTTTTATTTTTAAATTTGCCACAGGCTTTACACTGCTTCCCTACCTGGCTTGATCTAAACTGCTGAGATTGCTGCGTTTTAGGAACGTAAAAAATACACCTGCTGCGTAAATTTAGGAGAGGGCCGTGACACAGGGCTTTTGAGATGTGTCCGATTCATGTGCTTCGCGCCCGGTGGAAATGTACCCATTGATTATAATGGCAGCTATCAGCTGCGTATTACACTTCGCAGATGTTACGTACCGTTTACACGTCATGTGGAAAGTAGGGGTAACAGTCATGTTTTGGGACTGTGAGACGAAGCTGGGGGACTAGCCAAGCTTGTATGGGGAGAACATGCAAACTCTCTCAAGAAAGAATCCAGGCTGGGAATCAAACACAAGACCCGCTTGATCCAAGCTAACAGTACTGACAACTGTGTCTCTGTGAAGCCAATGGAAATTTTAAAACTCAGTATTTCATTAAAGTGGAACATTACATCAGAACAATAAAAAATTTAAGCTGCAAGCATCCTCGAATAGCCCTCGCAGCTTAGCGCTGCTCCAGCCTGTGCTGCGACCACGGTACTCACACTCCGTTGACTTAACGTCACCACAACACCCCAGGACTTTCACTGAGCCTGATGTTCAAACCTGCATGACAGTGTTCAAAAGGCACAAAATGGCAACAAAATTTAAACCAAAATGACAGCCTGTGGAGTCTGGACCCTGGCTTCAAAAGACTTTATTAGATCTTAATAAACTACAACCTTGTACTGAATTTTACCATCCTAGTTGAAAGTATTGGGGCGCTACTTTTCCTACTTAAAAGTTATGGAGGGGTCAGAAATTCACATTGTAGGTGCATTTCCACTATGAGAGCATAGTAATGGCTTTTTTTTTTTAAATCAGGAGACCCATTGTCTGATTTTTAAAGTATTTATTAGGCCCGAGCAGCTAAGCGCTGCAAAGGCCTATTGTATTTAGGCCCGAGCAGCTAAGCGCTACAAAGGCCTATTGTATCTGTACAGTTTCTCTTATTCTTCCCGAAAATGAATTGGCTTTTTGGAGGCTTAAACATACCCAAAAACTCACCATATCCTGAAAATGAATTGGCTTTTTGGAGGCCTAAACATACCCAAAAACTCACCATATTTGGCGGACACATCAGGTGTGCGTGAAATTTATGTATTTTAAAGGAATCAAAAAAGTCCCAACAGAAATGGCTCAGTGGCGCCACCTGCAATATTTCAAAACCCCCTCCCCATTGACCTTATTTCATTGTAGAGGCATGCCCTTCAGAACCCAAGAATTTTCCAAGACCTACCAATATGCGTTAAAAAATCGCAGTCCCAAACACACAGGAAGTCAGCCCTCTTGGTTTGAACGAGTGATTTTGACCAGGGTCCGCATTTGAGCGAACGCCTCCCTCAAATTTAGACTAATCAGTTTGGAACTTGGCTAGGATTGGCCTTCAGGCATGGGAGACTAAAAGTTATCAAAAATTTGAATTTTTGTACATGTTGAGGGGGCGTGGCCAGGCCTCAATGTTTGACTAAACTCCAAAAATATTAAACTTCTTATATCTCCTGTTCAGAAAGTCACAGAGGGATGAAAACTGCTGTGGTGGATGGTATTCAGGTCCCGGACGAATCCTGATGGTTGCTGACATCACTTAAGCCACGCCCCCTCAGAACGGAAAGTGCAATGTTTTGCTGTGAAAGGTCCAGAATTTACACCCTCAACCTAATCAACATGAACCGGTGCACAGTGATTGTAAACAAGTTGACTTGATGCAAGTCTGTCCAACACTGCAAAATGGACTTTCTGAAGCTTAAAGTGCCCCTGGCATGAAATTTGCATTTTTTGAGTTTTTTGGTCAAATTTGTTAGTTTCCCCAGCGTGCCTATGTCCCCTAAGGGGTTAAAACTACTGATTAGTGTTTCCTTTGTCCCCGGGTATCTCTGCCTACATAGTGAAATTAGAACTCAGAAACGGGCTGTTTTGCAGTTCGGCATATGACCTCACGTTTCGGCATATGTCGTCACTGAGTTTCAGCCAATTACCCCCTTCTCTGAATCACACTCTCTAAGTCCCTCCCCGCGCAGCGCGTATTACAACCTAAACATCGAGAGCTACGGTAAAAGGCAAACAACAAA
The DNA here is from genome assembly GCA_963556495.2 of Valencia hispanica. Classification (NCBI taxonomy): domain Eukaryota; kingdom Metazoa; phylum Chordata; class Actinopteri; order Cyprinodontiformes; family Valenciidae; genus Valencia; species Valencia hispanica. Next base: position 5,866,706 of record OY747702.1, read on the forward strand.
CCGACAACATGGAGCCAGAAAAGGTCCTAAATAGGATAGCAATACAAGAACACACACACACACACAGCCCCTTCCCTCAGTGCACAGCACGTCTGTCTGGATCACCTCTACCTTTCTGGTTCCTCCACAGGTGCCTCGCCGTCCGGATCAGATTCCGGATCAAATTGAAACGCCGTAACGGTAGCCGATAACTGAGCCATTACTGTCGTGGTGAAGCTAGAGACGTAATGAGGACGGATGGATGATCAAATATTTTATTAGGCCTGTAATTTGTAAACAGATTATTGTTCAACACACAATATAATTAGGCCTTAACCTAGTTATGTTTCATACATAGGGTATTATTGGAATTTGGACAATTTGTGGTGCGCAAATGCATGTCTGTCAATGTTTCATCAGATGCGGACGTGAGAGACTCAATTGACAATAGAGGCGCATAGCCTGGGCCCCGCCCACCAAAACTCGGTCGTTCTGTGCTAAAAGAAGGGCCTCCTAGTAGGGGCTGCAATTCTACAACAAGGCTGAGCTACGGCAAACGATCCTTTGATACAGTATTAAAGTACTTAGAGTATGACTAAAAAGGGCCCAAACGTTGTGGGGAATTTCGCGCCAGGGGCACTTTAATATCCTGAGAACCTGTCTCTCCCTCATTAAAAACATGCCTGAAGTGTTGCTCTGACCCATTCACTCATGTTAGAGTAATCTTTGAGTCTCTGCTGGTAGTTCTCAGGGTTGCTGAAACGCCTGCTCCCACCTATCCCCGCCTTTTCCACCCATCTCCACCCATCTCCTCCTCCGACCTTACGTACTCAGCCAAGAACCTCGCCCCCTAATTACTGCACCTGAGTCCCAGGTGCAGTAATTATAACACACCAGCTGCAGCTGCACATCTTTTGTGGGGGGGGGTTTCTGACTCTGTGCATGCTGCGATGATGCACGGTATGTCACGAACTGAAGGGGGAGTGTCAGAAAGAGTAAGAGGGTCTTAGAGAGGCACAGGCGAAAATCAAGGCGTCCAATACGGAAGTAAATTTCTTTAAGGTGGATTTGGATATATGACGGACTTTTAAAAGACTTAAGGTGGCAATTTTATTGGAGTGTGCTATAGAAGGGTAATATGTGCCTGAAAGAAGCATAATACCCCCCCTTTCAGAGATATTAATGGAAGGTTTTGGTGGGCGTGGTCTAATTTCTGCACAGCGCCCCCTAGAATCACTAAAACCTTCAGGCCCCAGCCATATTTTATCAAAGGATTATGAAATAAATAATTAAATAATATAAAACTCAAGACCTACAAAAAAAGTCTCCTGGAGCCATGGTCCAAACCCCACAGGAAGTCGGCCATGTTGAATCCAACCCACCATTTTGCCCCATTGGTATACGTCGTATTTGAACAAACTCCTCCTAGAGCTTTTCATTTACAGACTTCAAAACGCATGACGAGAGACTTATGGCATTGGGGATCAAAAGTTATCAAAAGAAGTTTGCTGTGTCAAAGCAGGTGGGTGTGGGTAAGCCTTAAAGTAAGGCTTCTCACGCCCCCTAGAATCACTAAAACAGCCAGCCCCCATCCATATTTCACAGGATTATGAAATCCGGGATACCAATGGAGTGTGTCAGGACCTGCAAAAAAGTCTGCTGGAGCCATGGTCCAAACCCTACAGGAAGTCTGCTATTTTGAATCAAACCCACCATTTTTTGCAATTCATACAACTCGTATTTGAACGAACTCCTCCTAGAGCTTTTCACTAGCAGATTTCGAAACGAGCGAGGACAGACTTAAGGCTAGGCATGGGCCGGTTACCGGTTTTAAGGTATGAGAAAGTTAAGGTTTCAAAACCTTTTTTTTTTCTTTTTTTTTTTTGTGACTTGTCAGGAAGAAAGTAAAGGTCCCTCATGTTGTGTGAAGCTGTAGCGTAAAGCGCACCCCCCCCCCCCCACCTGCCTTTGTTGTGTTGTGAGTGACAAACGGGCAGCGCTGCAGGCTGTGTGATTGCTGAAGGAGGCAAGCCCCCAGAACTTTTTCCACCATCTCTAAGCGGAAAAGTCGTCTGTTTGGGAATACTTTGGCTACTGTAAAAAGCCAGACGGTCACGGCTTGGAAGAAGGTGGTAGCCCGAAGTGCAAAACGTACTTGAGAACAGTGGCAGCCCGAGGAGGCAATACTAGGGATGGGCATTCGATTAAACTGTTTTCATCAATCATCGGGAGAATTAACGATTGATTTTCGATTAATCATTGATATTTTTATATTAAAATTCAGTGTTCATAGGCTACACTAAAAAGTAGCGTGTTTCCTCATTAAGATCTTCATGACAAGTGGGACACCTCTTGTGGAAGTTAAACGGAATTAATTCAGGTAGTTGCACAAAGAATATATGCGCTATAAGCACCGGAGCTGACAGCTAAAAGACGGTACTCATTAACACAACTGACGCTCATATTTTTTTCTTCAAGTCATGTTAAACAATAACTTTATAAAAAATATATAATACATATAGGTCTGATAGTTTTGTGTTACACTTGGCAAAACCTACCAAAAAAGACAGTCGAAAAAGAGGATGAGAGAGATCAGCGTACCTAACAATAAATTGGGCTCATTAACAGAGTAAAAAAGACAACAACAAAAAAAGAAACCGTAACTTATGTACAACTTTAGCACCAGTCTACTGATTTTTGTTGAGAAAGTTGAGCATGTTAACGCTGGGGTCAGAATAGGGTTGGGTGATGTCCCCCAAATTGGCAGTTGACGATGTTTACAGTGAAACATCACAATGGCCGATGATATTGTCGCCTCGGGGGGGATTCATATCAGGATTTCTTTTACTACATCTTGTTACATAGGCCTAAAAAATTGTTTTTTTTTATATAGTAGGAAAAATCTTAATTTTCGTTATTTTACTACACTAACACATTATTAGTTGTTATACCTTATACAACTTGTAGCCTAATACACTTCACGCAGCTGCGTGAATCACTGAAAGAAATAATGAAGTGGGCACTTAAATGGGACCCACTCACCCGGGCTTTTTAATACGTGGCACTCGGTTGCACGTAAGGGGGGAAAATAGCTTTTTAATACGTGGCACTCTGTTGCACATAAGAGGGGAAAAAAGAGACTGATGAACCAAGCTGCAAAGCACAACAATGTATTTTTGTGGTGGACCTGTTGCTGATGCCAAAAAGAAATAAAACTTGACGTCCGGATTTTTTCCTCAGTCACCCATAGGGAAGGCGGTCAGGATCCACCTACTACTCCAGGTCGTTCTCCTCTCAGGTAACATCCTGTGCAGCGATCCTTGCTCGCTTCTCAAAACAGAGGTGAAACGATACTCACAGGCGAAGCAGCGTGAGGCAGATGATTATCTGCCTCACGCTGCTGACTGCCGCTTCGCAGTTTTGCTAGAGACGTGTGCGCAAGTCATCGCTCATGGTGTTCCGGCCAGTGGGTTTTGCCTTCCTGCCTCAGCTCCTTTCATGTGCAGTCTAACAAGTTTTTGCGCACCTGTAACAAAGCAGCTGATTGCTGCACTCCTCCTCCTGACTCATCCAGATAAGTTCAGTTTTTCTCTCGGAGCTTCACAGAGGGAAAACAAATGCGAACAAAACACACCAAATCCACACAAACAAACCATGCAAAATAAATACAAAATATACAAATATTTTCCACTGTGCAACACATATGCATTAGTTAGCCTGTATTCTCAATGTTTACAGAGCAGTCCCTGCAAAGTTTTTAGTTAAACTATAGAAGAGATAATAGGATTAGTGTGTGTCTGACAGGGTGTGGGGCGTGGCATCATGATGGTGGCTCTCCATCGTGATAAGGTCAGCCATCAGGATGGACAATGACATCATCCATCGGCACAACCCTAGGTCAGAAGCGAAAGCAGCCTGGTGAGCTGACTGACGTTCATCACCAGGCTGCTTTCGCGTCTGACCTGCAGCACCGAGATCACCTGCTGTGATGGGACAGACGTCGCTGTGATACACATACCTCCGTGCTAACTTGGCAAGCCTCTGGAATCTTGTTTAATTCATTTTCCACCAGTCTGTAGGGGTGCAATCCAGGGGTGGCGGAGCCTCCCTCAGAAAGTAATCGGTGAGGAAGTTTCTCGGCTCGTTGTGCATCTCGGCTCCTCCGTGCCAACAAGTGCATTCAAGTAGCCTACTTATACACAGCTTCGCTGTGTTGGCAGTGAACCCAGACTTTTTGTTTGTTTGTTTGTTTGTTTTTTTTTTTGTCAAAGTGGTCCCACGCCACACTTTGCTGCTACCTCTTCATGACAGTGCTACTTTTGAAATACACAGAAACTTGCAAGAAACTTAGTTGGCCTGTGGGTTTTATTTTCAATCATTGCCCTCTTGTGGTGAAGTGTTTAATTACTGCCACATAACAAAATTAATTGCATTCCTTCAAAACTCACACTACGCAACAGAACATGCGTTAACTGATCGGATAAAAAAAGGTCATCGATGAAATTCTTAATGATCAATTAATCGATCGTCGACTAATTATGCCCATCCCTAGGCAATACATCGAATATGATAGCGCATGTTCGGGAGTACCACACTTCGTTGTATGCTAAATTTAAGGTAAAGTTAATGCTGTCTTGAAATGAACGAGCGTATTAGCGTCTGACATTAGTGAAATGAGCTTGTTACCTTGGTAGATATGGTAACTACTATATCTTATCTTTTCTTCATCTCTATCCTTAGTAACTTTTTTTTAACTGAGGTAGATATGGTAACTAGCATGCTAATGATGATTTATCTAAGCATGCTAGTTAGTTACCATATATGGCTCTATAAAATGTGTTTTTTCCATCCATCCATCCATCCATTTTCTTCCGCTTATCCGGGGTCGGGTCGCGGGGGCAGCACCCTAAGCAAAGAGACCCAGACTTCCCTCTCCCCACCACTTGTTCTAGCTCCTCGGGAGGAACCCCAAGGTGCTCCCAGGCCAGCCGAGAAACATAGTCCCTCCAGCGTGTCCTGGGCCTTCCCCTGGGCCTCCTCCCGGTGAGACGTGCCTGAAACACCTCACCAGGGAGGCGTCCAGGAGGCATCCTGACCAGATGCCCGAGCCACCTCAACTGACTCCTCTCGATGTGGAGAAGCAGCGGCTCTACTCTTAGCCCCCTCCGGATGACCGAGCTTCTCACCCTATCTCTAAGGGAGAGCCCAGACACTCTGCGGAGGAAACTGATTTCAGCCGCTTGTATCCGTGATCTCGTTCTTTCGGTCACCACCCAGAGTTCGTGACCATAGATGAGGGTAGGAACGTAGATCGACCGGTAAATCGAGAGCTTCGCCTTTTGGCTCAGCTCTCTCTTCACCACGACAGACCGGTAGAGCGCCCGCATAACTGCAGTTGCCCCACCAATCTGTCTATCGATCTCCCACTCCATTTTTCCCTCATTCGTGAACAAGACCCCCAGATACTTAAACTCCTCCACTTGGGGAAGGACCCCATCCCCGACCCGGAGGAGGCACCCCACCCTTTTCCGGCTCAAGACCATGGCCTCGAATTTGGAGGTGCTGATTCTCATCCCAGCCGCTTCACACTCGGCTGCGAACAGCTCCAGCGAAAGCTGTAGATCACGCTCCGATGAAGCCAACAGGACCACATCATCTTCAAAAAGCAGAGACCCGATCCTGAGGCCACCAAAACGGATCCCCTCAACGCCTTGGCTGCGCCTAGAGATCCTGTCCATAAAAGTTAGGAACAGGATCGGTGACAAAGGGCAACCTTGGCGGAGTCCAACTCTCACCGGAAACAAGCCCGACTTACTGCCGGCAATGCGAACCAAACTCTGGCACCGGTCGTACAGGGACCTAACAGCCCGTATCAAGGGGCCCGGTACCCCATACTCCCGGAGCACCCCCCACAGGGCCCCCCGAGGGACACGGTCGAACGCCTTCTCCAAGTCCACAAAACACATGTAGACCGGTTGGGCAAACTCCCACGCACCCTCCAGGACCCTGCTGAGGGTGTAGAGCTGGTCCAGTGTTCCACGGCCAGGAGGAAAACCGCATTGTTCCTCCTGGATCCGAGGTTCGACTATCCGTCGGACCCTCCTCTCCAGAACCCCTGAATAGACCTTACCAGGGAGGCTCAGAAGTGTGATCCCCCTGTAGTTGGAACACACCCTGTGGTCCCCCTTTTTAAACAGGGGGACCACCACCCCGGTCTGCCAATGCAAGAGAACTGCCCCCGATGTCCACGCAATATTGCAGAGCCGCGTTAACCAACACAGCCCCACAACATCCAGAGCCTTGAGGAACTCCGGTCGAATCTCATCCACCCCCGGAGCCTTGCCACCGAGGAGCTTTTTAACGACCTCGGTGACCTCAGCACCAGAGATTGGAGAGCCCGACCCCAAGTCCCCAAACCCTGCTTCCAGATTGGAAGGCGTGCTGGTGGGATTGAGGAGGTCTTCGAAGTATTCCATCCACCGACCCAAAACGTCCCGCGTCGAGGTCAGCAGCACACCATCCCCACTGTAAACAGTGTTGGTGGCAGACCGCTTTCCCCCCCTGAGACACCGGATGGTGGACCAGAATCGCTTCGAAGCCGTACGGAAGTCGTTTTCCATGGTCTCTCCAAACTCCTCCCATGCCCGAGTATTTGCCTCAGCAACCATCCGAGCCGCATCCCGCTTGGCCTGTCGGTACCTATCAGCTGCTTCAGGGGTCCCACAAGCCAAAAAGACCCGGTAGAACTCCTTCTTCAGCCTGACAGCATCCCTTACCGTCGGTGTCCACCAGCGGGTTCGGGGGTTGCCGCCGCGACAGGCACCGACCACCTTGCGGCCACAGCTTCGGTCAGCCGCCTCTGCAATGGAGGCGCGGAACATGGTCCACTCGGACTCGATGTCCCCCGCTTCCCCCGGGACGTGTTCAAAGTTCTGCCGGAGGTGTGAGTTAAAGCTCCTTCTGACAGGAGACTCTGCCAGACGTTCCCAGCAGACCCTCACAACACGTTTGGGCCTTCCAGGTCTGTCCGGCGTCCTCCCCCACCATCGGAGCCGACTAACCACCAGGTAGTGGTCAGTGGTCACTGCCCCTCTCTTCACCCGAGTGTCCAAAACATGCGGCCGCAGATCAGAAGAGACGACAACCAAGTCGATCATTGAGCTGCGGCCTAAGGTGTCCTGGTGCCAAGTGCACATATGGACACCTTTATGCTTGAACATGGTGTTTGTTATGGACAATCCATGACGAGCACAGAAGTCCAATAACAAGACACCACTCGGGTTTAGATCGGGGGGGCTATTCCGCCCAACCACACCCCTCCAGGTCTCACTGTCACTGCCCACGTGAGCGTTGAAGTCCCCCAGCAGAACAAGGGAGTCCCCAGGAGGAGCACTCTCCAGCACCCCCTCCAAAGACTCCAAGAAGGGTGGGTAATCTAATCTGCTGTTTGGCGCGTAAGCACAAACAACAGTCAGGACCCGTCCCCCCACCCGAAGGCGGAGGGAGGCTACCCTCTCATTCACCGGGGTAAACCCCAACGTACAGGCGCCGAGATGGGGGGCAACAAGTATGCCCACCCCAGCTCGGCGCCTCCCAGCGGGGGCAACCCCAGAGTGGAAGAGAGTCCAACCCCTCTGGAGGAGACGGGTTCCAGAGCCAGAGCCGTGCGCCGAGGTGAGTCCGACGATGTCCAGTCGGAACCTCTCAACCTCGCACACCAGCTACGGCTCCTTCCCCACCAGAGAGGTGACGTTCCATGTCCCGAGAGCCAGCTTCTGCAGCCGAGGATCGGACCGCCAAGGTCCCCGCCTTTGGCCGCCGCCCATCCTGCACAGGTGGTGAGCTCATGGGAAGGGGGGGCCCATGTTACCTCTTCGGGCTAAGCCCGACCGGGCCCCATGGGTAAAGGCCCGGCCACCAAGCGCTCGCCAACTAGCCTCACCTCCAGGCCTGGCTCCAGAGGGGGGCCCCGGTGACCCGCGTCCGGGCGAGGGAACACTGAGTCCATCTGTCGTTTTCATCATAGGGGTCTTTTGGGCTGCACTTTGTCTGATCCCTCACCTAGAACCAAATTGCCATGGGTGACCAGGGGCAAAAGCCCCCGACAACATAGCTCCTAGGATCATTGGGACACTCAACCCCTCCACCACGATAAGGTGGCAGCCCATATGTATGTATGTATGTGTGTGTGTATATATATATATATATATATATATATATATGTGTATATGTGTATATATATATGTGTATATGTGTATATATATATGTGTATATGTGTATATATATATGTGTATATGTGTATATATATGTGTATATGTGTGTATATGTGTATATGTGTATATATATGTGTATATGTGTATATATATATATATGTGTATATATATATATATATGTGTGTATATATATATATATGTGTATATGTGTATATGTATATATATGTGTATATGTGTATATATATATATGTGTATATGTGTATATATATATGTGTATATGTATGTATGTATGTATGTATGTATGTATGTATGTATGTATGTATGTATGTATGTATGTGTGTATGTGTGTATGTGTGTATATGTGTGTATGTATATATATGTGTGTATGTATATATATGTGTGTATGTATATATATGTATATGTGTATGTGTGTATGTATATATGTATATGTGTATGTGTGTATATGTGTATGTGTATGTGTGTATATGTGTATGTGTATGTGTGTATATGTGTATATGTGTGTGTGTGTGTGTATAGCTTGACGGAGCCTGACAACTAAAAGATCTGAACTAAAAGTAAACCTGCAGTCTGAGAGCAAAGTGCTCTCTTGGGAACATATGGAACAATCACATCTCTGATGTAGGATGGAGCATTATTATTAAGGGCTTTCTTTGTCAGGAGGAGGATCTTAAATTCTATTTTGGATTTAACAGGGAGACAATGAAGGGAAGCTAAAGAAGGAGAAATGTGATCTCTCTTTTTAATATTCATCATTACTCTTGCTGCTGCGTTTTGGATCATCTGAAGGCTTTTAATTGTAATTTGTGGACTGCTTGATAGTAAATAATTATAGTCGTCAAGCGTTGGGGTAACAAATGCATGGACTAGTTTCTCAGCATCACTCTTGGACAGGATGTTTCTAATTTTATGCGACAGCAGTCGCCCACATCCTAAATATGTCTGTGTGTTGTGAATCCAGCTGTACCCTACAAGTTTTATTCTCCCTCTCAAGATGACCATTAACAATCTACATTAATCATCTACAACAACTCCTTAAAGAATTAATTATGTGAGCAATACCAACAGGTAATTTCCCTCTGGGATCAATAAAGTATTTTTGAATTGAATTGAATTTGAACAATATTTCCTATTCACCTTTTTGTTTTTCCTTCCTCTAAACTTTTCAATAATATTGGGGCTCCACAATATCAGGAAATCATCTAAATGTGATACTGTCATTCAAAATTTCCATTGTAATTGAACAACATTTCTGTGATTATTTATTTTTCTGTTACACAGTATCCCCACCACTCTTGAGTTTCAAGTCAGCCACTAAACGATAGGTTAAGTCTAGGGATTTGGGGCAGTCAGAATGCATCCAAATATTTTAGACATAGCTTTTAATAGACACAGGTCACTTATTCAGGCAAGTTAATGTTGCCTGTTTGTTGCAGAGGTGTTGTGAATAATATCTTCTTGCTGTGTTTTCACTGTCAGGTGCAGAACATAGAGCGAGTGCAGGCTCTGGAAACCTGGTTGAAAATAACCAACATCAAGCTGACCCAGGTTAACGGCCAGAGGAAGTATGGAGGACCACCTGAGGGTGAGACACACTGAGAAAGATAACCATACAAATGTGTTAGCCATACAGTAATATAAAAAGTATTTACCCCCTTGCAGATTTCTACTCTGCTTTTGTCTCGACTAAAAGTTTCAGGTCATCAACCAAATTTGATTCAGAGATTGCATGAGTTAATAGAAAAAATCGTTTTTACATGAGAATTTAATTTATTAAGGGAAAAGGCTGCTATCCAAACAAACCTAGCCCTATGTAAAAAAAAAATTATTACCACTAAACGTTATAACTAGCTGTGCACCTTTAACAGCAACTGACATCAAGAGTTTGTAATAAGTCTTTAACATTGCCACTGAGGAATCTTGACCCACTTTCCTTTGCAGAAATGTCTTATTTCAGCCATCTTGGAGGCGTTTGGAATATAAATATTGTTTTTTAGGTCACTGTACAGTATCTTCACGGAATTTAGGTTCAGACTTTAGCTAGACTACTCCAAAACTTCCCTTTGGTCTTTTTTCCCCTTTTTGAGTCATTCAGAGTAGACCTTGCTTCTGTACTTTATTGTCTTGCTGCATAACCAACGGGTGACTGGGTTTAAAGAAGAAGAGTATAATGGCTATTCTGAGGATTTAGTTGTGGAACGAGTATCTGCCAGTGTTGCGAGGATGCTTGACGGTAAGTTGGCTGTTGTGATTAAACTGTTTACGGAGCATTCTGAAAAAATTTAGTTTCATAAAGACACTGGGAACAGTACAATGATTAATTTTTCATAGACTAAAGTGCTGTGCCACAGGAAGTGCAATGGTGCTTGGTTCACCTAAATATGAATAATTATGATAAATTTTTTAATAACATAATTATTAATAAAGTTTGAGTTTATTTTTTTAACAATTCGAGGCACCACCCTTCATCTTTTATGAAGGAATCTTGAACTAAACACTCAACCCCATGGAATGGTATAATCACACCAAAAAAATCATCACATATAGTTAAACAGGTGATGGTGGGGGAAAGGGGAGATGAGATGTGAGGGGAGATTGGCAAGGGTGAGAGTGAGTGTTTGTGTGCGTAATTGAGGAGAGAAGAAAATGGGGTAGCCACTCAGTTGCTCTCAGAGGGATGCTAATGTTTAGGTTTAAGGAGGTAAACAAAGGAAAAACATGTGGTCCAACAAGGATGTGTGGGCATGGATGGAAATGGGGTGTGTTAAGGTTTAGTTGGAGCACATGCTCAACAGGGCATGTACAGCGGTTGAAAAAAAGTCTAAATATTGTGTGGATATGATAATAAGTAAAGAGGCAGAAGCGGAGGAAGGAAATGGGAAAGGAACAAGGAGAGAGAGATGAGCAGGGTCTCAGCATGAGTATCGATTTGCTTAAGTGTGCAAGGTATTAGTCAAAGCTCGACTCTAGATTCAACCAGTTTAAAACACATTGCAAAATTCACAGCAGCTTCAGTGAAAAACAGCAGTTTCAGTGTTCACCAACTCTATTAAACAATATCTAAATTGTTCTAACCTATCTTTGCCCTGGCACATAAAGAGAAGAATAAAATAAACAGGTTTGGTCATACTTTGAGGTGGTTCGCTGCATGAGAAGTCCTAAAACAGTGATCTGGTCTAGAAGAAAGAGAGGAAAATCTTGTCCAAACGGCAAAGCTGGTACGCATTTCTAGGTTCTCCCAAGCCTGCCGGTCCCATTTGCTGGCTGCAAACTGAGGCAAACCCGTGAGTAGACTTCAATGATCAGCTTCTGCCATCTTGTTAAAGAACTGGCCTGGTTGCAGTTCGGCTGTCAACAAAGTACTCCTGGATGCACGGACAGGAGCCTTTAGAGCTATTCAGGTTCCATTTCAAAGGTTTTAAGAGACTTCTTTTCCACCCAGCAGGTGTGCCTCCGTCCGCAAGATGTATGGAAGACGACAAAAACCGTCCTTTGCTGGACTTTATAAACTTTGTGATGTCATTGTTGTTGGCCCGAGTACCATGAATGCCCGGAAATGAGGACCGTTCTGTCCTTTGTAAGGAAAGATGGTTCCCAATATTCCCCCATTAGGTCCAAAGAGTGCAATACTGTTTTGTCTTTGGAGCTATGACTGGGTCCATTTTTCATGCGAACCAAGAAAATTACTGGTTGGTGTCATGCAACAATGGGTTTGGTTTGGCTATGAATAACTATGAATAATTGCTTAGCACAATTATTAATAAAATTAGTAATTTAGTTTAAAATGAAAAAGTAGGGGCACCTTCCTGATTGTCCAGAAAATAATAGCCAAATATTTAGTCTCAGTTAATGTTTATGACTACCTGCCTGATAAGGTGAGGTAATTAAACAATAATAGATGGAGTAAGCTCGTGGTGGTCTTTGAACAACAAGTTACTATACATGTATATGGAATAACAACAAACAACTTTTTAAAATACAAATTGATTGTAGTGGTGGGTGATATTAAAGGTATAAGGTAGAAAGGCTATAAATTTAGTCACAGTTTGCATTTACACTACATATTGCAAGTTTAAAATTTGTGTTCCATTTAACGGTAAAAAAAAAACAGTTTAACTTGAAGGATTTTTAAAAAATGTAATATGTGCAGGTTTATTTTTCAGTTTTGTACCAGTCATTTTGACAAATATAAATGAAAGAAAAGAATGTATCGCAATAGATTTTGTTATCGCACATGCTTTAGATTATATCGCAATATAGATTTGAGGCCATATCGCCCAGCCCTAAGGCTAAGTTAGTTTTAAACTAATTATGATTAGTTTAAGACTTATTAGCACAATTTGGTTTGTGTTGAAACGACCAATTTACAATGCAAAGCAGAAGTGAAGACAAATCATTATTTGGAAGTAATGTTTTATTAAGTAATTTGCTAAATTAGAAGTCGATAACCTTTTTGGGAAAATATATTTTATGGATCAGTCACCGTAGTGATGGTCTAATTTAGCATTTTGGCAAACTAAGATGGCGGCTTCAAAATGGCTGATAAAATTCGTTTTTGGTGTTTAAACGATCTATTTAAAACCAATCTGTACTTTAAATACTACAAATAACAGTCCTAATAAGTTTGACCATCATTGTGCACAGTCAATCAATCAAATCAATCAATCAAACTTTATTTATAAAGCACCTTTTTATACAAAAAAATGCAGCTCAAAGTGCTTTACAGATTAAAATTACCCCACATAACCCAGATTCCCATCGCTTCCCCACAATTATAAAAACGAGAAGACAGTTACTCCCCCTTCCCAAACCCATTTCCCAGACACACACTGGCACACATCCACACACAAACACACACAGACATCTTCCCAAAATGCGCAAGATCATTGGTAGACACTGGGCTGAGCTCAGATGAGTCAGGTACGTAAGGAAAACGCCATCAGGAGAACAGTCTGCCCCGACAGGTCCACTGCAGCAGCCAGGGCACTGACACAGGGCGCCCAGAGGAGGGAGGGTAGAGACCCCCGCCTCCACCTGAGCACTACCCGGAGAGCACCCAGGCCACCGCAGCCAAACACCGTCCCCGAGGCAAAGGGCTCCCACAGAGGAAACACTGGAAGAAGGATTAAGTAAAAATGGAAAATAATCAGAGCTAATATAAGTAAAATAAGTAGTAATAAATATAATAGTAAAAACAGTTAACCATATAGTAGCAAAGATAGCAAATAAAACATGCAAAGCAATGAAACACACTATAATAAGTAATAATCAATTAAAAGCTAGGCTAAAAAGGTGAGTCTTGAGCCTGCTCTTAAAAACATGAACGTTCTCTGCAGCCCTGAGGTCCTCTGGGAGCCTGTTCCAGAGATGAGGGCCATAATAATGAAAGGATGCCTCACCATGGGTGTGTGTCCTGACTTTTGGAATCACAAGGAGACGGCAGCCAGACGAGCGCAGAGGCCGCGAGGGTTCATACGGTAAAAGCAGCTCTGAGAGATAAGAAGCCCCAAGACCATTAAGACACTTAAAAACCATTAAAAGAACCTTAAAATCGATCCTGAAATATACGGGGAGCCAATGCAATGATTCTAAAACTGGAGTAATATGCTCCCGCCTCCTGGTCTTCGTCAGGACACATGCAGCTGAATTTTGTAATAGTTGTAGACCTGAAATAGTCTTTTTTGGGAAAACCAGAAAGCAGGGCATTACAGTAATCAATTCTACTGGAGATAAAAGCATGCATCAGCGTCTCCGTTTTGGCCCGAGAGAGAATGGGGTGGACTCTGGCAACGTTCTTCAGGTGATAAAAACGTATTTTAATGATATTTTTAATATGAGGGATAAAAGTCAGCTCAGAGTCAAAGATAGCACCCAGGTTCCTCACTTGCTGAGAAGGATTAAAAGACAGTGATTGCAGTTTTGGTAAAAGTTTCTCTCTCTGGCCCTCAGGACCAATAACTAAAACTTCAGTTTTGTCCTGGTTGAGCTGGAGAAAATTTTCTGCTATCCAGGATTTGATTCCTAAAATGCAGTTAAAAAGTGCATCCATTGGCCGTGTGTCATCAGGAGACCTGGAGATGTATAACTGTATCATCCGCATAACTGTGAAAGTTCACTCAATGTCTCCCGATGACACCACCATGAGGGAGCATATAGAGGTTAAAAAGCACTGGGCCTAAAATTGAACCCTGGGCCACACCACATGTAATCTTGTGGACCTTAGAGGAGCAGGTATCTAAACTTACCATAAAAGTCCTGTCTGTGAGGTAGGATGTGAACCATCTATGAACAGCACCAGAGAAGCCAATCTGTTTCAAACGGGTTAAAAGAATAGTGTGGTCTACTGTATCAAAGGCAGCGCTTAGATCCAGTAGAACCAACACTGTCACCTTCTGTGCATCATAGTTTAATCTAAAATCATATAAAATCTTCAGGGCCGTCCCTGTGCTGTGGTTCACCCTTAAACCAGACTAAAATTTATCCAGGACAATAATGAGCGTTAATAAAATCATTAAGTTGAATTAAAACAAGCTTTTCTAAAATTTTGCTTCAAAAAGGTAAGTTTGATACCGGTCGGAAATTGTTCAAATCATTAGAATCTAAATTGCTCTTCTTCAGCAGGGGCCTCACCACCGCCCCATTAAATGCGGCAGGAAAGACCCCCGTCTGAAGGGAGCAATTCATCACGGTTAAAATCTCATCACTAAGAGAATCATAAAATTGCTTATAAGATAAGATAAGAGAGTCCTTTATTTGTCCCACATCTGGGGGAAATTCCAGCTGTTACAGCAGCAGTAAAAAGTCAAAGATTTAAAAATAATAATAATAATAATGCTGTATATGCTGTACAGCATATACACATAAACATCAATATTGATAATAACAGTAATGGCATGGAAATAAATTAAGTAACTAATAAATTAACAGACAAAGTTATGTTACAGGGTGAACTACTGGGAACAGAGCTGATTATACAGTCTGACAGCAGCAGGAAGGAATGATCTGTGGTGTCTCTCCTTCAGACACCATAGATGGAGGAGTCTGTTGCTGAAGGAGCTGTTCAGTGATGTTACTGTGGCATGCATAGGGTGACGAGCATTGTCCATCATAGATGATAAGTTGGCCATCAATCTCTACTTGCTCACCACCTCCATTGCATCTAAGGAGCCCCCCAGCACAGAGCTAGCCTTCCTCACCAGCTTGTTTAGTCGCTTCCTGTCCGCAGCTGAGATGCTGCTGCCCCAGGAAGCCACTCCATAAAAAAGGGCTGATTCTACCACTGAGTCATAAAAAGTCCTTAGCAGGGTCTTCTGCACCCCAAAGGACCTCAGCTTCCTCAGCAGATACAGCCGACTCTGACCCTTTTTATAGAGAGCCTTGGTGTTATCAATCCAGTCCAGTTTGTTGTTCAGGTGAACACCCAGAAATTTATAACAGTCCACCATTTCTATAGCTGTTCCCTGGATGGTCACTGGAGTGGGGGGAGGACAATTCTGCCTGTGGAAGTCCACCACCAGCTCTTTGGTTTTCCCCGCATTGATGTGGAGGCAGTTTTGTTGACACCAGTCCCCAAAGTTCTCGTTCAGGTCTCTGTACTCACTGTCGTCCCCATCTGTGATGAGACCAACAATGGCAGAGTCGTCAGAGAACTTCTGGAGATGGCAGGATGGAGTGTGGTGGGTGAAGTCAGAGGTATACAGCGTGAAAAGGGAGGGGGCCAAAACAGTTCTCTGAGGGGCCCCTGTGCTGCAGGTGATCCAGTGGGAATCGGGTCCAAGACACATGTGGTGGGCCTCACTGAGGAGAAAACTTTATTAAGACTCTTGGCCTCCACCAGGACAAAACTGTCCGTTTCCTCTGGTATAGACACACATTCAGATTAGTCTAAAACCATGTTACTTTAAGAAGATAAAATGGTACACTGATGGTGTCTACCTTCCCTCTGAAGTGGGCTGCAAATTCCTCACAGAGAGTGTTAGAGGGGGTTTTCTGAAGTGAATTAGTGCCACAGTTAAAAATGTTAGCAATTGTGGTAAATAAAATTTTAGGATTATTTTTATGATCTGAGATTATTTTGAAAATGTAAGCATTTCTTCACATTCTTACTGCATTATTGTATGATTTTAGTAGGTCAGTATAAATCTGCTTATTTATTGTGATCTTATTTTTTCTCCATTTTCTCTCCACCGCCCTGCAATTTCTCTTTAGTTTTCTAAGGTATTCATTTCTCCATGGTGATGCATGTTTTGGCTGTAGATGTTTAACTTTTAAGTGGAGCAAGCAGGTGGAGGGTAAATCGAAGCCTGCTGTTAAAATCATTGACAATAGAATCACAGAGGGCGGCTAAATTAATAGGAGGAGTCTTTTTTTTAAAGCTTCAAGAAAAGCAGCAGCCATTTCAGGGGTTAGATAGCGCTTCATTACAGTTCTCACAGAGGTCTCCCGCGTAATTAAACTGGTGATGTTGAAAAACAAAGTAGTGGTCAGAGACAGCCAAGTCAACAACAGAGGATACGCTGGTGGACAGGCCATACGTGATGACCAAGTCCAGAGTGTTTCCTCTGTTTTGACTTGGCTGTGTGAAATGCTGGGTAAAATCCATGTAACTCAAGATGTTTAAAAAATCTGTTGAAAAAGAGTCTAAAAGGTTATCCACGTGTAGATTAAAATCACCAGCTAAAATTATCCTTTCAAAGGAGTTGTGCAGAATTGATAAAAACTCTGAGAATTCTTTAATAAAAAGTGCACTCTTTTTAGGAGGCCTGTAAACAGTTCCACATAAAATCTGAGGAATGCTAAAACAGCTGCGGTATATTCAAAAGTGGTAAAATTGTCAAGTAAAACAGGTTTGGAGGAAAGTGTTGATGAACTAATAAAAGCTGTCCCGCCACCCTTTTTCCCATTCCTCGTTGAATAGTTAAAATTAAAGTTTGGTGGGGAGGCCTCTGTAAGAACAACAGGGGCATCCGAGCTCAGCCACGTTTCCGTTAAAAATAAACAATTTCAATTCAATTCAGTTTGTTTATATAGCGCCAAATCACAACAGATGTCATCTCAAGGCACTTAACAAGAAGTCATTTCAATACATTTATACAAACATTCCAATCAGTTAAAAAGTTTCCTATTTAGGGATTCCAGCAGATTGCGTCAGTCATTGGCGTGAGGTTGGGCAGACTTTCCAACCACAGAACTCCTTCAGCAATCCCTCAAACTGAGCAAGCATGTAGGGACGGTGGAGAGGAAAAATTCCCTTTTAACAGGAAGAAACCTCCAACAGAACCAGGCTCAGTAGGAGCGGCCATTTGCCACGACCGTCTGGGGGTTTGAGAAGACAACGCAGAGACAGAAGGAACAGAAGATCTGATATAAGAGAACTTTCTATGTTACAGAAAGTAAAAAGTTGATAACAGGACACAGTAGATGTTCAGCCACTGGGAGCAGCATGCCAGTCGATGCCCCCCGTCCAACAGGGCATTCCAGCCAAGCAGGATACCAGACCAGGTATATCTTCTATGGAGAGAAAAACACTGAGAGAACACAAAGTTAACAGTCGAAATAGCAGAATGTACTGTAATACAACTGGAGAGTAGTAGTAGAAAAGGAAGAAGCAGAGTGAAGAAAATTGGTAAGTCTGTCCTCCAGCAGTCTGTGCAGACTTCCCAAAATGTGATAGTCTGTGTTTAATTTTTTTTTGGGTCGGTGTTGAATCTGTGGCGGTCGGAGTTTAATCTGTGGCGGAAACACTGAGCGGTATCTTGGAGGCTTATCCCGGTTGGTGGTACGATTTACACTACTCCCGTTGGCAGGGCAACTGATGAGCCAGAAAGAATACGAATTATCCAGAAGACCCCCAATCGCAACAGAGAAACTTTGTTTGCCAAAAGGAGTTATGGATAGGGTAGTTAGTGGCTATTGCAGGCCAGAGGGGAGTTTGAAGCATGCACCTGTCTTGCCAGTACTATGTACTGGTTTTTCCTACCTATGGTGTGGAGACAGGCTCTGCTCTTGGGGAGGAAAATTTGACTTATGGCATAATTTGGTTAGTGTGCATCTATTTGTATGCTGGTGTCTGTCTTGGTTTCGAAACCCATATCCTGTTGGTCACTGGTGAGAGCTTTTCCACGATCTTGAAGGGGCCAAGCCAACTTGGAAGGAAGTTCTTGGGTCTCCATGTTGGCTGAGTGAAACGGAAGTAGAAAATTCTGTCACCCACCTCATATTCATGAAAAGCTACTTTTTGGTTGTAGTAGGCTTTAAAGCCTTGTACGCTGGCCTCCAGGTTCTTTTGGGCCCAGGCAAAGGTGGATCTGAGATGCTCCCTTAAGTCTGAGCCATACTGGTGTGTAAGCCGTTCTCACACTAATGTCCTCTGGGTGGTAGAGATGATGTAGCGGGAGGGTCATCTTTATATCCGTTATCTCAAAGGGATGGATCTACAGTGGGGGATTGTTGGAGGGTAGTTCTGATTGCCATCAAGACCAAAGGAAGCTTCATGTCCCGATCCTTTCCATAGCTGCTGACATATTTGAGCATGCTCAATTAGGGCTGGACGATAATTCAATAACAATATATATCGATCGATAGAAGTGTGATGCGCTAGAAAAAAATGGGCAATTAAAAAGTTCAATAAAAAAAAGTTCCCCTGTTTAATCCTAGTGTGTTGGGTAGATTAATACTACAGTCACTCCTTACAGTCATTTTGAACACATACTCGACACGGAATTTAACAATAATGACCAAATGAAACACAGGAAATACTACAGTCACCAACTTTGTCGTGGTGGTACCTAAGCAGGACCCACCAATTCAATTCAGTTTATATAGCGCCGATTCACAACAGATGTCATCTCAAGGCACTTAACAAGAAGTCATTTCAATACATTTATACAAACATTCCAATCAGTTAAAAAGTTTCCTATTTAAGGAATCCCAGCAGATTGCATCGGTCATTGGTGTGAGGTTGGGCCCCGTTGATGCAGACTTTCCAACCACAGCAATCCTTCAGCAATCCCTCATACTGAGCAAGTATGTAGTGACGGTGGAGAGGAAAAACTCCCCTTTAACAGGAAGAAACCTCCAACAGAACCAGACTCAGTAGGAGCGGCCATCTGCCACAACCGTCTGGGGGTTTGAGAAGACAGAGCAGAGACACAGTAGAAACAGAAGATCTGATATAAGAGTACTTTCTATGTTACAGAAAGTAAAAAGTTGATAACATGACACTGTGGATGTTCAGTTACTGGGAGCATCATCCCAGTCGATGCCCCCCCGTCCAACAGGGCATTGCAGCCAAGCAGGACACCAGACCAGGTATATTTTCTATGGAGAGAAAAACACTGAGAAAACAAAGTTAACATTTGAAATAACAGAATGTACTGTAATACAACTGGGGAGTAGTAGTAGAAAAGGAAGTAGCAGAGTGAAGAAAATTGGTAGGTCTGTCCTCCAGCAGTCTAAGCCTATAGCAGCATAACTACAGAGATAGCTCAGGATGACCTTAGCTACTCTAACTATAAGCTTTATCAAAAAGGAACGTTTTAACCCTTGCCTTAAAAGTAAACCGAGCGTCTGCCTCATGGACTAAAGCTGGGAGCTGGTTCCACAGGAGAGGGGCCTGATAACTAAAAGATCTGCCTCCCATTCTACTTTTAGAAATCCTAGGAACTAGAGGTAAACCTGCAGTCTGAGAGCGAAGTGCTCTGTTGGGAACATATGAAACAATTAGATCGCTGATGTATGATGGAGCTGGTTATTAAGGGCTTTGTATGTAAGAAGGAGGATCTTAAATTCTATTCTGGATTTAACAGGGAGCCAATGAAGGGAAGCTAAAACAGGAGAAATGTGATCTATCTTTTTAATATTCATCAGAACTCTTGCTGCCGCATTTTGGATCAACTGAAGGCTTTTAAAGGCATTTTGTGGACTACCTGATAGTAAAGAATTAGAGTAGTCCAGCCTTGAGGTAACAAATGCATGGACTAGTTTCTCAGCATCACTCCTGGACAGGATGTTTCTAATTCTAGCAATATTCCGGAGGTGAAAGAAAGAGATCCTAGAAACCTGTTTAATATGGGATTTAAAAGTCAAGTCTTGGTCAAAAATAACGCTGAAGTTCTTTAAGTTATTACTAGGGGCCAATTTAATGCCATCCAGATGAAGTGATTGACTAATCAGTTTCTTTCGTTGAACTTCTGGTCCAAAGACAGCAACTTCTGTCTTGTCAAAATTTAAGAGCAAAAAGTTTATTCATCCATGTTTTTATGTCTTCCAGACATGTCTGTAATCTACCTAACTGACTGGGTTCATCAGGATTTATGGATAAATATAGTTGTGTATCATCTGCATAGCTGTGGAAATTTATCCCATGCTGTCTAATGATTCTACCAATTGGGAGCATATATATGGTGAAAAGAATTGCTCCAAGCACAGAACCCTGTGGAACTCCACAATTAACCCTTGAGAGTGAAGAATATTTATCATTTAGATGAACAAACTGGAATCCAACAGACAAATATGATTTAAACCAGCTTAGTGCTGTTCCTTTGATCCCTGCAACATGGGCCCGCTGTGGAATGGTGCCGCCTGCAGCTGCTGTCACGGTTGCCCAGAGACGCACCCATCGCTCTGCTAACACCCACGGCTCCTGTGTTTAGGGCACAGTCTACACTTAGCCATCAGTGAGTAGCTTCTTAGCTTTAGCAGCTGAACTGAATTAGAATCCGCTTTATTGCCCAGGTTGTTAGGTCTGAGCCATAAATAGTGTTATAAAATCTTTAAAAGAAAATAAAAAGCATACAATTAAAATTTATAACATAATTGAAATATTTTCAAATCAATACCATAATAGTAATAAGTCTTTTCTTGTTTTGTCAGTATTTACAGATGCCACTCAGGTCTGTTGACTTGAGTTGTTTTTGTTTCTTACAAACTTTCAGTTCTGGTAAGAAGGGTATTTGAATAAAGGGTTCAATTGAATTCAATTTTTGTGTGTACTTTCTTAAAATTTGTTAATTAAAGAATAGCATACAATGACGAGCGCTGTACCTAAAATTCATTTTTTTGATAGTTATCAATTATTGAACTCGATCAATATGACTGACTTTTTCTATGTTGTCCAGCCCTAATGCTCGCAACGGTACGGTTCCTCCGTTCAACTTGACCTGATGACTGTGGGTGGAATTTGACTTCCCTCACCTCTACAACGGCTGTTACTCTCTGTGAATCATCACCCACTAGTTCTCGATTAAGCTGGATATCAGGGTCCTCCTTCTGCATGTAAACCAAGTCTGTCAGTAGGTGTACCACCCAAAGTGCAGAGTCTCTCCAGAGTGTTGAGGGTCCTCCCTTCTCTCCCTCGGCTGTCGACGGGTGATGGTGCAGACGTCACGGGTGTCTGAGAAGGGGAGCCATTTCTCCTGGAAACCCACTGGGTACCTTGTTCAGCTCCTAGTTTGTTAAGGGGATTGGCTTCATCATTGCTTCTTTGTCAGGACCCAGTGTCTCAGAATGGCCTTTTTCCAGTACACCACAATGCCATGGTCTGTGGTGAGGAGATTACATGCTAGGAATACTTTAAGAGTGTTTTACTTCATTGTTTCTGGGATTTCTCATCTGGTTCTTTTTGCTGAGCATAATTTGAGTCAGAGCAAACTACAAACATGTCTCACATCCAGGGTTTTGGGCTGCTGGAGGGGAACTGCTGCGATATCAGCATACTGGCTTACTTAGGTCTCAGTTGGTAGTAGGCATAGGCCGGTTACCTGTTTCAAGGTATACCGCGGTATGAAAAAGTCAAGGTTTCAAAACCACAAAAAATTTTCGGCATACTGTTGGAGAAGATTTCTAGTAAACTATTTCTGACCCTCTGAGCTATATGTCTAATTCTGGACTCTAATCAGAAACGGTCTGGACTTTAACCAGGCCTAGATCCGGTCACTAAGTGACTGATCACTTCAACAGGAGATATTTCTCTAATTCTGGACTCTAACCAGAATTGGTCTGGACTTTAACCAGGCCTAGAACCAGTCACTAAGTGACTGATCATTTCAGCAGGCCTCTAACCTCTGTTACTTCTCCCTCCTGGTTCTTTGGATGTCCGGCAAGTCTGCAGAAAAAAACACAAAGGACCCAGCGCTTCAGATTATGGCATATGTCAGGAAGAGCTCCATCTTCATCTTTTTTTGTTTGCACTGCCAGTTTTATTAAATCATTGTAGCAATACAATCCTGCAAGGAGGTGGGCGGTCCATCCTTCTCACAGTCAACTCAGCTCCTCCGATTATACAATCACAATTTCTATTGGTTAATCATTCTATTGCCATCCATCCATCCATCCATTTTCTTCCGCTTATCCGGGGTCGGGTCGCGGGGGCAGCACCCTAAGCAAAGAGACCCAGACTTCCCTCCCCCCAGCCACTTGTTCCAGCTCCTCGGGAGGAACCCCAAGGCGTTCCCAGGCCAGCCGAGAAACATAGTCCCTCCAGCGTGTCCTGGGTCTTCCCCTGGGCCTCCTCCCGGTGGGACGTGCCTGAAACACCTCACCAGGGAGGCGTTCAGGAGGCATCCTGACCAGATGCCTGAGCCACCTCAACTGACTCCTCTCGATGTGGAGAAGCAGCGGCTCTACTCTGAGCCCCCTCCGGATGACCGAGCTTCTCACCCTATCTCTAAGGGAGAGCCCAGACATTCTACGAAGGAAACTCATTTCAGCCGCTTGTATCCGTGATCTCGTTCTTTCGGTCACCACCCAGAGTTCGTGACCATAGATGAGGGTAGGAACGTAGATCGACCGGTAAATCGAGAGCTTAGTCTTTCGGCTCAGCTCTCTCTTCACCACGACAGACCGGTACAGCGCCCGCATCACTGCAGATGCCCTACCAATCCGTCTATCGATCTCCCGCTCCATTTGTCCCTCATTCGTGAACAAGACCCCCAGATACTTAAAAGCCGGAGGAGGAACCCCACCCTTTTCCGGCTCAAGACCATGGCCTCGGATTTGGAGGTGCTGATTCTCATCCCAGCCGCTTCAGACTCTGCTGCGAACCGCCCCAGCGAAAGCTGTAGATCACATTCCGATGAAGCCAACAGGACCACGTCATCTGCAAAAAGCAGAGACCTGATCCTGAGGCCACCAAAACGGATCCCTTCAACACCTTGGCTGCGCCTAGAAATCCTGTCCATAAAAGTTAGGAACAGGATCGGTGTCAAAGGGCAACCTTGGCGGAGTCCAATTCTCACCGGAAACAAGCCCGACTTACTGCTGGCAATGCAAACCAAACTCTGGCTTCCCCACTGTAAACAGTGTTGGTGGCAGACCGCTTCCCCCCCCTGAGACGCCGGATGGTGGACCAGAATCGCTTAGATCCTCATTCTATTCATTCATTCTATTGCTATGATCCTTTTCTTCCTCCTGCAAACCTTCCCATGGGAGGTTTGTTTCATCCTTTAACCTTGGGTCACGCGGGAAGATTCTGTGGCTTGTACGGTTCCCGTTTGTTTTACAAGTTCTGTACCAGACACTACAGCACTCAGTTCCCTTTTAATAATGAGCTCCTTCAGCACAGCTTTTTCTTTACACAGATTTGAGACATATAAACTCAATTATATGTTTAATGCATTTAACTAATAAAAATATTTACAACACCGTCCCTGCGGTGTAAGCATTTTTTTTTTTTTACGTGACATCTCGCCAGGGAGAAAGTAAAGATTCCTCATGCTGTGTGAAGCTGCAGCGTAAAGCGCCACTCCAACCCCCACCCCACCCCCACTCCCGCGCACACCTGCGTTTGTTGTGAGTGACAAACAGGCACCTCTGCAGGCTGTGTGATGGCTGATGGAAGCAAGCCCCCAGAACTTTTTCCACCGTCTCTAAGCGGATGTTTGGGAATACTTTGGCTACCGTAAAAAGCCAGACGTTCACTGCTTGGAAGACGAATTCGCCCGACGTGCAAAACGTGCTTGAGAACAGTGGCAGCCCGAGGAGGCAATACATCAAATATGATAGTGCATGTTCGAGAGCACCACCCATCGTTGTATGCTAAATTCAAGGTAAAGGTAATGCTGTCTTGGAATGAACGAGCTTATTAGCGTCTGACGTTATTGAAGTGAGGTTGTTACCTTAACTACCATATCTTATCTTTTCTTCATCTCTATCCTTAATAACTTTTTTAAACTGAGGCAGATATGACAACTAGCATGCTAATGACGATTTATCTTAGCATGCTAGTAAGATACCATATCTGCATCAGTAAAAAGTTTTTGTCCTTTTAAAAAAAAATAGACATTCAAAATACACATTTTAGAGCTGTAATCATAATACCGTGAAACCGTGATATTTTTGCCTACGGTTATCATACCGTCAGAATCTCATACCGGCCCATGCCTAGTTGGTAGTGATCTGGTTCTATGGTGTCGCACCCCGCACGACAATCCCGACTCCTGCTTGGGGCTGACCTTCCTGAATAAAGAGCATCCATTAAAGTAGACTTTGGGGAGTCCCTGGTGTACAAAGTAATGGTGGCTGGATGAGGGTGGATAGATGACGGCAGGTGTGATGAGGGCGTTCACAACAGTCACATTCATAATACTGGCAATCTATTAGTACACCAGGTTGTTATTCTGACCATATTTCACCTTAACTTATACCCTTAGAGTGCTATCATCCATGTTGCAATACAGCTGTTTGGCACCCTACCTTCTCTCAAATTTTCGCTGTTCAGGAAGGTAACTAGTTAATGACATGTCTCAGTGATCACCTTCTGTCCCCCTATATAGCTGTGAAAGTGCTCCATTGCCCAGCCTTTTTACAGTCTGAGAACTGAACCTCTACTTCACTAAAAAGCTTACTTGTGTACGTGACCACTCATGTCCAGTTCATGTTTCTATTTCAAAGCTACAGAAAGATGGTAAGAGGAAAAGTCTGCCTGAAGATGGAACTCTTTGTCCTTATCTGGGTCGACCAGACATGGAGATGAGGAGAGTCTCTGTTTCAAAAGTTGGAAAGAACACTTTGAATTCTTACCATGTAAAAGGTGTGTTGTTGTGTAGCAGCTCAGTGAGGGGCATAGCTATTTCTGCATAGTCTCAATAAACTGCCTGGAGTAACTGCATACTCCCAAGAAATTCCCAAGAGTTCAGAAACATTTTATCGGGCCTTTGTCTTGAATGGTTCAGATTCCACCTGCTTGGGGTTCAACACCATTTGGACCCACTATTAATCCAACATACTCCGCCTTTGTTCGGCACCATTAGCCCTTGGAGAGTGCCAGCTTGGCAGCTGCTGCAGTGAGTTGGCCAAAGACATGGTGGAGTTTAGCCAGATGCTCTTTAAATATCCGTCTTCTCATAAGGATGCCGTTGACATAAATTAGGTTTCGGTGGGTTGCAGCTTTGGACATGGCTTTGTGGAGCTAAACATTGAACTCGGCTGGTGAGTTGGAGTACCCAAAGGGGCAGCAGTTCCAAGTAGGGATGGGCATTCGATTAAACTGTCTTCGTCGATCATCGGGAGAATTAACGATCGATTTTTGATTAATCATTGATATTTTTATATTGGAATTCAGTGTTCATAGGCTATATTAAAATGCAGTGAGAATAGAAAAATAGCGTGTTTCCTCATTGAGATCTTCATTACAAGTGGGACACCTCTTTGGAAGTTAAACGGAATTAATTAACGGTAATTGCACAAAGAAAATATGCGCTATAAGCAGCGGAGCCGACAGCTAAAAGACGGTACTCATTAACACAAGTGACACTCATTTTCTTTTCTTCTCCAAAAAAGTAAAAAAAAAAGTCCTGTTAAACAATAACTTATTATAAAAAAATACTTAGAGAAAGAGGATGAGAGATCAGCATACCTAACAATGAATTAGGCTCATTAACAGAGTAAAAAAGACAAAAACAAAAGAAACCGTAACTTATACACAACTTTAGCTCCAGTCTATTGATTTTTGTTAAGAAAGATGAGCATGTTAACATGCGCTGGGGTCAGAAGCGAAAGCAGCCTGGTGAGCAGACTGATGGTCACCAGGCTGCTGTCGCGTCTGACCTGCAGCGCTGAGATCACCTGCTGTGAGGGGACAGACGTCGCTGCGATACACATACCTCCGTGCTAAATTCGCAAGCCTCTGGAATCTTGTTTAATTAATTTTCCACCAGTCTGTAAGGGTCCAATCCAGGGGTGGCGGAGCCTCTCTCAGAAAATAATCAGTGAGTAAGTTTCTCTGCTCGTTCTGTATCTCGGCTCTTGTTTTTGTCAGTTTTTTTTAGTCAATGTGGTCCACGCCACACTTTGGTACGACCTCTTCATGACAATGCTACTTTTGAAATACACAGAAACTGGCAAGAAACTGAGTCGGCCTGTGGGTTTTATTTTCAGTCATCGCCCTCGTGTGGTAAAGTGTTTAATTACTGCCACATAGCAAAATTCATTGCATTCCTTCAAAACTCACACTACGCAACATAACATGCATAAATTGATCGCTAAAATAAAATGTCATCGATGAAATTCTTAATGATCAATTAATCGATCCTCGGTTAATTATGCCCATCCCTAGTTCCAAGTATATTGATGATTTCCAAAGGAAGAAGTGAGCTCATACTGGTTTTCTGGGTCTTCCCTTATTGTCCAGAAACCGTTAGCTACCTTGAGAAGAAATAAGTATTCTTCACTTTGGCCAGTTTCTGATCCAAATGGATCATGGGCCATCGTGACTGGGGTGCTTGCTTTTTCAGAGCATGTTAGTCAATAGTCAGGCATCGTGACTGGGGTGCTTGCTTTTTTAGAGCATGTTAGTCAATAGTCAGGCGCCATTTCCTGGTTGGATTTAATACCGGTCAGACTGGGGAGTGGTATGTGGAGTTAATCTCACGGATTATCCTTTTCTCTAGCAGCTTATCGAGGATCTCCTGGATCGACTCATAAGCAGCCAGAGGGATCTTTTACTGGCGCACAATGGTAAGAGTTGCATTTGGGCTTGTGGGAATTCGAACCATGTGGAGGTTGGTGACCCCACAATCATAGGACTCCCTTGACAAAACTGACAGTGTTCTGTGAATTTCAAAGGGCTGACTGCTCAGCTTCGGTCTCCAATGAATTAGCTTTTTCTATCTGTTGGTTGATTTCTGCCTCAAAACCAGGGTATGGTTCAGGTGAGTGGGCTTGGTTCTCCGAATCATCAACTGGCTGAGTTGTTGGTGGTGGCCACTAGAAATCCTTTGGCAACCACAGTGCCTAAATCATGGGTAAAGGCAGTTCCCCAATGACAGATTGCTTGTTTAAAATTTTTGAATGAGCAGTATTTGAGCATGCCAAGATGCTTCCCTGCTGTGTACCTAGCTGGACCAGCAGATCCGCCCCAATGAACACCAGGGGGGGTTCAGATAAGGAACGATACTAAAAACATGTGAGAGCTGTCTTGCGGCAATCTGCACCTTCAAGGTGCACACCCCAACTGTTTTCGGTGGAAGCTGGGGCCAGTCAGCTGATCGGAGGAAATGGGATTTTCCTGGCATTGATGGTCATACACCTTCTTACTGACTACTAATCTCTCTAGCCAGAGTCCCATAAGCGCATTCACAGACTAGCTGACTAAATCCATGGTAAAGATGGTTAAAACTTTGGAGGGAAAATGCTCCAGATAGATGTGGCAAGACCAGAACAGCAGGCCAGACAGAGACAGACACACAAAGCAGGAGGGAGCAGATATGCAACTGTCCTCGCCAAGAGCAGCAGGAGGAAGGATGAGCAGAGCAATGACTTATGATTGAGAAAGGATTCACTGGGAGACTGTGTGAACCTGTGGTATTTGGAGCCATCTCTGGCAATGGCATAAGCTTTGACATTGGTTCTTTGGGCTTCTCTAGGCTGGCTACCTGAGTATTGTAAACTGGCTGTCTAAACCCAATGGCTTTGGTACGTCCACCTGGGCCCAAAGTTGGCCATGTTGGCAATCAATGATGGGGGCCAACCTATCCAGCAGATCCTGCCCAATTGCTCAGTGTCTAATGTTCAGACATAGATGGGGTGAACCAAGGTCATGTCCTGAAATGTGATGTCCAACCAGACCCGACTAGTGATGCAAGACTGATTTTGGGTGTGTCTGGTGATGTGTACAGACCTCAACCTGAAATGGTTTCCCATGGTAGAGCATAGCCTGTTACCTTGTCAAAAAAGATGAGCACATCAAGCTAATCTCTGAACCAATGTCCAGAAGAGTGTTAGCTTGAACACATCCTCCTACAATGGTCAGACAGTCCAAGCAACAGACATGTTTATTATAGTGACTTAATTCACCTTGAAACCTAAGGAATGGTGTTTGTGGTGCTTCTACTGGAGATGTCCCAAGGAGTCCATGGGGTTTCCCAGGTGCAGTTCCCCAACTAATTCAGCATACCGCGGCAGCTGAGGGAGCTCTACATCCCTAAAAGTAAGTGGCTCTCAGGCCACTATAATAGTCTCTGGCATTTCTTGTTTCATTTACTGGTCTGAAAAGGCAAGGATGAACCGTGGACAACCAGAATGTTCGTCACGCTCTGAGACAGAAGCCTCCTCCTCTGAACTGTGAGGTGAGGTTCTGTTCTTACCCCTTTCCTATGTTGGAAGGGGGCTGGCTCCCCTGTACTCAGCTTTCTCCAGCTCAATCTTTGTCTCAGAGATCTTTGATCTAGCCGCATCCTGCTCCTGTTACAGTTGCCAGCATCTCCCAGCCTCCAGCTGCAACCTTTTTAGGAATAACAAAGTAAGCTGACCTAGCACATCTGAAATATATGCTTTATTTGGATTTTCCATAAATTCCATTAAACCCAGTTTATTTCCTAACATGCTTCAATGTTATAACCATCTAAGTAAACACACATCTCTGAGGGTAAGCTGATGAAATTATCAACAACCTGCTGCGACTGTGATTTAGTGGGTTTCAAACAGCATCAGCTGTTGGAGGATCTGATTTATCCATCTTTTAAGGCAAAAAAATCAGCGTGCTTAGGCTGTCTAAACAATTGTTAAACAACATGCACTAGAATGAAAACACCTCAGATAAATATATACTCCTTCCTATAGATACATTGCAGGTATGATTATGTCAGTTTAACCTCTTAAGCCCCAGGGTCTTTCTAAGCTCCTAGCTTGAATAGGACATGCCCAACATTAATTTAGTTTTTCTCTGCAAAAACAAACTGTGTAAACAATCTTGGTATCAGCATTAAGCCAATGTTTGTGAGATTTAATCGGAGGTGTAAAAATTACAGCATATGTTACTGTCCTAAAGTAATTGTAGCTGAAACATAGACAAATTACAAGATTGTTCATTCTCGCCTAATTTTTCTTTCATGTTACAGTATATAATACCATTGAAAATATGCTCCAGTAGAATATAAACTGCAGAAAATCATAAATCAACATGTGGAGATTACCTGTACCAAGATTGCTGTTGATGAAATGAAGTAGAGCAAAGTTACAGAGGCTTTAGTGAAAAAATAGCTAGGTTTGTTGCAGTTTAGCACATGTCGACACAATTTTGCACCAACAGTGAAAGTTTAAATGTCAAAACGCCTGATCTATTACATGCCTAAACACAAACTTTTTTTTTATATTTTTTTCCTAAAATTATCCAACATATACACTCACACCCACAAAAAAAGATGTTTTGATTTAAAAAATTTATACATTTTTGGCATGATTATTGTATGTGTTCTTATTTTATGTGTTCTGGCTTACCGTTGTGAAGTCGGAGCTGAGATAAAGAGGTGATCAAACCTAGCTCCTGTATGTTGTCTGTTTATTCCTCCACATTGGTGATCCCGGAATTGAATATGTCCGAAACTGAAGCCAGCTCCTTGCATGTGACGCATGTTGCCCTAGAACATCCACCCGCGTCCCCACCTCCTTCTTCTGTGGCTGTAAAAATCCCGGACATTTGGCTCCACGATGCTCCTTCATGGTTCCTCCACATTGAAGCTCAGTTTGCTCTGTGTAGAATTAGTTTGAACGACACGAAATACCACTATGTGGTTGCCTCGCTGGATCCGCTGTCTACCCGCCATACCATGTCCCTTCTCCGGGACCCCCCAACCCATGGAAAGTGCGCCGCCCTCAAGGAACTGCTGTTTCGGCGTTACTCCCTCTCCGCTGCAGAACGGGCCGAGAAACTCCTCTCCCTCCCTGGATTGGGTGATGGCACAGCCCTTGAACTTATGGAGAGCATGTTATCCCTGCTGGTTACTGATGACTGCGGGTTTCTTTTCATCCACCTGTTCCTCCGACAGCTCCCAGTGCGGCCTGTCCTCGCAAACTCCCCGCTGCTGCTGCAAAAAGACTACCGCTCACTAGCGGAAGATGCCAATCGCATTCACCTGGCTACAAAGAGCTTTACAGTCCAAGCGGTGGCTCCTGCATCTCCAGCAACATCTGCTGAGCCTCGGGCACCATCCTCAGGGGCTGGCGAGCAATCAGTGGTGGCGAAGATCGCTACGCAGAGACGCTGTGGATCAGCCTTCTGCTTCTACCACCAGCAGTTCGGCGCCAAAGCCCAGTGTTGCTTCCTGCCATTCAGCTTCCAGTCGCAGGGTAACGTCACAGCCAACGCTCGGTAGCAGCCGCGGCTGTTGGCAACAGGGAAAGGCTGCTTTTTGTTGAGGTCTCACGGTCGGGGAGACGTTTTCTGGTTGACTCTGGTTCCCAGGAGAGCCTGATTCCCTTGTCTGGCTCTGACAGGCTAGCTGAAGGTTGCGGTCTACTGCTGACTGTGGCTAATGGCTCCCATATCAGGACATTTGGCGAAAGTTTGGTGACTGTCTGCTTTCACTGTAGAGACTTCCAGTGGAACTTTGCCGTAGCTGCCAGTTCGGTTCCCATCATAGGGGCTGATTTTCTCTGTGTGCACGGACTCCTTGTCGATGTCGCTAACAGACGGTTGATTGGCGCTGTGTCATTTTCCTCTCTGCCCTGTCTGACGCGTGGAGCTGTGCTGTTAGTACATGCTAATGTATTAGCTTCTGAGAATGCTTTTCAGCGGTTACTATCAAAGTTTCCTTCACTGACTGTTCCCAACTTTTCAAACGCTGACACTAAGCACGGGGTAGAGCATTATATCCCCACCACCGGGCTCCAGGTGTTTGCGCAGGCGTGTCGCCTTGATGCCGCTAAGCAAGTTATTGCTTGGGAGGAGTTCGCTAACATGGAGCGTTTAGGCATCGTGCAACGTTCTAACAGTCCTTGGGCTTCGCCGTTACACATGGTGCCCAAGTCAGACGGCCAGAGCGGGGATTTCCGCCGCCGTAATAATGTCACTACCAACGATCGTTATTCGATACCCCACATCCAGGACTTCACTGTCCATCTCGCAGGGACCGCCATCTTTTCCAAAGTGGACTTGGTGAGCGGTTATCACTAGGTTCCGGTTCGTGCGAAGGCTATCCCCAAGACAGTCGTAATTACTCCATTTGGCCTTTTTGAGTTTTATCTGGATGACATTCTGGTGGCCAGCAGCTCTGCTGAACAGAACATGTCCCACCTACGTCAGGTTTTTCAACGCCTAGCGGCGCATGGCTTAATGGTCAACCCAGCAAAATGCCAGCTCGGGTTGCCAGTCATGGACTTTTTGGGCCATCGCTTTTCTGCCAGTGGCGCTGTTCCATTACCCACTAAAGTGCAGGCGGTGTCCAATTTTCCGCGTCCTCAGACTGTGAAATCCCTGCAGGAATTTCTCGGGATGGTTAATTTTTACAACAGTTTCATCCCGAGGGCAGCACACCTTCTACAGTCGCTATAATGTGCGCTTAAAAAGAAAAAGCCACCGAAAATGTGGACTGGACCCCAGACTGTCTCCAAGCATTTCATTATGCTAAATCCGCGCTGGTCAATGCCGCCCTTTTGACCCGTCCCTCCCCCTCAGCGCAGCTGGCTTTGACCACTGACGCCTCTGACATAGCAGTAGGGGCGGTGTTAGAGCAGTGGGTCTGCGGGGTTTGGCAACCGCTTGCCTTTTTCAGCCGTACGCTGTGGGACGACGAGCATAAATACAGCATTTTTGACAGGGAGTTGCTGGCTCTCTACCTGGCTACACGGCATCTCCAGTTTTTCCTCGAGGGCCGCCCATTTACAGCCTACGTTGACCACAACCCTTAATATTTGCCATGTCTAAAATCTCTAACCCTTGGTCTGCACGTCAACAGCACCACCTTGTCTCTGTCTCTGAGTTTACAACAGACATTCAGCATTTGGCTGGCAAATCCAACTTGGTAGCTGACTGTCTGTCCCTTGCACTGGTCTCTACAGTTTATGTAGGGCTGGATTTCTCTGCTATGGCTGCAGATCAACATCCTTAAGCTGCAGTCTGAGCCTACCGGCCTTAAGTTGGAAAAGAGACCGGTGCAGGAAGGTGGTCCTCATCTGCTCTGTGACATTTCTACTGGCTGTCCCCACCCTCTGGTTCCTGCTTTGTGGCGCCGCCGCGTTTTTGACGCTTTGCATTCCCTCTCACATCCGGGTGTTCGTGCCTCAGTGAAACTGGTTAGTTCCAAGTTTGTTTGGTCCGGATTTTGTAAAGATGTGAAGGAAGGGGCTGCAGCATGTGTCCCGTGTCAGAGTGCCCATAAGCACACAAAAGCACCTTTTGAACCATTCCCCATTCCTAGTCACAGGTTTGATCATGTCCATGTAGACCTAGTGGGTCCTTTGTCCCCATCGCAGGGTTTCACTCATCTCCTAACCATGATCGACCGAACCACCAGTTGGTCAGAAGTGGTTTCGCTGGCATCCACAACATCTGCAGTGGTGGCTTGGGCGTTTTTATCAACCTGGGTTGCACGTTTTGGTCCCCCTTCAGACATTACCTCTGACAGAGGACCACAGTTTGTGTCTGAGCTGTGGTCCACCATGGCTGACTGCCTGGGGGTCAAGATCCACCGCACCACTGCATACCATCCACAGGCTAATGGGTTATGCAAGCAGTTTCACAGGTCATTAAAAGCAGCGCTTTGTGCTGTTCTGACCGATGGCAACTGGATTGACTGACTCCCATGGGTTATTCTTGGGTTGCGGTCCGCAGCTAAAGAGGGCCTTGGTGCTTCCCCAGCTGAACTGGTTTTAGGTCAGCCGGTACGTGTTCCAGGCGTGTTTTTTCCTGAGGCCCCCTCACCCCAGTTCACCCAGCCGGCCCAACATCTTTTAACTCACTGTGACCCTTTTCGCGTTCCTGGTCCTGTACATCATTGTTTGCCCCAGTCATTCGTCCCACAGAACTTGGCGTCTTCTAAGTTTGTTTTTATTAGACATGATGCACACAGGACACCCTTACGGCATTTGTATAATGTCCCTTTCAGGGTCCTCAAACCTGGCCCTAAGCACTTTCTTTTAGATCTGGGGGGGCGTATGGAGACTGTCTGTATTGATAGGCCTAAACCCGCTCATGTTCTGAAATATGTTGAGGTAGTAACGGCTCAGGCTCCTCGTAGGGGACGACCCCCTTCCAGGTTGTTGACGGACTCCTCTCCTCCTTCCAGAGACTCTCGTCAGCCTTCAGAGCTCACCTCATCCTCTACCTCCCCTCGTCGCCCTTATCCCCGCAATCTGATCGTAGAGTGGCCTGATTTTGTATAAACGATCGTAATTGTGGGTGGTTTTTTTTCTTTTCATTATCCTTGTCATTGTTCACAAAGGTGTGGTGCAATGACCACAAGATTGCCTCGAACAGGTTTCGTGGCATAGTGTCGAGGGGGATTTGAAAATTGTATGGCCACTCACCCCTCCAGTAGTCGGCCCTGTGGTACACGTTTACAATTCCTATGTATATAATGATAGCTAGGAAAACATAAAAGTCTCTTATAGTGAAGGGAGTTCAAAGGAACTTTCTTCCTGCCTCTTTTCTTTTTGTAGCATTGGT
Organism: Valencia hispanica; assembly: GCA_963556495.2. Lineage (NCBI taxonomy): Eukaryota > Metazoa > Chordata > Actinopteri > Cyprinodontiformes > Valenciidae > Valencia > Valencia hispanica. The sequence goes on from OY747702.1 coordinate 5,900,795, forward strand.
ATTGTCGATAATTTTCCAAATTACAGATGAACTGAAGAGCTGGAAGAGAGAGAGGCGTCCCAGCAGTCTGCTTCACTCAGGCATCATGAAGCGTTGATGAGTAAGCAAAGGTTGAATGCCGAGGTGCCTAAAGGAATATTATGACATAAAAGGAGTTAGAAAAAAATATAAATATAGAAACTACAAATACAACCCACAAAATATATTTTTACACACATCTATGTACACATCTACACAAATATTCACACATAAATTCACAAATATATACACACACACAAACACACACAGATAAGGATGTGAACAAAAAAGTTTTAAAAATTGTATATATACAAACCGCTAAGAACACAGTTAGAAAAAAAACATGTATATAAAATGGCTGAGAGAGAAACAAGCAAAGTGCACTAGCACTCACTAGTTGGGACATACCTCTCTTCCTCCGGTAAAATTATCATTCCACTATCATTCCAAATAATCTCCAGGGCTTCGTTAGTGATTGTCTAACGAACGAACAGTTTGAACAAGGGCGCTGCAGCCCTTGTTCGAACGCAAACAAAACAATCAAAACTGAATCGTTCACTCTGACGCTCACCTGCTCAGCTGCGTGTAACTGCAGCAGTACATCACTGCTTAAGGATGAAGATTTTATTAAATATTTCAAAAAAGAGTGGGCTTCATATTTGGAGTTTAATAACCTCCCTTGTACGTCTCCATCCATTCTCTGGGAGGCAGGAAAAACTGTGCTTAGAGGTGGGGGGGTTCTGACAGCATTTTGCATGACGTGCATCTGTGATACAATATAATATAAAATGCCATGATTACTGCACTTACACTAAACGGCACTAAACGGCAAGGCAATTCAGGGAAAATTATCTTTATTAAACATGCCTGATCAAGACAAGTACAAACGGAATAAAGCTGTGCATTGGGCTCAAAACACAGACTGTGGGCATGGCGCAATTGCGCATTAGGCAATAAAATAAATAAAATAAAAAACTGCACAATAATAAAAGGGAACCATATGTTCGTTATTATTAGCAATAAAATGAAACAAAATAAATAGGGCTGTAATCAACTAAATTCTGTCACACTGCCGATGTCTTTGACATGGAAGACTCACTGTAGTAAACGCTAAACAAAAATATTGAGCAAGCCACACAGGGCTTAATTTGAGCTGGATCCTGCCGGAACAGGATCCCCCACCTTTTGATTCTGACCTACCCGCGTTCCGGGACCTATTTTGGCTGATCCGGCACCCCTCTCATGAATAAAATATTATATATATATATATAGATCTATATCTATAGATCTATATATATATATATATAGATCTATAGATATATATAGATCTATATAGATCTATATAGATATATATATATAGATCTATATATCTATATATATATCTAGATCTATATATATATATATATATATATATATATCTAGATCTAGATCTATATATATATATATCTATATATATCTATAGATATATATAGATATATATATATAGATAGATAGATAGATAGATAGATAGATAGATAGATAGATAGATAGAGAGAGAGAGAGATATATATACACTACCGTTCAAAAGTTTGGGGTCACCCAAACAATTTTGTGTTTTCCATGAAAAGTCACACTTATTCACCACCATACGTTGTGAAATGAATAGAAAATAGAGTCAAGACATTGACAAGGTTAGAAATAATGATTTGTATTTGAAATAAGATTTTTTTTACATCAAACTTTGCTTTCGTCAAAGAATCCTCCATTTGCAGCAATTACAGCATTGCAGACCTTTGGCATTCTAGCTGTTAATTTGTTGAGGTAATCTGGAGAAATTGCACCCCACGCTTCTAGAAGCAGCTCCCACAATTTGGATTGGTTGGATGGGCACTTCTTGCGTACCATACGGTCAAGCTGCTCCCACAACAGCTCAATGGGGTTCAAATCTGGTGACTGCGCTGGCCACTCCATTACCGATAGAATACCAGCTGCCTGCTTCTTCTCTAAATAGTTCTTGCACAATTTGGAGGTGTGTTTTGGGTCATTGTCCTGTTGTAGGATGAAATTGGCTCCAATCAAGCGCTGTCCACTGGGTATGGCATGGCGTTGCAAAATGGAGTGATAGCCTTCCTTATTCAGAATCCCTTTTACCCTGTACAAATCTCCCACCTTACCAGCACCAAAGCAACCCCAGACCATCACATTACCTCCACCATGCTTAACAGATGGCGTCAGGCATTCTTCCAGCATCTTTTCAGTTGTTCTGCGTCTCACAAACGTTCTTCTTTGTGATCCAAACACCTCAAACTTGGATTCATCCGTCCACAACACTTTTTTCCAGTCTTCCTCTGTCCAATGTCTGTGTTCTTTTGCCCATCTTAATCTTTTTCTTTTATTGGCCAGTCTCAGATATGGCTTTTTCTTTGCCACTCTGCCCTGAAGCCCAGAATCCCGCAGCCGCCTCTTCACTGTAGATGTTGACACTGGTGTTTGCGGGTACTATTTAATGAAGATGCCAGTTGGGGACCTGTGAGGCGTCTGTTTCTCAAACTAGAGACTCTAATGTACTTATCGTCTTGCTCAGTTGTGCAACGCGGCCTCCCACTTCTTTTTCTACTCTGGTTAGAGCCTGTTTGTGCTGTCCTCTGAAGGGAGTAGTACACACCGTTGTAGGAAATCTTCAATTTCTTAGCAATTTCTCGCATGGAATAGCCTTCATTTCTAAGAACAAGAATAGACTGTCGAGTTTCAGATGAAAGTTCTCTTTTTCTGGCCATTTTGAGCGTTTAATTGACCCCACAAATGTGATGCTCCAGAAACTCAATCTGCTCAAAGGAAGGTCAGTTTTGTAGCTTCTGTACCGAGCTAAACTGTTTTCAGATGTGTGAACATGATTGCACAAGGGTTTTCTAATCATCAATTAGCTTTCTGAGCCAATGAGCAAACACATTGTACCATTAGAACACTGGAGTGATAGTTGCTGGAAATGGGCCTCTATACACCTATGTAGATATTGCACCAAGAATAGTCATTTACCACATTAGCAATGTATAGAGTGTATTTCTTTAAAGTTAAGACTAGCTTAAAGTTATCTTCATTGAAAAGTACAGTGCTTTTCCTTCAAAAATAAGGACATTTCAATGTGACCCCAAACTTTTGAACGGTAGTGTATATATATATAGATAGATAGATAGAGATATATATATATATATATATATATATATATATATATATATATATATATATATAGATATAGATAGATAGATATATAGATAGATATATATAGATAGATATCTATAGATAGATAGATAGATATACATACTGTTTGATTACAGGTATTGTAAATTAAATGGGAGTTGAATAAGGAATTCAAATGTTATTTAATTACACTGCAGGTTAGATCAGGGTTCATCTGTGGTTTGCACAAAGTACACTGAAATAAGTTGCAGCTATTTCATTACAGGTATTGAAAATTAAATGGAAATTGAGCAAAGAATTTAAATGCGGGTTAACTAATAAGATTAATGGTATAGTGTGTACATTTTTTTTTTTACTCTTTAGCGCCCCACAGTTCTTAATAGGTATTGCAGCTATGGTAGCCAACACGCATGAAAAAGACAATAGGTCATCGACTTCCAGCTTTCAATCCAGTGATCAGGTCCATCATTTTTGTTTTCTTTTCTAAATTTTATGTAAGTATATGTTAAGTAATAAAAACAGTTTTTTTATGTTAACTATGTTGATGTTAATTGCATTTGCTGTATTTCATAGCTAACAGGAACTAGCAATTTTTTTAATGTCTCGAAGCTGATGTAACAAGGAAACAATATTTTTTTTATTTTATATACTTGAGGCTATTTATTTGATTATTTGCCATTTTGGATATGTACAAGGTAGTGAAGTCTGTAGTATTTTTTCCCCTCTGTAAACGGACTCTGATATCAGTCAGTTAAGACAGGCAAAGGACACAGACACAGCGAGGCACAGAGAGGTGTGTCCCCTTGCAGTTGAAACAGGGCAAGCTACCCAAGAGGAAGGAGGCTGCCACAGTGAATACGTTTACATGCAGCCAATATTCGGGTTATAGTCGGGTTAAGGTCACTATTCGGGTTTCTGAAACATTCGAATAAACAGTTTACATGCGTGAGCAGAGAGCGTAATTCCAGTATACATGAAATTTGTAATCAATTGGCATATCCCAATGTAAATGTTACCTCAGTACTTTCTGCCATCAACAAAATACATTATATTCATGGTTTTCACCACACTAAGCAAGAAATTGGTTTCCTCCTCGCTTAAAAGTGGGGTGCTGTGCTGCGTCTTGCCATGTTTACCTCCACTTCTTGTTTACTTCAATATACTGCACATGGGTTTTTCTATGCGCATACAAGAAGTTCCTCTACTCAAAAGATCAAGATTCCTTGCGAATAGAACATGCGCACTGCACAGAACACAAATCAGTGTTCCTTTTGATGTGGATATGCTGATGCACGTTTACTTGACAAAATATTCGGGTCAGAAAAGGGGTAATGGCTCTGCGTAACCGGGTTATTGCTAATATTCCGGTTTTGAATGGGTTATTGGCAGCATGTAAACGCAGCCAGAGAGAACCAGCACAACGTTTACAGGGAGGAAAATTGCTACAACTTCTCGAAGATCTGTGTTTTCAAGAGAAGACGCAAAACGCGTAACATTGGATCCTGTATGTCCCTAAACAACTACCATATTTCAAGATGGCGCATTACTATAGAGGGCTGAACACAGTTTATGTACATAAAAATTTAACATTTTAAGCTAATAAGAATACTATGGCATCAGAGTACTTTCTTTATTTTTATTCATAACAAAACAAGCGTAAAAACAGGTTGGCAAGAGGGTATTTTGTTCTGTAGAGTAAAACTGTTATCATTGGTGAAAGGAATTTTCTAACAGGGTGCATACAATGAAATTTTTTTCCTCACATTTCCAAAATCTTTTCCACTTATGCAAAACTCTGTTTTTCTCTTCCCACACTTCGACATGTACCGTCTCGCTTCTGAGGGCTGCACTCTCTTGCTTCCAAATTTCTACGGGAATGACGTCACAGATCCAGACTAGACTAGACGATGCATGATTTTTCTTTGTGTTTCTGGTTGGTGTTCCTTGTGCACAATACAATGTGTGGCTGAGGGCGCCGTGCTTATAGATGGCATATAAACTCAGCAAAAAAAGAAATGTCCTCTGACTTTCAACTGTTTTTACTTTCAGTAAACTTAATGTGTGTAAATATTTGTATGAACAAACTAAAAGAGTCAACACCATAAGACATAAAATAAAAATGTTTCACAGACATGTGACTAACAGAAATAGAATAATGTGTCCTTGAATGAAGGGAGGCTCAAAATCAAAAGTACCAGTCAGTATCTGGTGTGGCCACCAGCTGCTTGAAGTACTGCAGTGGATCTCCTCCTCATGGACTGGACCAGATTTGTATGTTCTTGCTGTGAGATGTTACCCCACTATTCCACCAAGGCTCTTGCAAGTTCCTGGACATTTCTGGGGGGAATGGCCCTAGCCCCTGCGATCCAACAGGTCCCAGACGTGCTTAATGGGATTGAGATCCGGGCTCTTCACTGGCCATGGCAGAACACTGACATTGCTGTCCTGCAGAAACTCAGGGCTTGTAGGCCTGTTTAGTGTTCATACAAATATTTACACACATTAAGTTTACTGAAAGTAAAAACAGTTGAAAGTCAGAGGACGTTTCTTTTTTTGCTCCAAACTTGGTAATTTTTACATTAAATTATTAATCTTATTAATATTTATTCATAGCCAAATCCTACCTATCTGTGGCACAACATCGGATTCAAAAAAATCTCTCTCCCTCAAATACTCCGAACTGTAGCTTTATTACAGACATTGCCTTTATACAAGAAACCCATGTGTGCTCAGCTGATAAGTTATGTCTAAGTAAAAAATGGCCTGGACAGGTATTTCAATCAAATTTAGATCAAGAGTACAATTCACTTCTTCTAGTGTACATACAGATTCTGCAGGGCACTATGTATTTGTGGTGGGAGAATTGTTTATACTTTCAGTTGTCTCAATTTACGCACCAAACTGGGATGATTACACCTTTTTCAATATTTTATTTTCTAGCGCTATAATGTTCATTCTGTCTTGTTTGTAACATTAGATTTTAAGATTCCTGCTTTTAGACAGATCAAGGTGTCTGGTGGCACATCTGAGGAAGGCAGCAAAGGATGCTGAAACATGTAAAGGTAAAAAATCACCTTGATCTGTCTAAAATCAGGAACCTTAAAATCTAAGGTTATTTTACTAATATACCAGATCTATCAAAACACTGTCTTATCCTAGGCGGGGATACTAATTGTGTGCTCTCACCCTTGGATTGGAGTGCAGATGGAAAGGTAACTGTTACTAAATCTGCTCAGTCGATCAAAACATTTCTGGAGGTGTATGGTATAGTTCTGTGGCATTTTCACAATCCTATCTCGAGGACGTGTTCATTCTTCTCCTCTGTTCATAAGACATACTCCCGAATTGATTATTTTTTCCTTGATAACAGAATTCTACATATGGTGAGGGAGTGTGATTATGGCACCATAGTCATATCAGATAATGGGCCCCTCAGTATGAAACTGCTTATTCCAAATTCACAGTCAATATATCGCCCATGGCAATTTAACACTTCACTTCTTTCAGAAGAGAATTTTGTCAGTTTTATAACAGCAGAAATTAAATTTTTCATTGAGGTCAACCAAACCCCAGGAATGCCATTTTCCATTGTCTGGGGGTCCTTAAAGGCCTACCTCAGAGGTCAGATAATTTCATACTGCACTAATAGGAAGAGGAGAAATGCTGAACCGCTAAGATTGTGGACAAGGAATATAGCCACTCTCCTTCGGCAGATCTAGTCAAGAAACATATGGCAATCCAAAATGAATATATTACTTTTTCTACCCAACTGGCCGAATACCTGATTTCCAAGCCAAGATATGGGTATTATAAACATGGTGAGAGGGCGGGGCGGCTGCTCGCACATCAGCTATGCCAGAGATCAGCAACTAAATGAGTAGGGTGTTCAGTCACTGAGAAGATTAATTCATGTTTCAGTCAGTTCCACCAGCCACTGTATTCGTCTGACTCATCCTATAATCTGTGTGATTTGGAGACTTTCTTTGAAGGTGTAAATGTTCCCTCTATAAGTTCAGATCTGGCTGAGGATTTAGAAAAAAATATTTCTGTAACCGATATAGTTTTTGCAATTGAAAATATGCAGACTGGCAAATCACCAGGGCTGGATGGCTTCCCAGCTGAATTTTAAAGAAATTTTCAAAACTGCTCTCTCCGTATCATTGTCAGTTTGAATGGAGTCTTCTGTCACTCGGACACTTCCGTCATCTAGCGTCAGGCAGTCATTGCTTTGCTCTGAAAAAAGGATAAAACCCCTCTAAGTTGTAGCTCATACAGGCCTGTATTACTCCTGAATCCAGATGCAAAGATCCTCGCAAAGGTTTTGGCAAGGCGCCCTGTGAGGGTGCTCCCTACTGCTGTTTCACCTGACCAGACAGGGTTTGTGAAGAATCGGCAATCCTTTTTCAATGTTAGATGACTGTTTAATGTGTTGTACGCGTCCTCTCCGCCCGGCCAGAAAAATTAGTAGGTGATACTCTCCGTTGATGCTGAAAAGGCATTTGACCGGGTGGTATGGGATTATCTTATCTAAGACTTTGGAAATATTTAAATTTGAGCCCATATCTATATCTTGGATAGAATTGCTTTATGCTTCTCCGATGGCGGCAATACGTACTAATGATAATATAAACATATATTTTAAACTACATCGAGGTACAAGGCTGGGATGCCCATTAAAACCTCTCTCAATTGCAATTGAACCGTTGGCTATTGCCATAAAGCATAGCTTAGTTATTAAAGGCAGGGTATACAATTGTGGGAGCGCTCCTTGAGAGGGCGTCATTGAAAAATAAAAAGTCCCACCCCTTGCTTCATGCATGGTCTCGTTGGGTCTCCGCCACTTCACTTCACACTTCACTCCGCCATTTCAACCAAAGTCACAAAATATAACATGATCTTACCTGTCCAGGAGAAAATCAGCAACCAATGCATCCGTTAGCAAGCCCTTAGCTTCCTTGAGTTGACGCCACTGTGTAAATGCATCAGCTCCGCTGCAGATTCGGCTTTAAGCACGCTCTTGGTTGGCTTTCTTCTTTCTCGTTGCTATTTCCACAACAGCTTTGCGTTTTCGGTTCATTTTAGCGCGAGGTCACTTCCTGTTTACAGGCTAGAACGAGCGTTGCGGGCACATGAAGGGGACGCGCAGAGGGGGAGGTGCTGGAACACGGAAGCTTTGCTTACAAGCCTATTATCTTAAACGGACCATGGAAGTTGATTGGATGAGGTTTTCCCAGGGTTTCTCGCTGTATAAAGAATGAAAGTTACTCGGTCAAGTTTAAGAACTCCTAACTTATAGGTTGCCACTGGTATATGAAGAGCATTTTTTGCAGTTTTAAAAAAAGTGTTTTAAAATTAAATCGTATACCCTGCCTTTAAGGGTGTAAACCGTATGGGTTCCATACATAAGGTTTCCCTCTATGGTGATATGCGTTTGTTAATTTCGGATCCTCTGTCTAGTATTCCTGAGTTATTGACTCTAGTTGGTAAATATTAAAATATTTCTAGTTAATGTTCAGAAAAGTGAAATGATGCCTGTGACTCTTCTGGAGGGGAAGCTTACCCCTCCTTTCTACCGGACGCGTAAGCAGCGCGTTACAGGAGCAGCACGTCATACGCAGCTGATAGCCACCACTGTAGTCAATAGAGCCCTTTCCACCGGAGGCGAAAGCAGCACGAGTCTGCAGAGTCTCAGGAGCGTCATGTCGCAGCACTTTTCTAAATATACGCGGCAGTCCTATTTTCTACGCGGTACGCCTCTGAAACACGTACATTTCTACATTTTGGATAGGGAAAGACAGGATATAACGGCTCGGCATCCGGACATTTTCAAAATGAAAGAAACGTGCTCCTCTGCGGTTGCTTTACTTAAAAACTACCTGTGCGGCCCGGTAAGAAGTTAGTACCCCGCGGGAGGGTCTCATTTGTGTGTCATCACACAAATGAGCGATTTTGGATATTCCCTGACATAACATCAACTTATTGGCGGACATAAAATAAAACACAAACCTTTTGGACCCATGTTGTTGTCTTTTCCTGGTTATTATTGTCATAGACGTTTATATACGTCTATGGATGTTGTATTTACTGAAGAAACCATGCGTGATTTTGCTAATCTTTCGTGCTCTCTCGGTGACAGCTGCTTTCCTGCTGCTATGCGCCTCATACGCACCCGGTGGAAAGGGCCAAGCAGCAGAATATGCAAGTGAAACGTGCCACTTACGCATCCGGTGGAAAGGAGGGGTTACTGGCACCATCCCATTTAAAATTAGTCCTGAAAAATGTAAATATCCGAGCATTTGGGTAACAAGCAATTTTAAGGACCTTTTATAGGGCTAATTATAACCTTTTGCTGGCAAGTGTTAAACAGGATATTTCTCGTTGAGAATCCTTGCCTCTCTCGCTGGGGGGGGAAGGATCAATACAGTCAGACTCTTAGCTTTCCAATGATATATGTAAAGGTTCATGGACGTTAGAAGTCTGAAAATCTATATATTTTTTTTTTTTTTTTATTTTTTTTACGTGTCCTGTGGAGCTCATAATTGGTGTCTGAGTACCAAGTAGAAGCCCGACAGATATACTATCAGAAAATGAACACTACAGTTTTTAAAATAAAGGGGAAGAACGAAAGGAGATGAAGACGGGTAGGAAAAAAATGTTAAGAGGGAGAGGGTGAGTTGAAGATAAGAGAGGAAGGGGAACAAAAAAAACACAAGAAAACTTCCCATTCCACATCCACAGGATGGCAGGGAGAGGGAAAAAAACGACAAAGCCCAGCACATTTCCTGGTTTAAATCCACAGATTCTTTATATTGAAAGTGAAAGTGAATTTCTTTTCTAGGAAACTCATATATTTGCATTGAAACAAATAACTCACTTACAATCAAGTTTTCAAACTTTAATTTTTTTTTTTACAATGCCAATATTTTTTTCAATACCAATCGTTTTTTCAATGCCATTATTTTTTTCAGCTTCATTCAGGTGAAAAAGGATTGACATTATAAAAGAAAAAAAAGAAAGTTTGAAAACTTGATCGTTATTTGTTTCAATGCATATACATGAGTTTCATAAAAAAAATTCACTTAAAATTTTTTTTTTCACTTTCAATACAAACATTTTCACTAGATTTATTTCATATTCAAAATTCATATTTTCAGTTACAATAATATTTTTCAATGCCAATTTTTATTTTCAGTGCCAATATTTATTTTCAGTTTCATTTCACGGTGATACTGTTCTGATCCCATAGAGTTCCTGTTGAAACTAAGAGTGCATTGTGTGATTTGCTCTCCTAGCAGCTGGAGGTCTGTGTTTTGGTCCATTAATCAGAGCTGTTTTCCAACATATTTTAAGTGCAATCGTTTACTTTCATTGTTTATATGTAGTTACTGGGGACACAGTCAGTGGTTTTCTCACTGTGGAGAAAAAGTTACATGTATTCATCTGCTTGAGGTGTGATGCCACAATGTGGATTCTCTGTTCATGCTCATTTCATTTTGTATATGGATTCTTAGAATGCAGGGTTTAACACAAGGGAAAATTACAAGTAAAAACATTGCAGCTTTTGTTGCAACTTTTCACAAAAGCTGATGCAATATCAGACAGGCCGCAAAAATCACAAAGTGCCACATGGAGCGAATATTTAATGGAATGTAGCTAATTGCTTCTAATCTTCACGTGTAGCATGATGAAGGCAGAGCATATGCCACTGAGCTTCATATTGTCTTGTCTTCATGGTTTAGTGTGGGATGGTCCCACCCCAGGAGAACGCTGTGAGGTCTTCATCAGCCACATCCCACGGGACGCCTATGAGGACTTGCTGATCCCCCTGTTCAACTCTGTGGGACCTCTCTGGGAGTTCCGCCTCATGATGAACTTCAGTGGCCAGAACCGGGGCTTTGCCTATGCCAAATACGGCACACCGGCCCTCGCAACAGAGGCTATCCTCAAGCTGAACGGCTACATGCTGGAGCCCAAGTTCTACCTCTGTGTCCGCCGCAGCACGGAGAAGAGACATCTCTGTATTGGAAATCTGCCGTCTGCCACTAAACAAGAAGAGCTGATGCAGGTACAGTTGGTCAGTCCCGTTTTTAGTAGCAGTGAGATTTTCAGTTGACTAAGGAAGATGTCACAAACACTCTCAAATATTTCAAGGAGAAACTGCCTTCCATTTATAGTTTTAGCTGTGATCACTATTTAAAATCTGCATCTTTTCCAACATTGCGCATTGTTTTTTATAACTGAACTGCAGGGATGCAGTGATTAGAAATATATTTATTCAAATCGTGCCAACATATATCTTCTGTTTGGTTTTCAGTTAAATATACTACTGTGTACGGTTGTTAAAATAATCCATCCTTTCGATTTAATTGATACTGAGAAAACTATTTATTTAAAGCTACTCAGTTGCATGAAAACTGCCATAAAATGACCCATTCTTGTTTGCCCAAATTGTTGCACTACTTCCTGGCAGCATCGATGCAATAACAGAGACAATCCTCCCCGCCTACTGCTGCTCAACTGGCCTATTCGAGAGCTGAATTTTCAATAGAATGAAATAAAGTTTAAAAGCAAATTCAGTTTCAATTTGGTGACACTCATTTCCAAACCAATACATTAGTTTTCGAATTTAGCTAATTCAGATTTTAAAAGCATTTCTGTCATTCTGAGGAATGCAAATCCAAAAATGATTTTTTCGGATTGAGTTTTTGATGGCTACTAAATAATGAAGCACCAAAACAAACAGTTTAGTTGTCAAGGCATTGGAGGCTTAATGTGGCTTAATATTAACAGAGGTTATGGTGGAGTCAGACTAAAGCGGATAATTGCAGCGGAAAAGAGTAGGAACCTGGCGCATCCTATGTTGCTTCTGTTTTTGATCACAAAATAGTATACAAAATGACCAGAATTACATTAATTGTACAGAGCTATTGTACAGAGCTGCTGTAAAAATGATCTAGTCCATACACTGTAAAAAGTTTTTTATGCTCCAGAACCAGGTTTGTTTTGAAACGCAGCTTATTTTAGTACAGAACTATCCATTATTTGTCAATCAGTAACATTTATTTCAATTAACAGCAGATTGTTAGACAAATGGAAGCAGAGAGGGGCACATGAAACATTAGCAGTTATAATAAAATAATTGCAAAACAGAACCAAAGGTACACAGTTCCATAAAGGACATTAAAACTTAGTGGTGTGAAAAAGTGTTTGCTCCCTTCCTGATTATTTTTTTTTTTGCGTGTTTGTCACACTGAGATGTTTCATATCATCAAATTTAAATATTAGTCAAAGACAACACAAACACAAAATGCAGTTTTTAAATAAAGGTTTTTTAGAATCAGGTTTTATTGTCATATGTTGTGATCAGGTTCACAACATTAGGAAATTGCTGTGGTACTTTGTGCCAACATAAAATAAACACTTCTAAACATTCACTAAATAAACAAAATGGGATAAACAGATTAATATATACATGAGTGCAGGTCATAAGTGCAAAAACACAACACAGGGTCATAAGACTGAAACAGAGAGGTTGGTAAGAATAGTCTTAGGGTTATTGTTCATGAGTCGAACAGCAGAAGGGAAAAAAACTGTTCTTATGGCGAGAGGTTCTGGTCCAAATGGACCGGGCCTGACAGGAGCAGCATGTCAGACTGGGGAAGAATGTCTTGGACTCCCGAACCATCAGCACCAGCTTCCCACAGGGCTGTGTTCTTTCTCCTCTTCTCTTCTCCCTGTACACCAACTGCTGCACCTCCGACCATCAGTCTGTCAAGCTGCCTGAGGGGAGGAGGTCAAAAAGTCTGTGTCCAGGGTGAGAAGAGTCGGCTGTGATCCGACCTGCACGCCCAAGTTTCCTGGAGGTGTACAGGTCCTGTAAAGATGGGAGTCTGTAGCCAATCAGCTTCTCAGCTGAGCGGACAACATGCTGCAGTCTCTGTTTGTCCCTGATGATAGCACCAGCATTCCACACGGTGATGGAGGAGGTGAGGATGGACTTGATGATTGCAGTGTGAACTGCATTATCGTCCGTGCCAGCAGGTTGCATGTCTGTAGGTTCTAAACGCATGCAAAACTCCTCCACAGCCTCGTTGCTCCGCAATTTGATAGTCCTCACAACAGGTCTGTAGAGCTTCAGCCTCTGTCTGTACACAAGGATCAGGTGGATCGTCACGTGGTCAGAAAGTCAGAGTACAGCGCAGGGCACTGCGTGATAGGCCACACTTATTTTGCTGTGACAGCGATCCAGCGTCCTCTCTTTTCTGGTCGGGCAATTAATATACTGGTTTATATTTGGGAACTTCCTAGCTCAGGTTGGCTTTGTTAAAGTCCCCAAGAGCAATAATGAGAGAGTCCGGGTATGTCCGCTCCATGCACAGTTTCTGGTCCGTGAGGGCACACTAAGCACCATGGATGTCCGTGTCTGGCGGGATGTAAACAGCGACCAGAATGAATGAAACGAATTCCCGAGGAGAATAAAACAGGTTTGCAGTGAATGAAAAGATTTTCCAGAGAGGAAGAGTAGTGCTAAGCAATCACTGTCACAGGTGTTGTAGTCCTGTAGATGAGAAGCTCTTCTCTGGTGTAAGAGTACCCAGAAGAGTGTCCAGACACACAAATAACATACAAAAACAGCGCACCGAAATACCAGGGCATCCGTTGCCCATAGACATTGTTTGATGAGTGCTAATGACTAAATAGAGTGCACCTGTGTGTAATCTAATGTCAGTACAAATACAGCTGCCCTGTGACGGCCTCAGAGGTTGTCTAATAGAATGTTGGGAGCAACAACACCATGAAGTCCAAAGAACACACCAGACAGGTCAGGGATAAAGTTATTGAGAAATTTAAAGCAGGCTTAGGCTACAAAAAGATTTCCCAAGCCTTGAACATCCCACGGAGCACTGTTCAAGCGATCATTCAGAAATGGAAGGAGTATGGCACAACTGTAAACCTACCAAGACAAGGCCGTCCACCTAAACTCACAGGCCGAACAAGGAGAGCGCTGATCAGAAATGCAGCCAAGAGGCCCATGGTGACTCTGGACGAGCTGCACAGATCTACAGCTCAGGTGGGGGAATCTGTCCATAGGACAACTATTAGTCGTGCACTGCACAAAGTTGGCCTTTATGGAAGAGTGGCAAGAAGAAAGCCATTGTTAAAAGAGAACCATAAGAAGTCCCGTTTGCAGTTTGCCACAAGCCATGTGGGGGGGACAGCAAACATGTGGAAGAAGGTGCTCTGGTCAGATGAGACCCAAATGGAACTTTTTGGCCAAAATGCAAAACGCTATGTGTGGCAGAAAACTAACACTGCACATCACTCTGAACACACCATCCCTTCTGTCAAATATGGTGGTGGCAGCATCATGCTCAGGGGGTGCTTCGCTTCAGCAGGGACAGGGAAGCTGGTCAGAGTTTATGGGAAGATGGATGGAGCCAAATACAGGGCAATCTTGGAAGAAAACCTCTTGGAGTCTGCAAAAGACTTCAGACTGGGGCGGAGGTTCACCTTCCAGTAAGACAACGACCCTAAACATAAAGCCAGGGCAACAGTGGAATGGTTTAAAACAAAACATATCCATGTGTTAAAATGGCCCAGTCAAAGTCCAGATCTAAATCCAATAGAGAATCTGTGGCAAGATCTGAAAACTGCTTTTCACAAACGCTGTCCATCTAATCTGACTGAGCTGGAGATGTTTTGCAAAGAAGAATGGGCAAGAATTTCAGTCTCTAGATGTGCAAAGCTGGTAGAGACATACCCTAAAAGACTGGCAGCCGTAATTGCAGCAAAAGGTGGTTCTACAAAGTATTGACTCAGGGGGCTGAATAATTACGCACATCCCACTTTTCAGTTATTTATTTGTAAAAAATGTTCAGAATCATGTATGATTTTTGTTCCACTTCTCACGTGTACACCACTTTGTATTGGTCTGTCACGTGGAATTCCAATAAAATTGATTCATGTTTGTGGCTGTAATGTGACAAAATGCGGAAAAATTCAAGGGGGCCAAATAATTTTGCAAGCCACTGTACCTGTATGTGGTAATGGTACAAGACTGATAGCAGCGGTGTTGATGTGTCTGTATGTTCCAGGTGCTGCGAAGGCTTGTGGAGGGGGTGGAGAGGGTGTCTCTGAAGACCGGGCCTGGGATAGAAGGGGCATCTGCCATTGTTGCGTTCTCATCCCATCATACCGCGTCAATGGCCAAGAAAGATCTAGTGGGAGGTGAGGAACATATGTTGAGTGGAACAAGCTGAAATTCAGTGCTTTCATTTATAAGACTTTGTATAGTATCCTTACTAAATGTTTACTTCAGCTCAGCAAAAAGAGTTTGCTTGCGCAAATACATATTGAGATTTATAAAACCTTAAGTATGCACAGCTTCCTGCTTTATAAATGACACCCTCACTAGAGATGTGCACAGATGATTTTGGATAATTTCCCGCCTCCTACACACCCACCCTCTGTCATAAATGGTCAATGCAAAGTACCCTATGAATATTACATATACATCAGCCGGCTGATCTGTGGCATTTCACAGGTAATCATGGCAACCAAAAAATCCAGATAACACAATTTCACTAAGACTGAAAATGAGGTGCTTGTGGGTGAAGTAGAGGCACGAAAAAAACGTGGCCTTAGAGTGAAACAACGTTGTTGCAGCAGTGAATGCTGTGAGTGTGACTGAAAGATCTGTGGCTAACATAAAAAAGAAGGTAGAAGTAAAGAGGAAGATGACATGCTACCGTTAGTCTGTTCGTCTGTTGGGACATCCATTGTGAAGCATTATACAGAAGTGTCAGAGTGCAGTATTTATATTTCTACTCTGTAATCACGCCAATTGCTTCATGGCTTATCATGCACTAACTGCAATTACTATATCATTTGAAGACTTTGGTATAAACGTACTGTGATATAACTCTTAAATGCAATATATCATTCAGATTCTCATTTTTATTCTCAGTTCAGAACCAGGAGTGGGACTGATTGTGGCTTTTTGTGTGTGCGAGGGTCTGTGAGTTTGAGAAGGTGGCTTGAATTCACCGTTTTACCATCTCACTGGCTGCGCTGTCGGTGTCCTCTGTATCCAAAATGTTGCGCACATTTTTTATTGATGTTTTCTTCTATAAATTACAAAGTTTGCGTAGAAAGGGACTCATGCTACTTTCAGACCCAGTTTTGTCTGTAAGCAAGCTTTATAAATTAGTTACCAGGTCCATCACTTTTCAACGTTGGAAGAAACTGTCCTGTATTCTGTCCTACAAATTAAATTTATGATGTTCGTACAAAAAGTCAAAATTCTAAATTATTAAATATGCGGTCACCAGTCGTACGCATGTTTCTCCCCAATCATCTGTTGATAAATCTCATGTGTGCGTTCCTAGGTGCTCGTAGCCGTTCATTCTTTCGCATACTGAAACGCTCTCATTGAACCATATTTGGTCACACCACATCCTCTGACAAATGCATCAAATCCTTGTGTTTTATCTTCTGCTTCGAGCATGCGCGATTCATAAGCGTTCTGGACGATTTGACTGTAAATATCTTTCCAGCTGTATTACGGGTTAAAACAAGACGTAATATACACATTATTTTCGATACCAATAGCTTGCCATACCGGTGGACCTGGGCGGCCAGTTGGAGCTGCAGTGTGCAGTGAGATGGGAGAGCACCCCGATGCTCGGTGAGAGTTACGTTACATGTTTCACTCAAAAGTTTCCAATAACCCTATAAAAAGTTGCTAGATTTGCCGCTAGTCGCTTCATTGTTTGAAAAGACTCGCTAGAGGGGTCTAAAATATAATATAGCAAATATAGCAAAGTTGGCAACACTGTCTGCAACTCATCGTTCCTCCTCACCTCGCCTTCCCCACTACGATGGAAGGCAGTCATCTTATGAGTTTACAGCCAATCCAGTCCATTTCAGGGTGTCGTTAAGCCCTAACAACTCAAGCACAAGAAGCCCAGTGCATACATTTTAGTTAAAGGCGGCTCGCAGGCAGAAACTGTAAAATAAAAAATTATATTAACGCAATTAAAAAACCTAGCGCGCTAAATATGACTAATTAAACGCAATTAATGCGATAATTTGACTCCCCTAGTTACACTATGTAACCGTTCTATTTTGTATTGGTGCAGCCCTTTAAGGCTATTGCTTGTGGGTCAAAAGTGAAGCAGGATGTTGTCTATGCCTCACTGGGTCCATCCAGCACACCAAACATGAAGCACCTCCTCGCACAGAATAATTCACACTCCAGCCTTCCATATCTGTAGATGCATGCTCAGAGACGCTCTGGGCAACAGGGAGGAGAAATTATCTCCATCGAGAGTGAATGCTGAGATAACAGATTTGCTGCTGTGAATAGTGACAACAAAGGTTACGATGAGCGTGTAATGAGCAGAGCAGGTCAACAACTCCTCATTAAGATTATAAAATAAATCTGTAGCTGGGTCATGCGTAATGACTCAGGGCGAAAAACAACTGTGTGCCACCTGCCACATAAAAGAGGGGGATAACTTCTGACCACAAGGGGGCAAAACAAAAACACAGCTGCAGGAACAAATAACAGTTGAAGTCACAACCGTGACTGATAAATAAATCTCACCCTGTATCTGCCTGCTGGAAGGAGTGAATGAAAAACATTACAAATCTTTCTGTCAGAACATTGAGAACAGAATGAGTCATGAAGAAAGTGGAAACGTCTCGCAAATAGAAACAAATAAATGAACACGGGGATGACCAGGAAGCTGCACTGCTTCCCTCCATGCAGAGCTTTTGAGGATGAAAGCCCTCTGGTGGAGTGAGCTCTGAGATTCTCTGGAGGATCAAGCCCAGAGGAAATATAACACATAACCAGTGTGAGAGGCGCTGAAGGGACAGAGGACGTCCCGCAGAGTTATCTCTGTAATGCACGAACAGAAGCTGGGAGCAGCACAGTTAAGCCATGCGCGCCACATAACATTAGAGCGCGTGCACGGGACAGAGGAGATGAGATGTGGCTTCCTCCTCAGAATTATGAGGAGGAGGATAAAAGCCATCCAGAGTTAACACTCTCGACCTGAACGAGCTTGTGATGCTTTTAGGTGTAAAAGCAGTATTAGACAGGAGGGAGCGACAGAGAGAGCAGATAAATAGCTCTCTGTCTTTGCAGATGTCAAAGACAACTTAAATGGAGCCTGATCGAAAGGCTCAAATGGGACTTTAACCAGTGTGTGCAGAACCAGCACTAAATCCCACTGAGAAAGTAAGTAGTGGGCGTGACAGGTCTGTGTCTACGTGCACCTTTCAGAAAGCGTTTCATCAGTGGATGGTTAAAGACTGTTCTAACATGCTGGAAAAGCGCCGTCAGAACCTCGGCTCTTGGCTGTGATAGTCGAGCTCTCATTACGGCTGAGTTTAACGCCAACCCAGATAAATGATCACCTAGGATGGGAGAACAGAGCTCTTTTCCCAATTTAAGGAAAAGGCAAGTTTACCAGATGTGCTGTTAGCGTCCACAGCTGCTTCCTCTCTGGACCGAGCCAGCAACAGCATGTTGTCCAGATAAAAGAGAATTCCATTCCCGCCATGCGTCATGGTGCAGCGCCATCTCCAAGCATTTGGAGAATGTGCATGGGGCGAGAGAGTAGCTGAATGGCAGGCGGTTGTACTGATATGGAATCTGGTGGAAGGAGAAACGCAGATATTTGCGGTTTTTCGGGATAATGGGGATGTGGAAATATGCGTCCTTCAGATATATGGAAGTGAACCAGTCATTGTGGTGAACATTCTCCAGCAGCTGCCTGATTGTCAGCATGTGGAACGGTCTCTCCATGATCAATTTATTGAACAAGGACAGATCGAGTATGGGTCTCATTACTCCCATCCTGGAACCAGGAAATACTGGGAGTAAAACCCTGTGTTTTCCTCTCCGTGGGTAACCCGGGAAAATACGTTTTTCATCAGGAGTTCCTGCAGTTCTGACTGTAGAACAGAGCTTTGCTCCGGGGAGGACAGAACTGTTTCCACAATCCTTCTGAATTGCGGAGGGTGAGATACAAACTGCAGCATGTAACGCATGCTGATCAGTCTGCTCATCCACCTGTCCAGGGAACACATGTGCTGCCACTCTGAGTAACGCTCTGAAAGTGGGCAAGCATCTTCCTGCTGTGCTGCAGTTCTCCTGGACGTCAGCCAGCTTATAGCCCCTGCCACCGTTACCCGCCTTGGAGAATCTCCGGGTGGAACCCATGGAGTCTTCAGCAAAAAGGGCCCACGTCAGAACTGTGGCGGGCTGCTGTGCACTGAGAGGGGACGTCAGTGTGGATGAGATGCCGTTTTAAAGCCAAATGTCGCAGTGGTGACAGTGAATTTTCTCCACTCATGCTGTGTGATGAGCGAGGAGAAGGAGCATCAGAGGCTTTGGTAAAAATCGTGGAGCTGCTACGCCTCTTAAACACCTGTTTAGAGGTTACTGACTCACACTGTGTGGGGAATGTGTGCAAGGAAGCTGCTGTGAGATCAGATGACCTGACAGGTAAACTGGAATCTGCTGAAAGTTTGCTCTTAGTGAAATGTTTTTGTTTTATTTCAAAACATTTCTTCATAAACTTATTACACACATTCCCCGCAAACAAGTGATTTCTTTAACGTCTCCTCCCCTGTGGCTGGTTGGTCCAGGAGGGCACCTGCTGATGTCCTCTGGGGGGACGCACAGGGGACATCTGCTGAGGCTGAGAGGAGGAGGCTGATGGAGGAGCAAAACTGGATGCGGATGCAGCTGTCTCTGCTGCTGACGCTGGCCCCGGCGGTCCCTCCAGTGGCCAGAATAGCGAGGGGTTTGGGAGTCTGACTGAGGTCTCACCAGATTACGAACCGAGTCGGAGAACTCAGCCGTCCTCTGTGTCCTCTCTAGGATAGCCTGGAAGTGGGGACCAGAGCATCTGCGCTAAAACAATCGTCTTACCTTGAATGTGAACAATAGAAAGAAAATGATTGTAGATTTCAGTAGAAACAGGGATCAGTCAAACAGTGTTTCCATCATGGGTGAACATGTGGAGGTGGCTGAGGAGTATATAAATACCTCAGAGTTCCCCTGGACAACAGACTGGACTGGAGACTGAACAGTGAAACCATCTACAAGAAGGGACAGAGCAGACTGGACTTCTTGAGGAAGCTTTGGGTCCTTCAAGGTTTTCAGCAAGACGCTGCAAATCTTTTCCGAGTCTGCTGTGGAGAGTGTAATCTCTTCAGCCATCATCTGTTGGGGTAGCAGCATCAGAGCCAGGGACTAAAAAATTCTAAACAACCTGATTAAGAAGGCTGGTTCTGTTCTTGGCACTACTGTGGAACCTCTGGAGATAATGATGCAAAGAACAAGAGCTACTGGACACATAATTTCCTTCTTGAATCAATAAAGTATTTTTGAATTGAATTGAATGCCTCTTCATCAGCAGCTTAGAAAAAGGCTATCCTCCGCTGCTTATCTTCCGGCAGGAGAAGCTCGAAGGAGTGGCAGGAGGGTTAAGGCATCAGGGTGAGGTCCACATGCCGGGGGCCAAGGCAGCCCTCACAGATGGTATGTGGATCGTAACCCATGATGTAGCCGGTCTGACAAAACTGCTGCAGTCTGATTTTGTGTGTTGCCACATAGCAGGTGGGTGTGGACAAAATGTTTTCAGTGCTGCGCAAGGGGTAAACGCGATAGCAATAGCCTTAAAGGGCGAAGCCTATATGAAATAGAACATTCCCTTTCTGAGTGCCTGGATGAAGAACATTCTGGATGCAGAGCAAGCCGGGTCTCTATTCTTCAGGGAATATCGATGAAAAAGTTTCACAAATAGTAGCTGAGGGTGGTCAGAGATGTCGCTAGATTTGTCGCTAGGCGCTTTTTGGAAAATAAGTCGTACAGGGTGGTCTGAAAAGTCGTTGGAATGTCCCTTAGTTGGCAACAGTGGCTGCCAGGTTGGTGTAAGTCTTGTCACACATTCTAAATTCTACGGTTGGACTTTGATTGGACAATTGTAACACCCGAATATGTGTTAATCTACACAATCCCACACTGGCTGGATGTGTCCACCCCAGTCTCAAGTCTTGTGCAGCCTCTAACAGGTTCTCTTCCTGTATTTAGCTCCATCCATCTTCCCATCAACTCTGACCAGCCTTCCTGTCTCTCCTCAAGCACCCCCACAGCCTAAAACTGTCAGCAAAACAAACAATGGATCATTGTCTTTCCACTTTACAATTTTTCTTTGTATTGGTCTATCATATAAAATCCCATTAAACTTACACTAGTTTGTGGTTTTAAAATGAGAAATGGTTCAAGACATACAAATACTTTAGTGAGGAACTGCAGGTGGTTTTCCTAAATAGGACCTAGAGGAGGTGTATAGTAAGATAAAAAGATCTACTCTCTGTGTCTAGAATTCAAGAAAAGATTTTCTCTGGAGGTCTCCATCAAGTGGGAGCCAGGAGAGAACCCAAGCCCAAACCCGACCTGTCCTCAGCAAGCTCCAAAGATTCTGCTGCAGCCATGCTTCACACCCTGTGGCCCGGGCGTCTCACACCCTCCAACCCTGCCTCAGCTCCTACCCGTTCCTCCACCCGTGTCCCAGGGGTTTTGCAGAGCAGTGGGGGAACCGATTGCCCCCCTGCACCCACATGCCTGTTACCCCCTCTCCATCTCCCACTCCCAGCAACACATGGTATGCACAGTTTCCCCAGTGATGCTCCTGCGTAAGGTATGTGAGGCGAACGGGTTTGGCCAGCCGTTCTATGAGCTGCACTACAGTTTGGCCAGATCAGACGGCTTTGTAAAATTTACCTACAAGGTGCTCATCCCTGGGATTAGCACAACCTTCAGAGGGAAGGTCATGGTCCTGCCAGGACCCAGCATCCGAGTTATGCTTGAGGAGGCTCAGAGGGCTGCCGCCCAGCAGCTGCTGCAGAAGGTTTTCAACAATCAGCGAGCCGCCTGAACAATGGAGTTGGTTTCTCTGTTTCAGATCTATGTTTTACTGACAAAAATGTTTAATTCTGTGTAATGTGTTCTTTTCTGCATGTTTAATAGTGTGTGTTAACTTGTGTGCCCAGTTTGAATTTAAGAAGTTTATTTGTATGTTTTTTTTATTGTTTTATTCTTTTTTTATTCTTGCTGTGTTCAGAATTCCTCATTTTAATAAAAATGAGATTTGCTATGAAAATGGGTGGTGTTTTTTAACGTGCAATGAAGTCTTAGGTTTTGTTGTCTTAAAGAGTTCCAGAGATACAGTGGGGCAAAAAAGTATTTGGCAGCCACCGATTTCCCACTAAAAAAGATTAGGTCTCTAATTCTCATGATAGGTGCACTTCAACGGTTAGACACAATGTGAAAAAAATTCCAAGAAATCAACTTATATGGGCTTTTTTTAAATATACTGTTTACTTTGTGTTTTGAAGGCAATAAAACTTGTAAGAGAAAAGGATCAGTAACAAGTCAAAACAATACAAACAAGGCAGAAAACAAAACCCAAGCAAACGCCTTGTGTGTCGGGGGGGGGGGGGGGGGGGGGGGTGGTACTTTGTCATTTAACTGAGTGGGCATTGTCCTTGTCTTTGAAAAGTTTCCCTTTCCTCCAGTTTTGCTCGAAGTCATCTGCTCTAAGTTGCAGTCGAAAGGTGATTTTCTCCATTGCGTAGATCTCTTCCATATTGTCCATCCACTGTCTTGTTGTTGGACCGTCACTTTTTAACCACTTCCTGGTGATGGCCTTAATACTGGCAACAGTCATTATTTTAAAGAGATACCTGTCCTCTTTCTTGATCAGTCCTTCTGGGGTCAGTCCCAGATATAAAGTTCGGGGGTCCGTGGGGACCCCATACTTCAAAACGCATTCCAGAAGTATGCTAATACCATCCCAGAATGGTTTAGGTTTAACACAAAATCAGAATACATGACTGTGATTGGCATTCATTCGTCCACACTGTCTCCAGCACTGTTGTTGGGTACCAGTCTGTTTACTTTGAATTTGAGGGGTAATGAAGAAACGCATTCGATTTTTTTCAGCCAAATTCTCTCCATTGTCTGGAGCTCGTACAGCTGTCGAATTTTACACAATAATTGCCAATCACATGCCAATAATTTGATCTGTAATTATTCTTCTCATTTAAGCTTGACGTATAATGAAGTTACAGTTCTGTAGGCATGCATACAGTTTAGACACCGTCTTGGAAGGAAGCTGTTTGTAGGCCTCCAACAACATCTTTATCAAAAACATTGCTTTCTGCTGATATTCGTTTTTACCTGTGTATCATAAAAATGTCTAAGTTGTAAATATCGAAATAAGTCTTTATTTACTAGATGAAATTCCTTGTTAACTTTTTCGAATGATTTGAAAACATTCCCCTCTGTCAGCGTGCTTATATTTGTTATACCTTTATCTATCCGTTTTGTAAAAGCTTTGTCTGTTAGGCCTGGTTTGAACAGAGTTGTCTGTGAAGGCCACAGCAGCAACATTTGGTCCCCTTCCAATTTATATTTCTTAACTATGTCTGTCCATGTTTTTAGTGTTTCAGTTACAGTAAAATTATCATTATCCTGGTGTCTGTGGTGCTTGTCTCCCAACCTTGACTGAGGCAGATATCTGTACTGAGTGAGCTCTGTGGCGTTCTATTTGGCACAATAGTCTGGGGAACACCAACACATCATATATTTCAGCTGAGCAGCGTAAAAATAATCTCTTAAATTGGGTTATGAGGGGCCACCCCTACATTTGTCCAGAGTAAGTGTTTTGAATTAAACTCTGGGTTTTTTGCCTGCCCAAATAAACCTAGATATGTTTGTTCCATGCTATGTACTGGGAGTCTGGGATTTGAACTGGTAGTGAGAGGAATAGGTACAATAATCTTGGTAAAATTGAGATTTTTATTGGTTCAATTCTTGGACTAAAGTCTGAAATAATTGTTGTCCATTCTGAAAGATCCCTCTTTATGTTATTAATTTTACTATAGTTTATTTCATATAATTTTCGCAGGTTCGGTGTAAGGAAGATTCCAATATATTTTATAATTCCCAAATTCCACTTTAGTTTATACTTCTGTCTGATAGAACTGTTTGGTATGTAGTTCAAACCGAGGGCCTGTGTTTTATGGATATTTAGTTTGTAACCGGATTTCTGGCCAAATTCTTCTATTACTGTCAGAAGTTTAGGAAGTGTAACGTCAGGGTTTTTTATGTATGTGATAATGTCATCAGCAAATAATCCTATTTTGTGTTCTTCATTTGGAATTGTAACTCCTTCATTTACATCATTCTGTCAAATGTCCTGGGCTAAAGGCTCAATGAACAGAGCAAAAAGGGAAGGGCTAAGTCAACATCCCTGTCAAGTTCCCCTACAAAGTCTAAAACTGTCTTTTAAAAGACCATTGATCTTAATTCTGGCATTTGGCTCATTGTAAAGGGACTGGATACACTTAATGAATTGACTGTTGAAACCCATCCTTTCCATTACAGAGAAGAGTAAGGGCCAGCTTACTCGATCAAAAGCCTTCTCAGCGTCAAGGCTAATTAATTTTTTGCTTATTATTTTGTCTATTATCTGTATGGTCTTTCTAATATTATCTTGAGTTTGTCTACCTTTTATGAAGCCTGTCTGGTCCTCATCAATCAATTCAGTTAAGTATGCCATTCTTTTGGAAATTATTGACGAGAATAGTTTGTAGTCAACATTTAGAATTGAAATTGGGCAATTTGATTCACAGTACTCTTTATTTTTGCCTTCTTTTGGGATTATAGCTAAAACTGCTTCCTTCCAGGAGGGAGGAATTATAGCTTTTTCAAGTGTCCAGTTGAAGGATTCCAGCAATAGAGGGGAGACTTCCTCCCTACAGATCTTGTACCACTCATTTGGGAATCCATCACTCCCGGGACTTTTGTTGGTCTTCAATCTGCTGATGGCTTTGTCCAGCTCTTCCTTTGTTATTGGTGAGGTTAAAACCTTGTTTTGACTACTTCCTATGGATGGGAAATCCAGTTTCTGCAAATATTTCTTTAATCTCAGACTCGCTTGTATCCTCGGGTGGTGAGTACAGTTTCTTAAAGAAATCTTTAAAGGTGTTTTTAATCATCTCTGGTTCATATATTATTCTATTGCTGGTTGTTTCTCTGATTTTATGTATTAAATGTTTAATTTTCTGTATTCCGAGATGCCTTGCTAGAATCTTTGTAGCTTTATGTCCAGATTCATAGATTTGTTTTGTGAATCGTAATTTATTTTCTAATTCTTCAGATACCGGGTTGTCTGTCTTTTCTTATTGTCCTTATTTGGTCTGTTAGTTCCTTACTATGATCTGTTTGTTGTTGTTTTTCAAGTCCCGTAATTGTTGCTGTAATTCATCCCATTTCTGCCTTTTCATTTGATTCATATGAGATGTTCTTCAGATTAAATTGCCTCTCATTACTGCTTTAACAGTGTCCCAGAATACCTTATATGATTTTTAAATTTATTTGAATAATGGTGCATAAAATAAGTATTTGGCCAATAACAAAAGTTCACTTCAATCTTTTGTAAAGTAAGCTTGGTTTGCAATAACAGAGGTCACCTTTGTTGTAGGTCTTCACCAGGTTTGCCCACACTGTAGCTGGTATTTTGGCCCATTCCTCCATGCAGATCTCCAGAGCTGTGATGTTTTGGGGCTGTTGCTGAGCAACACAGACAACTCCCTCCACAGATTCTCTATTGGATTGAGGTCTGAAGACTGGCTACGCCACTCAAGAACCTTGAAATGGTTTTTACATAGCCACTACGTTACCAAGGCGGTGTGTTTGGGATCATTGTCATGCTGGGAGATTCAGCCACATGTTTCCTTCAATGCTTTCACTGATAGGAGGTTTTTGCCCAAAATTTCATGATACATGGCCCCATTTATTCTTTCCTTTACACAGATCAGTCATCCTGGTCCCTTTACAGAAAAACAGCCCCAACTCATTCTTCTTCCCCCTCCAAATACAGCGAGTGGCGTTTATACCAAAGAGTTTTATTTTGGTCTTATCTGACCACATGACATTCTCCCAATTCCTCCTCTGGATCATCCAGATGGTCTCTGGCAAACTTTAGACAGGCCTGCCATGTGCTGGTCTAAGCAGTGGGACTGCAGGAGTTTAATCCATGATGATGTAGTGTATTACTAATGGAAACCTTTGTTACTGTGGTCCCATTTCTCTTCAGGTCATTGACTTGTGTAGTTCTGGGCTGTTTCCTCACAACTTGGAGACCATGTGTACCCCACAAGGTGAGATCTTGCATGGAGCCACAGGTTGAGGAAGATTGTCCGTGATCTTGTATTTCTTCCATTTTCTAATAATTGCACTCATCCCAGTCTTGTGCAGGTGTACAATCTTATACTTGGTGTCCTTGGACAGCTCTCTGGTCTTTGCCATGGTGGATGTAGGAGACTGACTGTTTGAAGGTGTGGGCAAGTGTCTTTTAACAGATGAGTTCAAACAGGTGCCATTAATACAGGCGACTACAGGAATCTTGAGGAAGCTTAGGTCATTCAAGGTTTGCAGCAAGATTCTGCAGATCTTCTACAAGTCTGTTGTGGAAAGTGTAATCTCTACAGCCAGCATCTGTTGGGGTAGCAGCATCAGAGCCAGGGATTTAAAAGGCTAAACAACCTGATAAAGAAGGCTGGTTCTGTTGTGGGGACGACTGTGGAAGATCAAGAGATGATGATTCAAAGAAGGATTCTTCATGAATCAAAGGAATTATGGACAACAATGAGCATCCTCTTCATGAGACTCATACGACAACAAAGCGTCTTTAGTCAGAGGCTTCTTCAGTTTCGCTGCAATACAGACCGCTACAGGAAATCCTTCCTGCTCACAGCCATCATCATCTACAACAACTCCTTAAAGAATTAATTATATGAGCTATACTAACACTTAATTTACATCTGTGAATTGAACTGAACAAGTGTAGGATAGAAGAGTTTCTGAGGGGCTGTTTACACGACAAAGTTTTTCAGCAAAACTGAGGTTTTTCTCTCTGATTCGGCCTCTCATTTACACGATAACGGGAAAAAGGGGGTGCGAAAACGCAGCTTTTTGAA
The DNA here is from genome assembly GCA_963556495.2 of Valencia hispanica. Classification (NCBI taxonomy): domain Eukaryota; kingdom Metazoa; phylum Chordata; class Actinopteri; order Cyprinodontiformes; family Valenciidae; genus Valencia; species Valencia hispanica. The sequence continues at coordinate 5,928,059 of OY747702.1, forward strand.
AACGGCTTCCAGAGTGGAGATTTCTGAAAACGCTGGGTGATTCGTTGACATGTAAACGCAAGCCAGAGACTTTTGAAAACTATGACGTCACAGCCAGCCACCTACGGAGATGTTTGACTTGCGCACTGCACTCCGCCTTCTACAGAAAAACAACAATGACGGATCCAGGAATGCTTTTACTTCTGATGCAGCTTCTGAAGTAATTTAGTCTCTGTAAGCAAAACTTAAGAGATCATCAGGCTTCTATGCGATCGTCAACGGAAACGCATGCAGTACGTGTGTCAAATAATCAATACGCCTTTATTTAAGCGGAGAACTACAAGAAGACCGCCATTGTTAGTGATCATGAAATGTTTCTTTTCCGGGTTGTGAGGGGGAAACCTTCGAACACTGCATACACGGGGCACACTGCCATCTAAAGGCCGGGTATATGTACTACATTGTTTTCCATCGCGCGCCCTGTCGTGTAAACGCAGTGCGTTTTCACCTGCGTATTCAAACAAAAACAGCAACATTGTCCTTGTAAACAGGCCCTTAAAGAATAAGTAACAAGTCTGTGAGGACCAGAATTTTTGCTTGGTTGTAGGTGCCCAATACTTATTTTGTGCACCAATATTCAAATAAATTCTTTAAAAATCACAATGTAAATTTCTTTTTTTTTTTGCATTCAGTCTCTCACAGTTGAAGTGTACCTATGAGGAAAATGACAGACCTCTCATCTTTTTAAGTGGGACAACTTGCACAATCAGTGGCTGCCAAATACTTTTTTGCCCCACTGTAATTCATGATGCATTAACTGATCCCTTAAGTTCTTCTTTTGCAATAGGGGGGCTAGTCCAGTCCTTCAGAGCTTCTATCCTGCAACTTGTAGATGTATGCCTGTTCCAACATACCTGAATCAGATGGCCGAATCCGCTCATCAGCGTCCTTCAGCTCTCCAGAGGCCTACTAGGGAGCCATTCATTAGATTCAGGTGTGTTGGAGCAGGGATGCATCTAAATGCTGGAGGATAGAAGCTCTTCGGGACTGGAGATGGACACTCCTATTTCAGATGCACCATAAAGCTGGGGTCAGTATGTGATATACTATAACACACAGTATAGTACAGGGGTGTCCAGCTCCAGTCCTCAAGGGCCGGTGTCCTGCCAGTTTTAGATGTGTCTCTGCTCCAACACAGCTGATACAAATGTTCCAACTACCTCCTCAGCATGGCAAAGATCTGCAGAGGCCTGCTAACAAGCCATCATTTGATTCAGGTGTGCTGAACCAGGGATAGAAGTAAAACATGCAGGATAGTGGGCCTTGAGGACCGACGTTGGCCACCCCTGGTATAGTAGATCACACATACATGTGTGATGTATGAAGACAACCTTTCAAAAAATTATTCAAGACGTGAGTCTTGAATAAAATGCAGCAGACGGGGCCTGTGGGTACACACGGGTTACCCACGTAAAAGTTTTCACAGGTGGAAAAATACATAGGTTAAATTTCACGGTATGGGTAAAATATGTATGTAATTTATTTTTTGTTTAAGACTACCAAAGTAGATTAGGATATATTGTGTTGGTGGAAATAAGAATATTTCCCTACCTTGTGCTGATAGCGGAATGTTCTCGCTATCTAGGCGTCCAGCGCTGCCAGGTAGAGTTTTCTGTGGTTGGGTTTGTGATTCAGGAAGGGAGAATACAGTTAAGCCAGAGACTGGGAATGATATTTTGTTTCTGCACAGCAATCTCCGGATCAAATAAATGTTAGATGTGCAAGATTCCAGAGAAATAAAAGGAAAATAATTTATTGTAATATCATTTAATCAGGGGTTGCATTATTTTCAGTCTTTGACCGGTTTTTCATGCTGCGACTGAAAATCTTAAGGCCGTCTGTCATTTTGACAGATTACAATTCACACCCCTGACCATTTGGTGCAGATGCGCAGACATTTTTAACTTTATGTATAGAGTTAAGGTAACTGAATCAAAAAAAGATTCCTATGAGAGCATCTGAGCATCATCTCAGACCTGGACACTGTAGGCTACGCATTGCATCTTGCTATCCAGGAGCTCAGCTGACAGCACGTTGAAGAGTTATGGAGGCTTTGGAGCCCATGGCTGCGCAGGTGTAAAAGGTGTTACGCTGATATGAGTTTCCCCATCGAGATCTGTTTCGGCTCCACCCACGAGTTGGAACTACCCATCCACAAAAAATGCACATACTTGATGTAAATTTGTCCCAAATGTGCGGTGCACCTGCCAAAATGGAACTACAGCAACTGTGAAATTTTACAACAATTCGTTTAAAGTAATTTTTCTGTCTGTCCTGTTTCCTAGACGACCATCATTGCATGATTAAATTACTCTGTAAACTCAACTGGCCTCCGTTTTGTCTAATTTTATAATACGATTTTACTTTTTAAATTTCAGGAGGTTTTTTGTAAAGAAAGTATATTTTGCATAATTATATCAAGAGGAGAGCTGTCAGATAGGGTTCACCCCCTGATAAACAGGTAAACAAACTCACACCCCTTTGGAAATTATTTTCATAACTTGTTACATGTAAACAAGTCATTCTGTGCATTTTCAACAAATTAGTATTTTATTTTACTGATTTACTCTTTAGTCTTTATGGTGCTGGTTCCAAACAGCACCAGCTGCAGGATTGAACGCAGTTCATTCTCAGCGTTTTGGAACAATTTTTCCAGTAAGTTAATGAAATTACCAAATCTTTTTAACATTGCAAAGCATTAGCTTACTGCTCATTACAAAAAATTTCTATGGATTTAATTAGCCAGTTTTAGTTAGGCTTATTAACCGTGTTAATGTGCTTGTCGTTTAAAGCTCTCATACCGAATCTGCAGAACAAGCTAGCTTTTCAATAACGGTCACAGAGATCTCACCCCTCGAGAGAGGTCAAGATGGCGGACTGAGAGGCTGTTCTTTTTGCAGGCTCTGGTAACAAACCGTGTTTTTTAGCCAATTTTGAAGTTCTTCTTGTTGCAATGGCCCTTTGTTGTTAACCTTACGTTTTTTGTTTTTTTTTCACCTTGCCACAGTTTTTTTTTTTTTTTTTTTTTTTTTGGTTTTGTTTTTTGACAAGAAGTTTACAAGTTTGTGGATGTTTGTCGGTTAATTGATCATGGCGGATCATAACCACAACCTGCTGGCCCTTCGTGAAGCGTGTGATGAAGATGTGATAGAGGAAATTGATGTTGACGAGGACGCCTCTAGATATGATAGGGAATCAACGACTTCTAAGGAACAGAGTTAACTGGGACCATACTCCCATAAAAAATAAGAACGCTAAAAAGATGAGGGCGAACAAGACCACACTGGGTGAGGATTCAGCTTCTGCCATTTTGCAGGCAATTCAAGAGCTTAACAATAAGATGGATAATCAGACTGAACTTTTGAGAAGTATTGAGAAACGCATCGAAAATAATACTGGCGCAATAGAAGTGAATCAAAAAGCCATAACGGAGCTGCAGGCTTCTGTTAAACATCTTCAATTGGAAAACGCGAAGCTGAAAGCCTCATGCGATGACCATGCACGCTACAAGAGGCGGTGGAACTTGATTGTAACTGGCCTACCTGAAAAAGACGACGAAAACATCAGCGATGTAATCATCGGGATCCTCACAAGGGTCATCCCTGTCTGTGGATCGGCTGCGGGATACGGTTGACACCGTTCATCGGCTGGGAAGGAGAGAGAGAGCTGCCACTTCCAACAACCTTCCCAGAGCGGTTATCATACAGTTTGGGATGCGCACGATCCGGGATAAAGTCTGGAGAAAATCCAAGGATGCAAAGGTGTGCAAGGATCTTCACATCAGCTTCAAGGAGGATTATTCCAAGGAGGACAGACTCGCTCGAAAAAAGCTGTGGCCGATTGTTCAGGAAGCCCGGAGCAGGGGTAAGCGAGCTTATCTGAAGGAAGGGTACGAGCTGGTGGATAACAAGAGTGGACCCGAACTAACCTGCTCCTCTCTATTCGGCTCAACGATGTTATTTTTGTTCTTATCTATAGGGCTATTGCTTTTTTGCCATGACTGTTATTGGCTAGTAAGTTTTCTCATTCCTGCGCATCATTCCTGACGTTTTTGCGCATTTATCTTACTATTTCATGTTATCCTTACTATCATTAAACTCCAGGGGACTAAAGGATAATGTAAAACGTAAGGCTATTTTTTTATATTGCAAAGAGCAAAAGTCAAACCGTTATTTTTTGCAAGAAACACACTCAGTTAAGGAGGATGAGAAATTTTGGAAACTTCAATGGGGAGACCCTATTTTTTTCAGCCATGGTACTTCTCGTTCTGCGGGGGTTATGATTATGTTTTATAGGTTTCCTGGAGCTGTTTTGGGTCAATCAAGTGATTCTAATGGTCATTGGTTAATGGTGGCTATAGAAATTGATGGAGTTAAATACATTTTTGTTTGTATCTATGGTTATAACAGTAAAGCAATTAACAATCTTTTTTTGCAGACCTTTGTGACAAGATAAAACAGTGGAAGGTAAAATTTTCGACTGATCAGGTTATTTTAGGAGGAGATATGAATATGGTTCCAGACAGCTCTGTTGATCGTCTTCCCACTAGAGGGCAGCATCATTTATTTGATATTTTCAATGATTTAGTCAACAAAACTAATCTGACTGACTGCTGGAGGGTTAGAAACCCCAATGTTAGACAGTATACCTGGTTTAACGCTTCTAATAATGGTCAATGTTCTCGACTTGACTACTGGTTAATTCCCCAAAATATGCTAAATAATATCTCAAATTGTGACATTTCAATTGCCCCATTAACAGATCATTGTTCAGTCACTTTGCTCCTCTCCTTACATCATTGCAAACCAACCTCAATCTCCATTTGGAAATGTAATAGTAACCTTTTTCTTAACTATAATTTTTGCACAGAAATCAGGAAACTTATTGAAGATGTTTCATTACTTGAACTTTCACATTTGAATAAATGGGAATGGTTTAAATTTAATGTTATGATAATAGCAATTAGAACTGGTAAATATCTGTCTAATCTGATGAAGGCTAGACAGTTTCAACTTGTCAGTAATATCAATAATCTATGCTCAAACACAGTGTTATCAAATGATGAAAAAGGCCAACTGGAAATTTTTAAATGTCAATTAGACAAGATATTTTTAGACAAAGCACAGGGAGCCTTTATTCGCTCCCGGGCTCGATGGATTGAGGAAGGCGAGAAAAATTCCTCATATTTTTTTAATCTTGAGAAACAGAGACACTCCAAAAAGAAAATCTCTAAACTGAACATTAATGGGTGTGTCACAGAAGACGCTGATTTAATAAGTCAAACAATTAGGGATTTTTACTGCAAACTTTATTCTTCCAACTATTCTGAATCTAACTGTAAGTACTTTTTTAGTGAAATCGGCAATTCTATTGAAACAATTGACTTGAAATTTAAAACTGATATGGATGATGACCTAACAATCGAGGAGTTAGATAAAGCTATCCATCTAATGGCTAAAGGGAAGTCACCAGGCCTCGATGGCTTAACTGTTGAGTTTTAGGTTTTCTTTTGGAAAGATATACGAAATATGCTTTTGGATGCTCTTTTGGAATGTATTTCAAATAACAATCTCTCACCTACTATGAAACGAGGTCTTATAACCTTGATCCCAAAAAGCCAAAAAGACCCATTGCTGTTAGATAATTGGAGACCCATTACTCTATTATGTACAGACTATAAACTGTTGGCTCTCGTCTATGCAAATCGGTTGAATGCCGGTTTAGACAAGCTTATTAATGAATGTCAATCTGCCTTTATGAAAGGTCGGAATATACATAACCACACCAGACTGATTCTGGATATGTTGGATTATAGTGAGTTATTTGACAATGAAAGTTTGATTCTATTTCTGGATTTCTATAAGGCGTTTGACTCATTAGAGCACTTTTTTATATCAGAAACCTTAAAATATATGGGATTCGGACGGAAATTTTGTGACATAATCAAAATGTTTTACACCGATATTAGTAGTGCTGTATCTCTTGGTACTGATATGACTTCTAGTTTTCCGATGTCTAAGGGAATCAGACAGGGATGTCCGATCTCTCCGAAATTATTCATTTTGACTACACAAATGCTTAGTCTGTTAATCATCAAGAACTCCTACTTACGTGGTATTCAAATTTTTGATAAAGAATTCAAAATCAGCCAATTTGCAGATGACAGCCATTTTTCTAAAGGACAAATCCATGGTTGACATAGCTCTTAAACTTATCTCAATTTTTTCTAATGCATCCGGATTGTTTCTCAATATTAAAAAATGTGATTTGCTCCCAATTCATTCATGTTCCGAAACTTCCATTGCCTCCATTGGAGTTAAATCTGAGGTTAAGTACTTGGGAATTACTATTTCTAAAAATCCTGTTAAGAGAGAAGAGGTGAATATTGCCCAGCGTTTGGTTGACCTTAAGAAAACCCTAAGTTACCATCTAACCCGGGATCTTACTATTTTTGGACGAGTTTTGTTATCCAAAGTTGAAGGGGTATCACAATTAATCTACCCGTGTCAATCTGTTAGAAGTATAAAGAAGGCCAATTCGATTTTGTTTCAGTTTTTATGGAGGAACAAAACCCATTATCTAAGGAGGTCTCAACTAGTTAAGGAATATATTAAAGGGGGGGTTAAAGCCTTAGACTTTGAAGCGCTAATAGGTTCATTTAGAGTTAAGTGGCTGAAAACCTTCTTGACAAATCCGAACTCTATATGGTTTCATATTCCTAGAGCCTTATTTGATAAACTTGGTGGTTTAAACTTTTTACTTAGGTGTGATTTCGAGTTATCCAAGATTCCTATTAAGCTATCCAGATTTCATGGACAAGTATTACTTTTTTGGAAGATGGTTTTCACCCACAATTTCACTCCACATAATTCTTTGTTATGGAACAACAGGTCAATACTTATTAATAAGAAGTCTTTTTTCAAAGCTGAATGGTATGACAAAGGTGTTCTGTTTGTATCTGATTTAATGGACAACGATGGTATTCTACTAAATTACCATGAATTTGTTAAAAAGTATAATTTTAATTGCCCCTTCGGTGAATTCTTCAAAATACGTAAAGCTATCCCGGCTGCCTTGACCCTTCTTATTCAAAACACACTAAGATACTCTAACGTCAGACCAACTCTTCCCAACTTAAGAATAGGAGATTGTAAACTCACTGATAAAAAATGCAGTAATTCGGTTCTTACAACTGCTTTTAAATCGAAGCTATTTGGTGATTACTTTAGTAGATTGCCATCAGTAGTAGACCCAGAGATAGTAGAGAAGGCGCATTCAAACTTTCTGAAATGGCCAGTCTCTTCCAAAGTCAAAGAGACGCACTTTAAAATTTGTCACAAAATCTACCCAGCAGCTGTTTTTTTGCACAAACGATTTAAGTTTGAATTATCCCATTGTGTCTTTTGCGATTGTTCTGAAGAAACATTAGATCATTTATTTTTTATGTGTCCTGTTTCATTTCAATTTTGGAGTGATATTAAAGATTGGTTGTCTGCTAAAATAGCTAACTTTCCAGATCTCAACATTACCCATGTTTTATATTACTTTAACGATCTGGGGAAGAAAGCAGCCGACGTGGTGAATGTTGTTTTATTGCTTGCCAAATACCATATCCATTGTTGTAAGTGGAGAAATGCTGCCCCTTGTTTTGATCATTTTTTGAACGAATTTAAACTTTATTACTCCTCATTGAGACTCTTTAAATCTGAACGTGACCAAAAAATGTGTTCTAACATATCTATGTTTCTTGTATTTTGAATTTAATCTCATATGTCTTTAGCCTTACTTTTTATTTAATTAAGTTTGTAAATGCCCCTTATTCTGTTCTCTTATGCTGTTCTCTTGTTCTTTTACACAGTATTTCTGTACCTCTACGAGATGTTTGTACTTGATTTTGTTCAATAAAAAAAAAAGATCTCACCCCTCCCTTTGGCTATCATACCTAGGCTATCCCCCGATATGCGAACGTGCATTGCCACAGTAACACCAGTTTTCGTGTAGTAATGTTTTCCGCGACTTCAAATGCCATTTTTCTTTTTGGGGCTCTAGTAATTTGTCCTAAGGTTGAAGTGGTGACAGCCGGCTGTTTCTCTTTGACTTTATTGAGCGGAGAACCTTTGGTGTTTGTTGCAAAATGCGGCAGCGCATAATAAGTGGAGGACCCAGGTAAATGCGGAAGTGCGCTTGTCCGGTGAGACAGACAACCAGATGGTGCAATCGTTGGTTACGGACTGTAGCCATGTTATTGGCTGAGACAGAACCACTTAATTTTCTTTCCCGTTTTTTTTTTTTTTTTTCTCAAAATATTTATAACTATAGCCTACTATGTTACAACGTTAAGAGGCATGAAAACATTTTTAAGCTAGTTTGTTTTGCAGATTTGCCATAGCATCTTTAACTGCCGTTAGCTTATTGTGAGCTGGAGGGATCTTGGCTAACTTAAATGAGTCTATTTCATGATTGATTAAGTTTAAAAAAAATATTCAACACAGTTTGACACATCAATTTTTAAATTTTTTCTAAGTGTTGGTGATAGAATTTTTAAGTGGTTGCTGTGTCCGCAGTCTTTTAACTGATTTTAATTCCAGTTGCTGAACTGTTGCTGAACCAGAAAACATGCTTAGCTTCTGTTCGATGAGATTGGATAAATGGAGATATTCTCAGTAAAGAGAAATGTTTGTGAAGATTAGTAATAATTTCAAATTTTTCAGTTGAACCTCATGAGACTGACTTCAGTTAATTGTTGAAGCATGCATCAGATCACCAAGGTAACGAGATGTTGTTTTGTGGCCTCCAACATTCTAAGATTTGAATCAAGATATTACCTTTACAAAGTTGATATACTGCAAAACTGTTCAAATGAATGTTTTATAGCTATGTAGTAAATACTTTCTAGTAGTTGTAATCATTGAATCAAGTTAAGAGTAGAATCTAATTTAAAGACTGAACAAGAAATGAACCAGTAATAACTGCTGCAATTGAATTCATGCCCATCTCGGTGGTGTCACTTAGCTCTACAATCTTAACTATATCAAAGAAATGAGACGGCATCTACCTCATTGAAAGTAATCCCTTATGAAGTAAACAAACAAGAACTTTGGATGTGCAAGTATGTTGAGTCTTGATGGCATATCTTGGACATTTGTGGTTACAAGGCCTAAACTGCTCAACAGCAGACACTGAAGAAATCCCAACCCCTGCTAGCATACCTACCTGTACAATCTTCATTGATGCAATGGCTAATAAGAAACTAGCTGAAGATATTGAAGAAATTAAGAAGGCCCTGGGCTTCATTTCACAGGAAAAACCCCAAGTGGCAACCATACAAGGAGGCCTAAAGGAATTACTTGAGGAAATTAAACAACTAAAAAAAGAGGCACAAGAAAATTGAACAACTGGAAAGAAGAATTGATGACTTGGAGCAGTATTCAAGGATGGATGACCTGTTGATTTCAGGGCTTGGAATAACGCTCTTATGCACAGGCAGCAGCTTGTGGTGGGGGAGAGGAAAATCTGCATAATTCTGCTTCAAGTCCTGAATTACCAACACTAGAACAACAGGTAATCAAGTTCTTTACAGTAATGGCATTACAATATGCCTTATTACAGTAAGAACATTGTTGCTTGCCATACTTTGCCCCAGAGAGACTGTAAAAAGTTAAATATCCTGATTCGCTTTGCCAATAGGAAGCACAAAATGGAGGTGCTTAGGAATGCCAGGAAATTAAAGGGCACCGGTGTTTATGTGAATGAGCACCCAACTAAGAGAAATGCTACAATTGCAAGAGAAGCAAGGATTCTGAGGAAAGAAAAGAAGATTCAAGACATCTGGACAAGAAATTGCAGAGTTCTGATCAAGCTGAACGGCTATACAGAAGAAGCCAAAGTGATCGCTGTTCAGGGCCGAAGGAAACGTTCATGTTTTTAAGAGCAGGCTTAAGACTCACCTTTTTAGCCTAGCTTTTAACTGATTATTTATTATTGTCTAATTGCTCTGCATGTTTTATGATTATATTTTATCAGTGTTTTACTATTTAATCTTATCACATTAATTTACTGTTTTTATATTTTAATTAATCTAAATCCCCGTTCCAGTGTTTACTCTATGGGGGCCGACTGCCCCGAGAGCGGTGGTCGGCTGTAGCTGCCTGGGTGCTTTCCAGGTGGAGCTTGGGTGGAGGTGGGGGTCTTGGCCTTGCCTCCACTGGGCACCCTGTGTCTGTCCCTTGGCTGCTGCTGTTGATCTTCCGCTGCCGGGGCAGATGGCTCCTCTGATGGTGTTTCCTTGCATGGTTCATCTGCACTCGGCCCAATGTCCTTTTTTACTGATGCTTTTAACTGTGTGTGTGCATGGGAGTTGGGTTAGGGGGAGGGGGGTATAACTGACCATGCTTTTAAATCTGTGAGGGAGGGATGGGAATGTGGTTTTATGTGGGGTCATTTTAATAGGTAAAGCACTTTGTGATGCAACTTGTATGAAAAGCGCTTTATAAATAAATTTTGATTTGATTTGAAGGATATAACAGAGTTGGACCAATATAAATGACTAAATATTGTCATGGATCACCCAAATTGAAAGAAAGGGAATGCCATGAAAGACAACAAACTGGATATATGACACAACCAGATGGACTTACCTCAACTATAAACACAGCAAGAGCAGATTCTGGTTATCCTGATTATGGAAATCTACTATTTAAAAAGTTTGATTATACAGAGTATGAACCACAGGATATGCAAAATGATCTTAAACCAGAGAAATAATTTTATGCTAAAATACTGAACAGCTGCTAATACTTTACTGAGGACCTTTTTGAGGTCCAAATGACTGAGAGATTCATTGTCCATTATACATTTCAACTGCAGGAGTCTTAATTCAAATTTTTCCAAAGTCTTAGACTGGCTGGAACAAACAAATTCTCGGCAATAGCAATTTCAGAGACATGTCTTGGCTGTGAAGAGCAATCTTGCTTGTTCCAAATAGAAGGATATAATGCCTTCTACAAAAGTAGGAATTGTCAAAAAGGCGGAGTCGCCGCATGGTATATTGATCAGAATTTTTAAAAAGTAAACTCATCAGTGTTTAACTCTGTACAACATCATGGAATGTGTTTCAGTAGAAATTGAGATTGAAAAATTAAAAAATGTTATAAGCTGTGTATCGAAAACCAGGGTCTTGTATTGAAAAGTTCCAGGAAACAATGATTGACCTGTATGAGGATATAGTAAAATGGTCTTTGTCTGTGGTGATTTTAATAATGGCCTACTCAATCCTCACAAACCGCTGTTATAGAATTTTTTCATTCCATGTACAGTTTATGCTTGTATCCATCCATAACCAGACCAACTCGAATAACAAAGTCCAGTGCAACCCTGATTGATAACATATTCACTAATGTTCTAGAACGTGAAATAACATTTTGTCACATTACAGCCACAAACATGAATCAATTTTATTGAAATTCCACGTGAAAGACCAATTGTTATATTCCGGAATTGCGCCGCTCAAGGTGGCAGCATGTTGGAGTAGCTCAGTTACTTTGGTTCATATTTTTTTCTTTTTTAAAACTTTAATTCTTCCATTTTTGGTAGAAACATTGTTTTTGTGGACAACTGTTCTCTCTGGTTTTGAATGCTGTGCAGCTGGAAGGATTTTTGCTGATACTTTATATTTTTGGACATTTGTTATGATGCATAACCATGGCAACAAGGTGGTTTACAACTGGCAGCAGCTGATTAACATCACAAAAGCTCAAATAAGACCTCAACTACAGCCACAAAACCCTGATGAGTTGAAAAGAAGATGCCATAGATCCAGAGCATCCTCTACATCAGACTGTCATACAACTACAGAGCGTCTTCAGTCAGAGGCTTCTTCAGATCTGCAGACTGCTACAGGAGATCATCCCTACCCACAGCCATCAGCATCTACAACAAATCTTTGAAGGAACTTGCATAATGAGTTACAACAACATTTAATTACCCTTTGGGATTAATAAAGTAATTTTGAATTGAATTTGAATTGAATTAAATACAAAGTGGTGTACATGTGAGAATTGGAACGAAAATCATACATGATTCCAAACATTTTTTACAAATAACTGAAAAGTGGGGTGTGCGTAATTATTCATCCCCCTTTGGTCTGAGTGCAGTCAGTTGCCCATAGACATTGTCTGATGAGTGCTAATGACTAAATAGAGTGCACCTGTGTGTAATCTAATGTCAGTACAAATACAGCTGCCCTGTGACGGCCTCAAAGGTTGTCTAAGAGAATGTTGGGAGCAACAACACCATGAAGTCCAAAGAACACACCAGACAGGTCAGGGATAAAGTTATTGAGAAATTTAAAGCAGGCTTAGGCTACAAAAAGATTTCCCAAGCCTTGAACATCCCACGGAGCACTGTTCAAGCGATCATTCAGAAATGGAAGGAGTATGGCACAACTGTAAACCTACCAAGACAAGGCCGTCCACCTAAACTCACAGGCCGAACAAGGAGAGCGCTGATCAGAAATGCAGCCAAGAGGCCCATGGTGACTCTGGACGAGCTGCACAGATCTACAGCTCAGGTGGGGGAATCTGTCCATAGGACAACTATTAGTTGTGCACTGCACAAAGTTGGCCTTTATGGAAGAGTGAAAAGAAGAAAGCCATTGTTAAAAGAAAACCATAAGAAGTCCCGTTTGCAGTTTGCCACAAGCCATGTGGGGGACACAGCAAACATGTGGAAGAAGGTGCTCTGGTCAGATGAGACCAAAATGGAACTTTTTGGCCAAAATGCAAAACGCTATGTGTGGCGGAAAACTAACACTGCACATCACTCTGAACACACCATCCCCACTGTCAAATATGGTGGTGGCAGCATCATGCTCTGGGGGTGCTTCTCTTCAGCAGGGACAGGGAAGCTGGTCAGAGTTGATGGGAAGATGGATGGAGCCAAATACAGGGCAATCTTGGAAGAAAACCTCTTTGAGTCTGCAAAAGACTTGAGACTGGGGCGGAGGTTCACCTTCCAGCAGGACAACGACCCTAAACATAAAGCCAGTGCAACAATGGAATGGTTTAAAACAAAACATATCCATGTGTTAGAATGGCTTAGTCAAAGTCCAGATCTAAATCCAATCGAGAATCTGTGGCAAGATCTGAAAACTGCTGTTCACAAACGCTGTCCATCTAATCTGACTGAGCTGGAGCTGTTTTGCAAAGAAGAATGGGCAAGAATTTCAGTCTCTAGATGTGCAAAGCTGGTAGAGACATACCCTAAAAGACTGGCAGCCGTAATTGCAGCAAAAGGTGGTTCTACAAAGTATTGACTCAAGGGGCTGAATAATTACGCACACCCCACTTTTCAGTTATTTATTTGTAAAAAATGTTTGTAATCATGTATGATTTTCGTTCCAATTCTCACGTGTACACCACTTTGTATTGGTCTGTCACGTGGAATTCCAATCAAATGGATTCATGTTTGTGGCTGTAATGTGACAAAATGTGGAAAGGTTCAAGGGAGCTGAATACTTTTGCAAGCCACTGTATCTGACCATCTACCAGTTTTTACAGTAATAAAGAGAGTTTTCAAATCAGTAAAAGAAAAGAAAAAAAATCATAGTAAAAAGGTTAAAATCTCAAAAGGCTAGTTCCAGACTTAAGAATGAACAAACGGAACAAAGCTGGGACAATGTTTATGTAGATGATGTAAATAATGCATATGATGCATTTATCAAAATCTTCATTACCTTGTATGAAAAACACTGCCCTCTAGTTAGTAAAGTTATGAACCATAGATTTACTGAAAAGCCCTGGTTTATGAGGGGAATCCAAAAAGCATGTGAGAGAACTTCTTGCGAAAGAAGACAAAAGAATATTTGGAGTGTTTTTAACAAATTAATTAAAAAGGGAAGACAAAATGCTTACATTCCAACTAAATTTCTAATAAATGATAGAACTTTGATCAAACAATCCGAAATCGCAAACCAATTTAATCAATATTTCACAAATATTGGCCCTGAATTGGCTAAAGAAATAGTCAATACTAATCAAGTTGATGTTTTAAGAAAAATACCAATCACTGATAAAACTATATTCATTCAAGCTACTGATGAAAATAAAATAATTTCAGTTGTCAAAAACTGCAAGACTAAGATTTCAGCTGACTGGAATGGACTAGACATGTCAGTATTAAAATACATTATAGAAAGTGTTGTAAAACCAATCGCTTGCATTTTTAATCTTTCTTTACAATCGAGGGTTTTTCCAGAAGGAATGAAGATTGCGAAAGTGATTCCTATTCATAAGGCTGGTGTTAAACAGAAATTCACTAATTATAGACCCATTTCCCTTCTGTCACAGTTTTCCAAGAACCTGGAGAAGATATTCCCTAAAAGATTATTCAATTATGTAGACAAGCAAAACATTCTTTGTGAACAGCAGTATGGTTTTAGACATGATAGGACCACTATTCTAGCATTAGTGGACCTTGTAGAAAAAATATCAAATGCTATAATGAATAAACAATATGCTGTTGGTGTGTTCATAGACTTAACCAAAGCTTTTGATACAGTGAATCATGAATTGCTACTTCAAAAACTGTACAGATAATGGGATTAGAGGAGTGGCATTTTCTTGGCTCCAGATTTATCTGAAGAACAGATCCCAGTATGTCCACACCAATGGCACTGATTCCCAGCTGCTGACAGTTACCTGCGGGCTGCCACAGGGGTCAGTGTTGGGTCCGTTTTTGTTTCTTACATATATCAACGATCTTTGTTCAGTTTCAAAAACATAAAATCTTATTTTATTCGCTGATGACACCAACACTGCTTAGTTGTGGCAAAAATCTAGAAGCATTGATATAGTAGAAAAAGAATTATTATTGTTAAAGAAGTGGTTTGATTCTAATAAGTTAACCCCTAATTTAAATGAAACAAAATTCATAGTTTTTGGAAACCGTGCCATTAATGTGTGTAGAAATTTAAGAATAAATTATAGTGAGATAGAACGAGTGAATGAAATAAAATTTCTTGGAGTACTTTTACAAAATAAGTTTAGCTGGAAGCCCCATATAAACTACATCATGGAAAAACTATGTAAATCCCTTGCAATAACATCTAAAGTTAAAGAACTCTTAAATAAATGTATATATTTATACTTTTCCCTGGTTCTCCCGTACATGACCTATGGCCTAGAAGTTTGGGGAAACATTTACAAAACCAATCTTAATCCAGTAAGTATTATCCAAAAAAGAACAATCCGCAATGTGAATAAAGTGGTTATAGGGCACATACAACTGAGCTTTTCATTAAATTGAACGCACTAAAATTGAAGGATTTGGTTGACTTAAAAACAGCACAATTTATGTAAACTTAGCAAAAAAAGAAACGTCCTCTGACTTTCCACTGTTTTTACTTTCAGTAAACTTAATGTGTGTAAATATTTGTATGAACACTAAAAGAGTCAACACCATAAGACATAAACTAAAAATGTTTCACAGACATGTGACTAACAGAAATAGAATAATGTGTCCTTGAATGAAGGGAGGCTCAAAATCAAAAGTACCAGTCAGTATCTGGTGTGGCCACCAGCTGCTTGAAGTACTTCAGTGCATCTCCTCCTCATGGACTGGACCAGATTTGTCAGTTCTTGCTGTGAGATGTTACCCCACTCTTCCACCAAGGCACTTGCAAGTTCCTGGACATTTCTGGGGGGATTGGCCCTAGCCCTCACCCTGCGATCCAACAGGTCCCAGACGTGCTCAATGGGATTGAGATCCGGGCTCTTCGCTGGCCATGGCAGAACACTGACATTGCTGTCATGCAGAAACTCACGCACAGAACGAGCAGCATGGCTGGTGGCATTTTCCTGCTGGAGGACCATGTCCGAATGAGCATGATAAAGGGTACCACATGAGGGAGGAGGATGTCAGGTAATTCTTCCCTCAGGTTTTTCACCTCAGTTCCCTGTTTGCATAGCCTGTACAGATGCTCTTGGCTCTGTTGACCCCAGCTCGTCATTACTTCCTGGATGTCCCTCTCCTGAGGCTACAATTGTCTTCCCCCCTCACTTTCCCCTTATCTCATGTCTCATTTCTGTTGCTTCCTTATTCATTACTGAAAACCTATTAGAACTCTTATAAACAATGTTTAATAATAATATTTATTAGTTTATTTCCTTGCACATTTCACAATTTCATTGGGGGCAATGTGCATTTCTAAGGCATGCTGAGCCCTGATAGAAAATGTTTGAGTGTCGACTTCCAGTTGGAACATAGCCAAGATGGCTGCATAAAGCTCCCGATTGAACCAGAGCAATTAAAGAAATTCCCCCATACAAACAAGATAAACCATTCCATGAAAAGGGGATAAGAGCTATATCACTACTTTGAGCAGTAAATGTCGTCCGAAGACAGGCAGGTGAGAAAGACTGTGAGCAGCTGCAATTAGTAGATGACAGGTACTAGCAAACAACTCTGAGCAGTGCGGAGAAATAGCTGAAATGGATCTGATTCTGCAGGAATTAAGAGAGTCCCTCCAAGAAAATAAAGAAAAATTAGAGACGAGAGGAAATTGTTAAAGTAAATACCAGATTGGACCAGATGGAAATTATCATGGCTATGGTAAAACTGCACACCAAGTTGGAGGACAAGTTAATTAACGAAATCCTTGACTTGAGAATTGAAAAAGCTCATCGATCAGTGGGACCGCAGCCAGCGGGGGATGCGCTGCCACGCTCTATCATAATCAAGTTTTTAAGTCTCAAAACATTTCTTAGTATTTTTATCATTAAGTCTAGTTTAGGCAACAAGACTATCTCCAAATTATATAAGGCCAGACAGTTATCCAAACAAGAGAATACAGAATACATAAAGAAGAAATGGGAAAAGGAAATAAAAGTAAGGATCAAACAGGAGAGCTGGGAGGAAATACCATACCACTTTATTTCTATAGCACATTTAACAATAGCACGGGGGCCAACCAAAGTGCTTTACAAGGAGAAGACAACAAATCCAAGCAATGAAACATAAAACAAAAGAGAAAAATAAGAGGAATTAAAGACAATTAAAAGCCAAAGAGTAAAAATGGGTTTTTAGACCAGACCTAAAAGTCGTGAGACATGGAGATAATCTTATTTCAAGTGGTAGATGGTTCCAAAGTGCAGGGGCACATACTGAAAAAGCACTTCCACCTCGGGACTTGCAATGAAATTAATGGGCAGTTAATAAATACTGATCTGCAGATCTGAGTTACCAACAAGGAACATAGGGGAAAAGCAAATCAGCCAAATAGGCAGGTTCAAGACCATTAAGAGATTTAAACGCAAACAATAAAATCAATTTGAAAATGAACAGGAAGCCAATGTAATCTTGCCAGTATGGGAGTTATGTGTTCCCGTTGTTTAGTACCTGTCAGAAATCGAGCAGCAGCATTTGTCACTAATTAAAGGTGTGCAAGAGTGGTAGAGTTTACTCCAAAGTGAACTGAGTTAGAAAAGTCTAGACGCAAAGTGATGAAACCATGAATATTTGGTTGTAAATGGCGCTTCTTTAAAATTGACCTTAGTCTAGAGAAGTGCTAGAGATGGAAAAACACAATTTTACTGTCCGATTGACATGTAGGTCAATTTTTAAAAAGGAGTCTATTAAGAGTCCAAAATTAGAGATCGAAGTTTTTACACTTAAATAGGGGGGGAAATGTTGGGGACAGTGAGAGGATCTGGGGGAAATAATGATGGTCTCAGATTTATCCTCATTCAGGAGGAGAAAATTTGTAGCCAGCCAAGTTTATACTTCATTAAGGCAGGCTATCAATGACTGGTACAAGTCTCCAGGGTTCACTGAGGAAATATTCAAAATTTAATAAAAACTTTATTGATCCCAGAGGGAGATTAAGTGTTGGTATAGCTCATATAATTATTTAAGGAGTTGTTGTAGATGATGATGGCTTTGGGCAGGAAGGATTTCCTGTAACGATCTGTATTGCAGCGAAACTGAAGAAGCCTCCGACAGAAGACACTCTTGTTGTATGATGTATCATTTTTATTTTATTTTATGAAGAATCGTTGTTTGCATTATCATCTCTAGTGGTTCCACAGTTGTCCCAAGAACAGAACCAGCCTTCTTTATCAGGTTGTTTAGCCTTTTTAAATCCCTGGCTCTGTTACCCCAACAGATAATAGCTGAAGAGATTACACTCTCCACAACAAACTTGTAGAAGATCTGCAGCATCTTGCTGCAAACCTTGAAGGACCTAAGCTTCCTCAAGAAGTACAGTCTGCTCTGTCCCTTCTTGTAGACGGCTTCACTGTTCAGGCTCCCGTCCAGTCTGTTGTCAAGGTGAACTCAGAGGTATTTATACTCCTCAACGACCTTCTCCCATGATGGAAACAGTGTTTCAAATCAAATCAAACTTTATTTATAAAGCGCTTTTCATACAAGAAGTTGCATCACAAAGTGCTTTATAATGGCTTGCATTTATATAGCGCTTTTCAAGACTCTCAAAGCGCTTTACAACTCCATTATTCATTCACTCTGACATTCACAAACTGGTGGAAGCAAGCTATGATTATAGCCACAGCTGACCTGGGGCAGACTGACAGAAGCGAGGCTGCCATATTGCGCCATCGGCCCTTCTGGGCAAGGTAGGTGAAGTGTCTTGCCCAAGGACACAACGACATGTAGCAGGTGGAAGCTGGAATCGAACCCACAATTTCTGGGTTGCAGGCTGACAACTCTGCCACTGAGCTACAGTCGCCCTTTATAGATTAAAATGACCCAACATAAAACCACCTTCCCTTCCCTCCCCCACAGATTTAAAAGCATGGTCACACAAACGCCGTCAGAGGAGCCATCTGCCCCGGCAGCGGTAGACCAACAGCAGCAGCCAAGGCACCGACACAGGGCACCCAATGGAGCCAAGGCCAAGACCCCCACCTCCACCCAAGCTCCACCTGGAGAGCACCCAGGCAGCCACAGCCGACCACCGCTCCTGGGGCAGAGGGCTCCCACAGAGGAAACACTGGAACGGGGATTAAGATAAATTAAAGTATAAAAATAAACAGTAAATTAATGTGCTAAGATTAAATAGTAAAACTGATAAAAATATAATCATATAAAAAACATGCAGAGCAATTAAACAAACAGTAATAAATAATAATCAGTTAAAAGCTAGGCTAAAAAGGTGAGTCTTGAGCCTGCTCTTAAAAACATGAACGTTCTCTACAGCCCTGAGGTCCTCTGGCAGCCTGTTCCAGAGGTGAGGGCCATAAAACTGGAAAGATGCCTTGCCTTGCATGTGTGTCCTGACTTTTGGGGTGACAAGGAGACGGCTGCCAGAGGAGCACAGAGACCGCGAAGGTTTATATGGTAAAAGCAGTTCAGAGAGATAAGAAGGCCCAAGACCATTAAGACACTTAAAAACCATTAAAAGAACCTTAAAGTCGATCCTGAAATGTACGGGGAGCCAATGCAATGATTTTAAGACCGGTGTAATGTGCTCCTGCCTCCTGGTCTTCGTCAGGACACGTGCTGCTGAATTTTGTAGTAGTTGTAAACCTGATATACTCTTTTTGGGAAGACCAGAAAGCAGGGCATTACAGTAATCAATTCTACTGGAGATAAAAGCATGCATCAGTGTCTCCGTGTTGGCCCGAGAGAGAATGGGGCGGACTCTGGCGATGTGCTTTAGTTGATAAAAAACTATTTTTGTAATATTTTTTATGTGAGGAATAAAAGTCAGCTCAGTCAAAAATCACGCCCAGGTTCTTCACTTGTAAAGAGGGATTAAAAGACAGTGATTGTAGTTTTGGTAAAAGTTTCTCTCTCTGAGCCTCAGGACTGATGACTAAAACTTCAGTTTTGTCCTGGTTGAGCTGGAGAAAGTTTTCTGACATCCAGGATTTAATGTCTAAAATGCAGTTAAAAAGTGCATCCATTGGCCGTGTGTCATCGGGAGACATGGAGATGTACAGCGGTGTATCATCAGCATAACTGTGAAAGTTGACTCCATGTCTTCTGATGACGCTGCCAAGAGGGAGCATATACAGGTTAAAAAGCACTGGGCCTAAAATCGAACCCTGGGGCACACCACATGTAATCCTATGGACCCTAGAGGACCTAGTTTGACTTATCCCTGTTTCTTCTGAAATCTACAATCATCCCCTTTGTTTTGTTCACATTCAAGGTAAGACGATTGTTTCCACACCATGTCACAAAGCGGTCCACCAGCTCTCTGTATTCAGCTTCTTGTCCATCTCTGATACACCTGACAATTGCAGAGTCATCTGAGTATTTCTGCAGACAACAGGTCTCTGATTTGTACTGGAAGTCTGAGGTGTACAGAGTGAAAAGGAATGGTGAGAGTATGGTCCCCTGTGGTGCTCCTGTGCTGCTGACCACCTGGTTTGACACACAATTCTTCAGTCTCACAAATTTTGGTCTGTTGGTCAGGTAGTGATTGATCCAGGCTATTGTTGAGGGCTCCACCTGTGTCAAGAGTTTCTGACAAAGCAAATCATGCTGAATTATGTTAAATGCACTGGAGAAATCAAAGAACATGATCCTCACAGTGCTGGCTTTGTCCAGATGACAGTTGGTTGAAGCAGGTGGATGATGGCATCTTCAACTCCAACTCCACAGCGATAAGCAAGCTGCAGTGGGTCCTGTTACGTTCTTGTTTGCTTACTCAGGTGTGCCAACAGGAGTCTCTCCAGGACCTTCATGATGTGGGATGTCAGGGCAACAGGTCTATAGTCATTGATGACAGATGGGTGAGTTATCTTTGGTACTGGAACAAGGCAGGATGTCTTCCACAACACTGGAACCTTCTCCTGGGTTAAGCTAAGGTTGAAGAGGTGCTGCAGAATCCCACAGAGCTGATCTGCACAGGCCTTCAGGACTCTGGGGCTGACACCATCTGGACCTGCAGCCTTGTTCCGGTTCAGTTTCTCCAGCTGCCTCTTCACCTGACTTTTGGAGACAGGCAAGTGGGAAGGGAAGGCAAAGGGGGTAGCAGCATTTCCTGACTTGGTTGAAGTAAAACTTGTGGAATCAGAGGAGTCCATGGCTGAGGTGAAGGATAAAACATCCGAGGTTTAACAGGAAAGCGGTTGTTCAGAGGACAGTGGGATGTCTGTTCGGCTGGGAACAGGAGAGGAGGATGCCGAGCTAGTTCCTGAACTGAACCTGTTGAAGAATGTGTTCAGTTCATTGGTTCTGTCCAGACTTCCATCTATCCAATCCTTCCTGTCCTTAAAGCCTGTGATCTTTCTCATTCCTGACCAGACATCTCGGATATTGTTTCTCTATAGTTTGTTCTCCAGCTTCTTCCTGTATGCCTCCTTGCTATTTCCTCCCTCCCACCCAATGTCTTGTTTTCTCTTGTGAAGCAGCTGACAAACTGTTGAAATGTTGGAAGTGTAGTAGAGATTGAGGCATGATTGAAATCACCAGATATTGCCAGAAATGCATTGGGGTGCTGTGTCTGTAGCTTAGCAACAACGGAATTGATGACATCACATGCATTGTCGGCAACAGCTGAAGGTGGAATGTAAACAACTGCCAAAATTACACTAGTGAACTCTCTTGGTAAATAATATGGACGAAAACTTACTGCCAAGAGTTCGACATGTGGGCTGCAGAGACGACACTTCACAGTAAGATGTCCTGGATGACACCATCTGTTGTTGACAAGCACTGCTACTCCACTTACTTTTCTTTTCCTGCTTGTTTTCAGATCTCTGTCTGCTCGTACAGTCAGGAAGCCTGGCAGAGAGACGTTGGAGTCGGGGATATGATCCTGCAGCCACGTCTCAGTAAAACACATAACACTGCATTCCCGATACTCTGAGTCCTTGTAAGGACTTGGAGTTCAATTCAATTCAGTTTATTTATATAGCGCCAATTCACAACAGATGTCATCTCAAGGCACTTAACAAGAAGTCATTTCAATACATTTATACAAACATTCCAATCAGTTAAAAAGTTTCCTATTTCAGGAATCCCAGCAGATTGCGTCAGTCATTGACGTGAGGTTGGGCAGACTTTCCAACCACAGCAATCCTTCAGCAATCCCTCATACTGAGCAAGCATGTAGCGACGGTGGAGAGGAAAAACTCCCCTTTAACAGGAAAAAACCTCCAACAGAACCAGGCTCAGTAGGAGCGGCCATCTGCCACGACCGTCTGGGGGTTTGAGAAGACAGAGCAGAAACACAGAAGGAACAGAAGATCTGATATAAGAGAACTTTCTATGTTACAGAAAGTAAAAAGTTAATAACAGGACACAGTGGATGTTCAGCCACTGGGAGCACCATCCCAGTCGATGCCCCCCGTCCAACAGGGAATTGCAGCCAAGCAGGATACCAGACCAGGTATATCTTCTATGGAGAGAAAAACACAGAGAACACAAAGTTAACAGTCGAAATAGCAGAATGTACTGTAATACAACTGGAGAGTAGTAGTAGAAAAGGAAGTAGCAGAGTGAAGAAAATTGGTAAGTCTGTCCTCCAGCAGTCTAAGCCCATAGCAGCATAACTACAGAGATAGCTCAGGATGACCTAAGCCACTCTAACTATAAGCTTTATCAAAAAGGAAAGTTTTAAGCCTGGCCTTAAAAGTAAACAGAGTGTCTGCCTCACGGACTAAAGCTCGGAGCTGGTTTCACAGGAGAGGAGCCTGATAACTGAAAGATCTGCCTCCCATTCTACTTTCAGAAATCCTAGTAACCACAAGTAAACCTGCAGTCTGAGAGGGAAGTGCTCTGTTGGGAACATATGAAACAATTAGATCTCTGATTTATGATGGAGCTTGATTATTAAGGGCTTTGTATGTAAGGAGGATCTTAAATTCTATTCTGGATTTAACAGGGAGCCAATAAAGGGAAGCTAAGCTAAAGCAGGAGAAATGTGATCTCTCTTTTTAATATTCATATATATAGTAAATGTACAGCACTTTATTTAGTCCTTGAGGACCCCAAAGTGCTTCACACTACATTCAGTCATTCACTCACAGGTGATGGTAAGCTACATTGTAGCCACACTGACAGAAGCGAGGCTGCTGAACACTGGCCCTACCGGGCCCTCTGACCACCACCAGTAGGCAGAAGGGTGAAGTGTCTTGCCCAAGGACCCAATGACTGAGACATTATCTCTCTCTCTCTACTGCGGACTTGATCCGGCGTCCGGCAAAAATAGAATCGATCCTATTTTTGCCGGATGGCGAAACGGCGGCGGCAGTGGAAATGCTCTCATTGACCACCCCCCAATTTCCACTGCATGTGCTCCACTCCGACATGCACTCCGCAGCAAAAACGTTCCCACTGTAGTCAATGAGAGCATTTCCAATGCCTACGCAAATAACTAGCACCAACCGGATAGAGAACCACATTTCCAGGTGTTTTTCAAAATAAAGACGGACTAGACATTTTTTTGTATGCATAGCTATATTAATATAAGCCCACGTATATTCATACATATGTTGTCCAAAATATCTTGACAGAGAATAACTGTTCTTTTCTATTCGTTTTCCACGAAATGAAGAATTGTGTTCTGACTTCCGCATTTATTAATGGCTTTTATCGCGAGATCTCGCAATTCCCGTGCATTTTGTTTTAGGGAGAAGTGGGTAAGTGATGAAATTGGTTCGTATTTTAATGATTTGATCTCTAGTAAAGTCTTTTAAAATTTACCTTCTTCTAACTGAGATTGGAAAGCTTTCTTTTAGAAGGAGCATCCTCAGCGTTTTGTTACATTTATCATCATAAAACTCAATTCCTTCAATCTGCAGTGATCGCAGTGGTGGAATTGGGCTTGAATACAGCACATTTTCTTTTATTAGAGAATGGAACGACCTTGGAATAGATTTCAAAATATTTACATGCAGTTTTTTTGGGACATTTTAACTGATGCTTAGTGGAGAATCTTTCATGATCTAAAAAAATTCCCTTCCGAATCCATCAAGTGACAAGCTGACCAGATGCCCTCTGTATACCACTCAATAAATACTGACTTCGGATTCACCCTAATGTATCTCTTATTCCAAATGGGAATGTTGTGTGGTGTAAAATTGTGTTTGTATATCTTTGACCCTAATGGCTTGCCATAAACTACACCATAGGTTAACAAAGGCGCCGAACGGAAGGGGGCTCTGTTCTGCGTCCGGTGTGAACCAGGCCTTTTATGCTCCAGAGGAAATTATCTTGAAATCTCCAATAAGGAGCAGAATATTTGCTCCTCACCTACTAGATTAACAACATGGAATGGGCCACCTACTTAGACCAATGGAAACATGTCGTTTCTGAGGCAAACTCAATACAGAACTCAGGTAGTTCAGGAGTTGGACGACTACATGCAGCACAGATGTGAAGCAGCTGTTTTGCATTAAATATTAGTATCTTTGGCCATTTTTCAGTTTATGCTGTAAATGTTTGTGTAAAAACGCCTCAACATAAAATTAATTTATCCTCATTTTCTGTATCTCTTTCCTGATGTTATTTGGAATATGTTTACATATGGAAGGGGGTGGGGCTTACCCATCTCAATAGATCTTGGACAGCACATGAGTTCTGCCCAGATGTGCTCTAAGCACACAAGAACAGAATGACCGCATCCTGTTCTCACCTCCTGGCAGAAGGAACACATTTGTTGTTTCAGTTCCTAACAGTGGACCTGTTACCAGATCATCCTACCTCAACTGTGAATCTCTGCAGATCCTCCAGAATTACCATGAGTTACTGCTCCCCTTGGCCAGCCTGTTGGTTTAGAGGGACAGAAACTTTCTGGCAGGTTTGTAGTTGTGCCTTACTCTGCATCACGTCATCCCACACTGCTGTAAAGAGATCACCCCACATGCTGGCATGATGCAACTCAAGATGGAACTCCTTTCAGACTCCTGACAGATGAGAACATCTTAGAGGAATCCTCTGGCAGCTGCTGTCTTACACCATCTCTCCCTAATGCCCTCTGGTGGACAGGTACAATAATGCATTAGCATATTTCAGATTTTAATTATGCACACGGTAGGGTGAAAACATGTTTATTTAAGCAGAGTGGTTCTGATGGAAATTATTTTTTAAATCTTCAATCATGGACAGAACTGCTTTAATTAGGATGTGTTCACCAGCGCACAGCTGAACAATTAACACATCGACAGTGAGTAAATGTCGTCTGGATAGAAGCTGAAGTCCCTGTGAGCTGAAAGCCCCTCCCTGCAAGCAGGCTGCAGTAACATGACAGCCGTTTTCTTCAGTGAGTCAGACCAGTCTGTGTGGCTGCTGCCCAAATAAATCAGGCCTCCATCATGCTCTATGGAGACTTCTGTACAAAGCAGAACCACTGGTTAGGCCTCAGAGGTTCTTCTCTTGATCTCACCAATGAGATCAGATCGGGATATATCCACCTGGGGAGAGATCCAGAAATGGCAGCAATTCAATCCAACAACCTTGTCATTAATTAAAAGCACATTCAAGTTTCAATCCAGATTTACTGAAGCTGTGGATAAAACTAGGGGTTTGAATACAGTAGCTAAGCGGAGGCTGTACCTCCTCTCTGCTGGCCACTACACGCAGTTTGACCACTCCATCCTTCAGCTCCTGTTCTCCCAGTATGGCCACCAGAGGGATCCCTGTCTCCTCGCAGAGCTGCAACTGACTCAGAAGTTTGGGGTTCTTCTTGTACATCACCTCAGCCTGCACACAAACACAGAACTCATGATAACAGTAGACCAGCATTTGAAGGTTTTTCAGTGATTTATTCCCTTTGAGAGGACTGAATGATTCTTAAACTGAGTGAGGTGTTTCAGGTCTTGGTTCTATGTTAAACATCAAGCTATTCACTGCTTCATGTGGCAGAGTGGGTCTACCTCTCTTTAGATGAACTGGTTAGTACTGTGAACTCTGTAGCTATTTTTTTCCAAGAGGCAGTACACCACACATCCCTGAATGTTCTAACAGGGTCACTTCTGACAGAACTCTTCCTCAGGAGATGCAGATCAACTAAAAAAGGTCAGACACCATTTTTCAAAATTTTATCTGTAAAGTTATGAATATCATGCATCATTTTCCATAAAATCCAATCATATTCAGGTTTTTGCTTGTATTGAGACGTGGAAAAGCAGTTCAATATGTCAGTTGAAAATCCAGTGATAATCCTACACACACCTTAATGCCAGCATTCCAGAGCTCGGTAACGAGCCTCAGCCTCTCCTCCAGCAGGTTCTTTTGAGCTGACGCCACCATGATCTGAACCTCTGTGGTACGGATCTTCTCTGCTGACGCCTTAACAGTCACAGTGCTGTTAGAGTCTGAACATCAGCGGCCTTTAGCAAAAGAGTAAACAACAACACAGCTCCAGGCATTACCTCAGCCTTCTGCTCCATGATGGAGAAGATCCTTTCGATGCCAATGCTGACCCCCACGCAAGGCACCTTCCTGCCCTTGGGGTCGAACATGCCCACAAGGCCATCGTATCGCCCCCCTCCAGCCACGCTTCCCACACTGATTTTGTCCTCTGCCCCGTTTTGGGCATCGTTGGTCACTGGGGCCACCCCGGCATGAGTCAGCACCGCCTCAAAAATGACTCCAGTATAATAATCCAGTCCACGTGCCAGACTGAGATCAAACACTACCTGGAGATGACAGAGGTGACAAATAATTAAACTACAAGGTCACTGTGCAAAGTACCAGATGTGAAGATGTATCCTGGGATGCCTCACCTTGTCTGTGACCTGGAAGAGCTGCAGGTAGCTGAGCAGAAGCTTAATGTCTGACAGGCCAGCGCAGGCCTGCTTACTCTGAGACATTTTAGGATCCCGTAGGAGGCGGTCTGCCAGGTCCATTCCTCCTGCAACACACAACCAGCCTCCATTCAGTTAAAGTCCAGCTGCAAGCTCTTCTTTACCTGGCGTCATCAGAGGCTCATGTGGAAAACATCCATCTCTATTTAGATATAAAAAAACGGAAGTGAATTATCCACCTCCTCAACTTTATCTGCACCTCATTTCAACTCAAATTCAAATACTTTTAATGTTGTAACTCATATCATCCAAACATCTTCTCAGTCGTGGAATGTGATGCTGTGGGAAGGAAGGATCTCCAGTGGCAGTCAGTCTCACAACAAACCTGGAGAACCCTCTGCCATAAAGCAACAGTCATCAGTCAGTCTCGTGACCATCATGACATGTTATAACAGCTCAAAATCCAGGCAGCAGAGACGATATTCCACAACATGTCCTGTATGACACCATCAGTTGTTGGCAAGCACTGCTAATCCACCTTATTTGCTTTTGGGGATATGCTGGATAGAAGAGTAGGTTCAAACTTCCTCCTCTCTCCTTTCTGGTCCTCCTCATCATCATTGTCCTCCTTTTCTACCTCTAGGATTTAGGGTAATTGCTTAGGTATTATTTAGCATTTGAGATGTTAATCAGCCGATCCACATTGTAAAAAAAAACCATGACAGCTGTCCTAAAGTAAAAAAGTAAGAATCCAAAACAGCAATGTCTCAACTAAAAAATAAACAGTGTAGAAAAAGAAGCAATTGGAACTAAGGTAACAATGGTGCTCCAGCATGCAGCCACCATGAGCAGCGCTATGAGAAAATCAGGAAGAATTTGAAGTACCTGAGATATAAGAAGCTTCAAAATGCAAAAAGAAGAAACAGGAACAAAAGAAAGCAAATAGAGCAGGTCAATTATTGAACACCTGTTTTAAACTTATACAGGCTCATCATCAAAGGTTTAGGACTAGAAGCCCAAAATCAGAGCTAAAAGTGTGTAAAAAGCAGTGAGAAGCCAAGAATGCCTGTTCAAATGTCATTTAGGATGATGGGAATGCTGCTCCATATAGTACAGCTAGGTTCATATAAGACTTCTACAGTCTGGGACCCACATCCATTCCAGCTAGCCCCTTTTTCTGATCAGACCTCATTTGTCTTTCAGCAGGAGAATGTACAAGATGGTCCAGAAGAGGAACTTTATTCTCCTGGAAGCAGTCTTTTGTGAGGCAAATACTGAAAGGCCCACTGATATCCTCTCAAACAGAGGGAAGTCTGGTGCAGTTTGATTCCCCTGCAGAGCTTGAAGCTCCACTGTTCTATTGAAGGAAAAGGTCTGATGGTTACTGAGCTTCAGTCAGCATCAATAAGGACCTTGATTTGGGTCAGACAGCTGTTGCTTTTATGCTTGGTGTTTTTTCCTGATGTCTTTTATTTGATGTTTTGTACAGCCCTGTGGACAGTCCTATGTAGGAATAATGCTAGATTAATAAACTTGTGAAGAAAACCAGAGGGTTTTTAGTTGGCTCACCATGCAGGCTGACGTACTCCCCAATCTGGTCTGCAACCTCCTCAGATAACCCCTTCTCATTCACCATCTCCTTCCTCACATCATCCCAGGGCATCTGCAGGAGAAGTAGTATAACAAGGCCTTGCATCTTGATCAGGCATAAAGAGGAAACTCCACCCACAAGCTCCATCCATGTATGGTTAATAATGGAAAAAAGCAGCCCATCATACCTTATCCAGTTTGTCCACGCTTGAACAGATGGTACGGAATTTATCATCTGGAACTCCACAAACGGTAAACATCCCATCCAGGATGCGCCTGTCATTGACCTAGAAGTGAGGCATGGCTTCAGAAATAGAGATCGAATCGATGGCGTTCCGACTGCATAGTTGAACGCAGGCACTGACCTTGATGCAGAAGTCTCCGAGCTCCAGCTCACTGAGGATCTCGTGGACGATTTTCAGACACTCTGCGTCTGGGATCATGGCATCGTACTGACCAGCAATGTCGAAATCCTGAAGCACACACACACACACACACTGTAATAAGTAACACACACTGCCCTGCAAACACACAACCTGCTCTGACAGGATAACTTACACACTGATAGAACTCTCTGTAGCGGCCACGAGTCATGGCGGGGTTGTCACGGCGATAGACCTTAGCGATGTGGTAGCGCTTGATGTTGGTTATCTTGTTCATGGCAAGGTAGCGTGCAAACGGCACCTGATGGAGGGAGTGTGAAGGACAACAAAGGGCTGTGTGCTACTGTGGGTGGAGGACAGATTAGCAGGCAGCATGCTCAGCCTCCTGAGAGGGGAGAGGACCCAGCTGCTTTCATCTTAGACACTCCTAATGCTATCAAACTGCTCTGCTCTGTTAGCATAGAATTATGGCTGCAGGATACTGTGAGGTCGTATCTCAGAGACAGCAGCTCTCCTCCCTGGTCTTTGAGGTCGTAGATGAGCTTGGAATCTTCTCCGTACTTCCCAGTCAATGTTTCCTGCAGGGAATTAGATTAATAACTTCAGTGTTCCAAAGCAAGACGAGTCCAGGAACTTTGTTTGAAAAACAAATCTACCTTCAGCTCAAACACAGGAGTGTCAATGGTCTCGGCTCCATGGCGTTTAAAGCAGCCAGTGATGATGTTGAAGACTTTCTCCCTGATGGCCATCTGCTTTGGGTTGTAATCCCTTGTTCCCTGCATCACAGGCAAACATCTCATCAATATCAGCAACTGTCAAACTAGTACATTATTTCATCTGCAATATTTAGACTTGATTCCATTTAACAATAAATGCACCAATAATAACAGCCAGATTTACTCTGATGGATGATCAACAGGTCAAATACTGAAAATCTACATGTTTTTTTTCTTCTTTAAGAAATATTTTGAAATTAATATGTTCAATCACTCTTGTACTAAAACTGCATCAACCAACAATTTGGGATTTGATGTGATTTTGTTATTATTTAAAACAAACAGATAAATGTTAAGGATGGATGCTCAGAGTCATAAATCACGATGATCTAGTTTGGTTGGTGAATTGGTAAAGAAGCTGCCGCACGTTTTTTTCCCTTATGTGTTATAGTACATATAAATATATTATATATAAAAATAAATATAAATAAATATTTAAAGCTACAGTCCAGAGAATATATCTATGTATCAAAGTTTTATAAATCTTTAAAATGATAGTGGGGTTCAATACTATGATAAAAGGCTAGTGCTCCACAACACTTGATATTTTTCTTAATCCCACCTTCCTCCCGTAGACCCCTATGCATTTCAGAGTGTTTTTGGAGGGGCATTGGTACGTCGGATTCAAAAAAATCTCTCTCCCTCAAATACTCCGGACTGCGCCTTTAACCACACAAAAGGATAAAAGCATTTTGTAATCAGCCCAGTCATTCTCCTGATCTGGCAGCAGTCTGTTTGCTTTAGTTAGCATAAACAAAGTAAGTAAAATTACTCAATATTGATCTGAATTATTCCTGGTGAACTCGATAATCATGGACTGCAAATGCAAAAGGTAACAAGAAGGAATTACAGGAGCCGATTTAGACTTGGGTCTACATTACGACAAAGCACCACTGTAAGCTGCCACTGCAAGGATATGACGCAGCGGTTGCAAAAGCCGCCTTCTTCGGTAAAACACAATTCTGTAAAACATCCTGTTGCTGTATATCTTTGGCTTGGATACTCAAACTACAGCAATAAAAACTCCATGCAGCTCACCCATTTGTGTTTAGAGAAGCAGGTGGGTTTTTCTCATATGGCAACAAACACATTTTTACTTAGGGTTAGAATATCTCTAACAGTTTTTTGGGTGTTGTGGGTAAGGCAACAGCTATGGCACCCCTATGCGCAACTAACACCAATCTTAAGTCATTGGTTGGAAATCCTATGGCTTTCTTTTTTTTGTCAGGAGGGCAACCTTCTGTGTCTTGATCATCACATCTCCTGGAAAATTTGTGGAATAGTTGGTCAAAAATCTGTTTGTTTGCCGTTCATGGGAACGATGTAAGGCAGTGGTCTCCAACCCTGGTCTTCAAGAGCTACTCTCCTGCAAGTTTTAGATGAAACTGTGTTAAACACAGCTGAATAAAATAAATAGCTCGTTACCAGGTCTTTGCCAAACTTGATGGCATGCTGAAGAGGTAATTCAACCATTTGATTCAGCTGTGTTGGATCAGGGCTGCATCTAAAACCTGCAGGAGAGTACCTCTCGAGAACCAGGGTTAGAGACCACTGCTGTAAGGCCTCTCCAAGAACAATGTGTTGTTGCGGCATACTTGATGCCAACATTGGCATATGGGAATCTGGGATGGTTTCTTGACACCAATTAATCTGTGAACATTATGTTGTGTTCTTCGGTTATCCCTAACGAACAATTCAATTCAATTTTCAGTTCAATTCACTTTATTTATATAGCGGCAATTCACAACAGATGTCATCTCAAGAAGTCATTTCAATACATTGATAAAAACATTCCAGTTAGTTAAAAAGTTTCCTATTTAAGGAATCCCAGCAGATTGCGTCAGTCATTGACGTGAGGTTGGGCAGACTTTCCAACCACAGAACTCCTTCAGCAATCCCTCATACTGAGCAAGCATGTAGCGACGGTGGAGAGGAAAAACTCCCCTTTAACAGGAAGAAACCTCAAACAGAACCAGGCTGAGTAGGAGCGGCCATCTGCCACGACCGTCTGGAGGTTTGAGAAGACAGAGCAGAAACACAGAAGGAACAGAAGATCTGATATAAGAGAACTTTCTATGTTACAGAAAGTAAAAAGTTGATAACAGGACAGTGGATGTTCAGTTACTGGGAGGATCATCCCAGTCGATGCCCCCCGTCCAACAGGGCATTGCAGCCAAGCAGGATATCAGACCAGGTATGTCTTCTATGGAGAGAAAAACACTGAGAGAACACAAAGTTAACAGTCGAAATAGCAGAATGTACTGTAATACAACTGGAGAGTAGTAGTAGAAAAGGAAGAAGCAGAGTGAAGAAAATTGGTAAGTCTGTCCTCCAGCAGTCTAAGCCTATAGCAGCATAACTACAGAGATAGCTCAGGATGATCTAAGCCACTCTAACTATAACCTTTATCAAACAGGAAAGTTTTAAGCCTGGACTTAAAAGTAAACAGAGTGTCTGCCTCAGAGACTAAAGCTGGGAGCTGGTTCCACAGGAGAGGAGCCTGATAACTAAAAGATCTGCATCCCATTCTACTTTTAGAAATCCTCGGAACTACAAGTAAACCTGCAGTCTGAGAGCAAAGTGCTCTGTTAGGAACATATGGAACAATTAGATCTCTGATGTATGATGGAGCTTGATTATTAAGGGCTTTGTATGTAAGAAGGAGGATCTTAAATTCTATTCTGGATTTAACAGGGAGCTTCCCGAAGCTAAAGCAGGAGAAATGTGATCTCTCTTTTTAATATTCATCAGAACTCTTGCTGCCGCATTTTGGATCAACTGAAGGCTTTTAATGGCATTTTGTGGACTACCTGATAGTAAAGAATTACAGTAGTCCAGCCTTGAGGTAACAAATGCATGGACTAGTTTCTCAGCATCACTCCTGGACAGGATGCTTCTAATTTTAGCAATATTCCGAAGAAATAAATCCTAGGAACCTGTTTATTTTTGGGATTTAAATGTCAAGTCTTTGTCAAAAATAACGCCGAGGTACTTTAAGTCATTACTGGGGGCCAATTTAATGCCATCCAGATGAAGTGATTGACTAATCAGTTTCTTTTTTAGAACTTCTGGTCCAAAGACAGCAACTTCTGTCTAGTCAGAATTTAAAAGCAAAAAGTTTAGATTCATCAATGTTTTTATGTCTTCCAGACATGCCTGTAATCTACCCAACTGACTGGGTTCATCAGGACTTATGGATAAATATAGTTGTGTATCATCGGCATAGCTGTGGAAATTTATCCCATGCTGTCTAATGAGTCTACCAATTGGAAGCATATATATGGTGAAAAGAATTGGTCCAAGCACAGAACCCTGTGGAACTCCACAAGTAACCCTTGAGAGTGAAGAAGATTTATCATTTAGATGAACAAACTGGAATCTGTCAGACAAATATGATTTAAACCAGCCTAGTGCTGTTCCTTTGATCCCTGCAACATGTTCAAGCCTTTCTAAGAGAATATTGTGATCGACTGTGGCAAAAGCAGCACTGAGATCTAACAAAACCAGAACAGACACAAGTCCATTATCTGAGGCCATGAGAATATCATTAGTAACCTTCACCAGTGCTGTTTCAGTGCTATGATGAGCCCTAAAACCTGACTGAAACTCACAAACAGCTCCACACTGCCAAACAGGACAAAAAAAGAAAAGAAAAAGAAACGTGGACCGGTTGGTGGTGACCCGTGGGCTGGGTCCTAGAACTATGCTTCCTACGTACAGTCACCCAGCCGGCCTGAGGTCCCGGCTGCACGGGCTCTACCGGAGGATGGCTAGGGGGTTCTATCCTTGTTGGCTCCGCGCTGGCTAATGGGCTTCGGCTATCTGCTGGTTTTTCAACAGCGCGGAGCCGTGCTTCTAATTCTGATACTCTCGCCTCCAAAGCTACAAAAATATTACATTTATTACAGTTACCATTATCACTAAAGGAGGCAGGGAAGTAACTAAACATCTGACAGAGAGAGCAAGAGAGAAGAGAAGGGTTAGAGACAGGAGAGAGAAGAGTAGCCATAGCCGCAATGAAGCTAAGCTAACTGAGCTAGCGAGACCTTACCACCCCAAGAAAAGCTGTGTGAAACACAAGGAGTTCCCAAAATGTAAAGTACACCACCACAAAACGTGTGTTTTAGTGTGCTTGTGTGTTAAAATAACTTAGAGAGGCCTCAGCACAGAGAAAACAAGATCAATTCAAGAGAGTCTGAACACCAAACAGCTTACAGGGAGCACAACAGGAAATGACGCAATACGGCTTACCCCGTCAGAGTACCGAACAGGCCACGAATGCTGGAATTTTATAAGGCTGCCTGAAGGAAGCCGTAGGAAATGGTCTACAAATGGTTCGTAGGTTGTTCCCAGCTGTTTGGTCGGGTCATTGTGACCAAGCCTTAATTTTAGTCTTTAGAAGTAAAGAAAGAGTTTGAGGAGTGGGTTAAACTTAAAATCTGAAGTTGTATCAAACAAAAGTAAATCTGTGTATTAAAAATTCAAATTTTTACACCATTCTAGTAAAAATCTTTCTCTTAGTTGCAGACGACTGATTTTCCCTGATGTAAGAAGCCCTAGAAAAGCATGACCGTAATTTAACTGAGTGAAATGTGAAGATTTGGTTAACTCCAATCAAATGTGCTGCCAAAATTAACACTACACAAGGCACAGTGTTACTAGGTCACTTTTTTCATCCAAGTTCTGTCGAGTTGTCCTCTGGTCACTTCGTCTCTCCCAAAGGCGGTTTTCTGTCAGTCTGCTGTGGTCTCCATGAGCAGCTTTAGCACGGTAAATCTGGTTCTGACCTCACTAGCTAAGGTCTGAACCACTGCTAGTTTAATTTTCAATTGAATTCAGTTTATTTATATAGCGCCGATTCACAACAGATGTGGCACTTAACAAGAAGTCATTTCAATACATTTATACAAAAAAGTTTCCTATTTAAGGAATCCCAGAAGATTGCGCAAGTCATTGGCGTGAGTGTTACATGCTTCTGGCAGTGATATTTTGGAGTACAATTCTAAATCAGGGTTCTGCAGCCGTAAACCTATATGAAATTGTGGTGGGGGGGGGGGAATTAGAACTTTTGATAAATCTCTATTTTTTGTAAAAATACAAAAAATAATTTAGCAAAAAAAGTATGGTTCCATTTATTCTATGGATGTTGACATTTGTGAAAAGTGATGTAAAAAAAAAAAAAAAAAAACGAGTACCGACCTGCTAAGAAAAATAGATCTAAAAAATATTTCTGCTACTTTTATATGAAGGTAGATATGTACCAAAACGCATGTAGTTGTAGCATGTGATGTGAATACTTGTAGAATACCATTTGAGAACTTGAGCAATAGAAATCTGAAGTTATGTGTCAAACATCTATCTGAACACTTGTAGAATTGCAGTTGAGAACTTGAGCAACAAAAATCTGAAGTTCTATGTGAACCATCACAGAAGGGGGGGGAAAAAAGAATCACACACACAAACTGTATTTCAAATTGCACTAAAACCCCAAACATGTAAGACCCTGTGTGAAACAAATGCACTAGTGTCAGATTTTCACCTGGATAAAACTTTCACATTAACCTGTTCTGAATGTATAGTCAAATAAAAATATTCAAATCTCTGCTTTCATTTTTATACAAACATAATTACAGCTCTCCGCTTTTCATTAATCGTTTCCTACTATAAATATTTTTTTAGTGTGTACATTTTTGGTTAGAACTTCAACGTATTGATTTCAACCACTCGAATCTGCTGCTTAGTGCGCACA
Organism: Valencia hispanica; assembly: GCA_963556495.2. Classification (NCBI taxonomy): domain Eukaryota; kingdom Metazoa; phylum Chordata; class Actinopteri; order Cyprinodontiformes; family Valenciidae; genus Valencia; species Valencia hispanica. Next base: position 5,963,313 of record OY747702.1, read on the forward strand.
CATCAGCTACGACGAATCAAAGCGTGGTGAAAACAGTGCACTGAATTTTGGCACAATGTCTGCGAGATGTTTGTGCCAAACCTAACTTGTACTTGAAGGATAAGGGTAGGGGGGCGATGGGGGGGGAGTGATGACGTCATCAATAGATCAACCAATCAGAGCGAGAGGAAATAGACCCATGTCAACTTAATATTCCACTCCGGCCATTAATTTCTGCTTAAACGTTAAATGGTAACCATGGCAACGGAGACTCTACACTTTAGTCTCATTCCTCTTGAAAGAACTGAAAAGTTGGTTAAATCTATTCAAAAACATTAGTTAGCTCGGTGGAAGTTGCAGATCCCTGTTCTTAATCATCAGAAATAGCTGTTGATAGATCTGCATATCAGTCCTTAGGGCCGTGCACACACATTCACAATGCAATCGTGCAATAAAAGCAGACTCTTACCTTTGGTGTTTTGAGCACAAACTGATGTTTGCCGTCATCTCCTCCCAACCGAGCCTTCAGCTCAAGCAGCTTGGCTACTTCTTCATCGATCTGCCACACCCACCCACACACACACACACACACAGAAATTAAAATATGTCACAATACTTTCTCTGGCACCATGATGAATAAACCTGAATATTCTCCTGCGATGCAAACCCACCTACCTGAGCCACAGTGATGCCAGAGACAGAACGCAGGTGTTGGAGACGCAGCGCAGTCCGAAACACCACCAGACCAGAGCAGCCACGAACACAGGACAAAGCCAGCATGGTCAACCAACAGGTGGAACACAAAAGAATGAATAAAAAGTTCCAAAAAGTGGGCAGGGCAAAGTTCAGGAATACATCATGGTAACAGCAATCCCAAGTGGAGAAGCAGGAAGTGAGTAGTGGAGCGCCGTCCAGATGGGTCAGATCACCCGCAGGTGTGAGGAAGATGGTCGAGATCAAGGATCCAGCAGGAAGACGTCATCCAGGGCCAGGCAGGGAGAACAGGAGAAAAGTGGTAAGCAACCCTAGCACTAGGGAAGGGCGGGGTATGACGCATCATCATCACCACAGCGTGGAGGATAGAACATGAGATGTAGCAAGTCAATCAAAACTGCACCCCCGGGCACAGACAAAACACAGAATTTAGAACACGCCATAATCTGAACACAGCAAGACAAAAACACTTTAGGTAATCTCAGAGGGTTAAGAACAGCTACAGACAGCAGAAACATCACGTTTATTGGTTTCCCTCTCTAACCTTTTATCAATATGCATCCATCCCCCTTCTTAGGCCCAGCAGGTTCTAAATAATGGTTGGAATGAAAGCCCAGTAGGCCCATAGACTGTCATTGGTCATCAGTGGGTGAGAGGCAGGGTCCACCCTGGACAGGTCACCAGTCCATCACAGAGAGTGAGAAAAGCTTATTTACAGTAGATTGCAGACATTTAGGAACGGATGCAAATTAATAAGATCTGGTTGAGAAAGTAAAACAATGAACATCACTCCCTCTCTCACACTGCAATGCAGTTTAACATCAATGTGTGCTAATATGCTGTTTCCATAATACATTTGCTTTAATTTAACTAATCTCAGCTTCATTTACAGCCTGTTTGATTCATTTATTCCTTCTTTTTTTCCCCTCTGAAGTCAAACACAGCTGTTTCATCTGGAGGTTTATGAGCAACTATCCTCTCACTATACTTCCATCCATTTTAAAAAGAAACTGACTGTCTGGTTACCAGCATTGCTGACAATGCATATACACTGTAGTAAACCAGCTTGACAAAGAGGAGTCCTTACAAGTACACATGAACATCAGTCTGTTTTAGTAGACTTGATCCAGGATATTTGAGTTTTTCACATTTAAAGGAACATTTTTGATGGCTGCTCCTGAGTTTTCCTTTCATTTAAACACGAGCCATTGAATCAGTGTTCCAGTCCCACTGTCTTCAAGGACCAGATAAAGCAGAGTACCTGCTGAAAGGAGACTCTCCTTGAACATTATATATATATATATATATATATATATATATATATATATATATATATTGGAATGATGTATGTGCTGTCCTGGTGTCTCCTTGGGTTATACTTTCATGATTATCCTGCAGGGTATGAGACAGCTGATTATTGTGCGGGAATGAAAGAAGCAGAAAAATCTGCTGTAACTTCCGCATCTTAATGCATCGGTTGTGCTTCATTCGAATAATTCTGCTAAAAGACAAAGCGGGCGTTTAGGAGTAAGTTTTCCTTTTAACTTAAAGCGATGGAAGTCTGTTTAAATCCCCCAGATGTCACCATGTTAGCATAGCCGCTCCAGCTAGCAGTCAGCTGGTTAGCTTCAGCTAGGCGAAAACACCGACTGCTTTCGGTCACTCCTCCTATTAGACGGGCACGTAATGAGGGTTCCTTGAGCTTTCTCGTGTCTGCCGCACTCATGGACTCAAAAACACAACATTTCATGCTATTCTGTCCATGGGGGTAGCGGGGAACTAACAGCAAAGGCTGAGTAATAGTGTTTAGCGCATGGTTTTCAGCCTGAGCTGCGTGGATATGGATGACAGTTTTCTGTGGGTGATGATAATGATGAAGAGCTCCCTTTCCTTAGTGCTATGAACTTCACCGCGTGTTTCCAGACATGGTGGGAAAGCTAAATGTGGGAACTGACCTGTTCTTTGCTCGCCTTTTCAGATTTTAACTTCCGAACGACCTCCCCCTGGACTTTAATGGCCTCTTGGATCTGTGTTTTGTCTTCCATAGCTTGATGATTCATGAAGGTTGACCAGCTGTAGATCAGCCCGCCTGCAGTGTGGAGCTGTTCAGCGGCTGTCAAGAACCTGGGCAGAGGAAGGCGGAAACGCTCGTAGGGACAGCTTCCGCTTTGTATTTCCAAAATAAAACAGCAATACGGTATGGGGTGCCACCATGGATATTGTTCAGAATTATCTCATATATAAAAGTTGCAAATAAACTACAGAAAAAACTTACATTTCATACACACTAGGTGAAAACTTTTTATAAATATGACAATTTTTCATATAAACTAGCCAAATATTTTCTGATGAGCTGTTATTTATTTATTTTTACCATATTTCCATTTTGTGAGCGATGCCGCGCTGCTCGGTGAATCGGCTCCAGACTCAACACCCGGACAAGCTCCTGCTTGTAAGTGGGGACTTTAAAGAGTAACTAAACCCCAAAACAACGTTTTTTTTTGCTTCTAAACTGTATAAATGGGTCTTTACCAATGCAATCTTTCAGTTTCTGGGGAGTTTTTTACATTTTCGTGTAAACTTGTTTAATTCTACACTTTTTGGTCTAAAAATGTCTTAGTGCTGCCCTCTTAGGGTTGAACGGTGGCTACTGCATTTGAATTTTGTGATTGGTGGAGAGCGGTACATCTTTACGTCACAGGCATTGACTGTGTCACAGCAGTCATGGTCTCACAGACACGCCCCGTGGGTTTGGGTATAAAACTATCAGACATACCGGCTAGTGAAGGGAATTGCAGCTCTTTTTGAAGAGCCATTTATTTTGGCTCGGCTCCCAAGTGGCTCCTCAGATTTTCTGTTGCTTAAAGTGTATGTATCACCAAAGTTAATGCGAAACGATGTGTACCAAATGTACCAAAACAAGCGGGGGGGAATGAAAAAAAAAATACAGCTCCCAGTGACGAACCGGCTCCCATCGTTCACTTCAAAGAGTTGGCTCTTAGAGCCGGTTCGTACGCGACCGACACATCACTAATAACGGCCCCGTGGCGAGTTTGGAGTTGGATTGCGTTTTTCAGGTTACCATTATTATCACATTAGCACTTAGTTAGCATAGCTAACATACTGTTTGAACGTTAGCCTATGGGTTAGGGGTAACGTTAGCCTATCGTTAACGCTACCACTTAGAAACTGGACCCATCCTGTCTCTCTCTCTCAGCAGCAACGCCAGCCTCGGGCAGTGCTGACTCAGCGCCCCAAGCCAGCGGCTCAAATTGATACGGCTCGCGGCTGCTGGGCTCCATAAAGCCTCCCTCTACTCCTCTATCTCTGGTGACGGCGGAGGAGATCCGCTGGCTCAGGGCGCCGAGCCCGGTGCTGCTGAGGCAGAGGAAGACAGGAGGAATCCAGTCTCTGAGTGGTAATGCTAACATAGGCTAACGTTCAAAACAGATGAATGTTGATCAGATCGATCAGTCACAAAACTGCCAACGTCGCTTTGATCACTGTCCATGTTTCAGTGTCAGATTAAGCGAGCTGTCACTGTCCTCCTGAACACACCCCCACGTTCCCCCCTCCGCTCATCCTCCACACTTGGCCATACCCCTCCATTCTTCCTAGCACCGCCCACTTTGTATAATTTTTCAAATGTTGTCTGGGGGCGGGGTTATGATTTTTCAGGGGGTTCAGTTGCACTTTAACCATGCCTCACCCTCCTTCACTCTCCCTACATGAATGGACCCAATGAAGGTCTGATAATAATCTGATCCTGCCACTCCCTCAATACACACCCAGGGTGAGAAGAGAGCCTGCACGGAAGTCAGAAGTATGGACAGGGGAATCAAGTGAGAGACTGAGGGACTGTTTTCAGTCTACCGACTGGGAGACGCTCTGTGAATTGTATATTTATATTTATTTATGTGCAGTTCCTTTTGTAAACTAAATGTTTGTATTTTATTCTACTTATTTTATCTTCAACCAGTGGTGTCTATCTTTTACCTCTTCACCTTATTGCTTTTTTTTTGCTAATGCTGCTGTAGCATGTGAATTTTGGGATCAATAAAGTATTTCTAATTCTAATATTGCTTGAAATGCTCTTCACATACTGATAGCAACCAATAAATTAGGCATTTTGTAAAAATAATGAAAAATTATGATTGCCTCTGAAGCTTACAATCTTGGAAAAACCTCATCCAATCGTCTTGCACTGCCCTTTCTAAATGATTGGCTCCTGAGCCATCCATCAAACCACCCCCTCACACTATTCTTCCCCCTGCTGTGTACCCCTCTTTGTGCATGCATGGCGTACTTGGCTTGGAGCACTTAACAGGAAGTGAAGGCGAAGCTAGACCTAGGTTAACTATTTTAGCTTTCATACTAAATTGGTATACATTTAAAGACCCACTCCGATGAAAATCATGTTTTTCTAAGTGTTAACATGTTCTTGTGGCATTTTTCTGATGCTAGAGGACATATCTTGAGAAAATTAAGCTCAAAGTTGTATTTCTGAGTATTTCTGCATTCAAATGGCTGTGAATCAGTAGCAGACAATGCCGGCTAAAATAGACTGGAGTTGTTACGTAGTTGTTACACAAGCTCCTACTCCACCCCTCCCCGCCCGCTCAGGTTCTGAGGAGTAGAGAAGACGATGGCGGATCAACACCTGTGTGCTGTAGCGGGTTGCAATCTACAGTCTATGGTTGCAATACATTGCTGAATAAAACAGCCCCTTTCTTTAAATCTACTGCCTTGTGCTGTTACTGCTTGGTACTACTAGATGTCCACTACATATAGCTTCAATACTGGCGTCATTTATGGCTGTGTTTCTGAAAAAAATGGGAGAAAAAAAGGTTTGAAACCAGACACCAGCTGCTGAGCTCGAGATTCTACTGAGTGCGAGCGAGAGAGCAGAGCGGGAGAGGAGAGAAAAGCGACAGCAGCGATTGCAGGATGGACGGATAGAGAGACGGTTAGCGATTTTTATAACCAAAAACAAAATACCCAGGGGTCTCATTTATAAAACATTGCGTAGAATCCTACTAAAAGTGTACGTACGACCAAAACAAAAAGTTTGCGTACTCCAAAAAGATTTCTGATTTATAAAACCATGCCTATGCACAGGTGTAAGCAATTTCCCCTTTATAAATCACAGTCTTCTTGGAAGTTTGCGCACGTGAATTTGGCTCATATCCCGCCCTGAACACGCCCAAATCCGGCTATTAAAGGTCAATGCAAAGCAGGACATGAATATGGATGCATATGAAGAAGAGGGGAAATATGGCAACAACAAAAAAAACCAAGAAGAGAAAGTTTACGGAGATAGAGATTGAAGTGCTAGTTGGTGAAGTGGAGGCTAGAAGAGACATTTTATTTTGGTGGACACAGCAGTGGTGTCACAAATAAAAGGAAGAACTGAGAGTGGCAGCATGTGGCGTCAGTGCAACTGACAGGACGGTACCCGAAATAAAAAAAAAGTGGTCGGACCTCAAAGTCGAGGCAAAAAATAACTTGCCTCCCACTGCCAGAGTAGGTCTGCTACTGGAGGGGGTACGTGTGCACCCGAGCTGACACCACTGGACAGGAAGATGGCAAGTATCATGGGAACATCAAGCGTGTACGGTATTGTGTCAGAGAAGGAGGGCGACACCGACCTGGCAGAAACGACAGAGGATCCCGGTGAAGCACCTTTTGTATGTATTTTATTACGTGGGTACGTTAACAAATTTGAGCATATTTTAAGGAGACAGACTAATATGCCAAGTCTTTTCAGCTCTTCCACAGTCGGTAGGTGGCGAGGATGAGGAGGCTGAGGAAGATGAGGTTGCCCAGCGTTCGGCTGCCCCCAGCACCAGTGCTGCCGGTGCTGGGGGTAGTGGTCATCCAGTAGTGGTCAGGTTCTGACTGAAGCTGTGATGCAGACACAGAGAGACACCATCAGCGCCATCAATTCTGTGACAAACGAGTTAAAGGAAATAAAGAGTGTGCTGTGCGACATAGTGACAGCCACTACCTAAGTAGTGTACTACATTTAAGTACCTTAAATGATACAATAAAAAATTTTAATAAATGAACCTTGTCGTTGTTATCTCAAACGCCGCATTACATCCTGGCGGATCCTTGCTCCCTGGGTGAAGGCTTCCTGTCTAGGAGGAGGCGGCTGTGGGTCGGGGTTCTCATGCTGGGGAGGTAGGCCAGGAGGGAGGGTAATTCCAATTCTCAGTGCCATGTTATGAAGAATTCCACATGCCCTCGCGATCTTGCAGACCTTTGTAGGGTGGTATAGTAGTCTGCCACCCGAGGCATCCAATAACCGCCACCTACATTTTAACAGGCCTATGGCACGCTCCCCGACTGAGCACGCACACGTGTGACAGGAGTTGTAGCCCATTTCCTCTGCTGTCTGTGGGTCTGGGAACGGGGACAGAAGCCAGCTCCTGAGAGGGTAGCCACTATCGCCTGCAAGTGATAACACGTTTAATTCAGGCGTCAACAACCAGCATTTCTAATGACGGTGAGGACTTACCGAGCAGCCAGCCATCACGCACAGCGCCTGCCTGCAGTCTGTTCCCTACACTGCTGTGTGTCAAGATAAAGGAGTCGTGTGTTGACCCAGGCCATCGTGCTACCATATTAGTGATCATCATGTGTGAATCACATATGATTTGCACATTAATACTGTGTACATGTTTCCGATTAACGAAAACAAATTCATCCTCGGACGGGGCCCTTATAGCAATATGGGTGCAGTCAATTGCGCTGATTATGTTTGGGAAACCGGACATTGCTGCAAATTGCATCTTAATTTCGGCCTGCTCCCCCACAGTATATGGAAACGTTATGTATCGCCTGCTTATTTTAATGATCCCATCCAAGACTGCAGGGATTATTGCACTCAGGGACGGCTGTGACATCCCAGACCTAGTAAATAAATATAACATATTTGAAGGCATTATTTCCAAAAAGGGACTTTGGGCAGAATAGTAAGAATCATGTCTCTCAGACACATACCTGTCGGCTAATTCCCGCTGGTAACAACCAGTTGCAAGAAACCCCAGAGTGGTGAGCACCTGCAGCTGGACCGGAATGGCACGGTTCTGCCTGGACGGTCTCTCCAAAACCGGGCCCAATTCAGCACAGAGATCCAAGAGCACAGCTCTAGGGAATCTGAATCTGCTTATTAGCCAGTCATCATCATGGGCAAGGAGGTCCGCATGATCCCTGAACACGCATTCTCTCCTAATCCTTCCATTTGCAAAATCTTCTAGCAACGCCAGTGCATCCATCTCAAATATTACGCTTGAAAGTAGTTGGGGTATTTCTATTGGCAGCAATAAGACTGATTGCTTCCTTCCTTGGCACAATTAACATGCCAATCAATTATATATGGTAGAGATGATTCAATTTATTAATTGGCATACAGTCCCGGCCCTTTTGTCTGAGTTTAAGGTTTTGAGATAAATTTTATGTATTTATTTACATTTTGAAAAATGTTTTTAGAAGAGCTATAGCTGACTGCAAAGCTACAATATAGATATCATTGCTGGTTTGGATGTTTATAATAACATGAATCCATAATTAATGTTTGGTGTGAGGTGAAATGATATGTGTGAGAGGAGTAATATGCAGTTTTGCTGCAGTTCACCACCTCACCAACTGCGTCGTCGATTCCCCCCATCTCCAAAATGTCCGTTCGCCCAGGTCAGAGTTGGCGTACAGGTGCGCACATTTTCCCGTCAAGTCTGTTTTTTATAAATGACAACTTTTGCTTTGAAAGTGGCGTACGCCAGTTTCAGGGGGGGGCTCTCTGTGCAAATGGCTCCGCCCACAACGCAGAGGCAATTTGCTAATGAGCTACTGCAGCTCTGCTGAAGCGAAATCCCAGAAAACTGCACAGGTTTTGTGATTTTGGCTAAAAACGGCATAATCATAATTTAAAGACCACTGAGAATGTTTAAAAAATAGCTCAAAATAGGATTGGAGTGGGACTTTAAGTGGGTGTGTTATGTTAGGAATTATAGCGGAAAATGTAAGAAGCACCTGTTATGGCAAAAAAAGTATCTCAGGGTTTCCATAATAAAGAAGACTTGAGTCCCAGATGGCGTTTAAGTATTTAATTCAAACATGTCTGGCCAGACCATGGAGGGAACAGAGTTACTCGTGCATCACCCTAACCAACCTTTCTAACTAACCGCTTAAATAGTATTCAGCAATCATTGTTTATCTCTGTAGATGTCTTCTCCAACCTTCACGCCCCGCCTCCAGAGTAACTGCTTTATGCGAGTCATAGCAACGCATAAAGCAGCTCATCCGAAGGCAGTCTGTTACTGACCCAGCGTCTGTCTCTCTGGTGACCTGACACATATATATCATAAACATTAAGTTGGAGCAATAACCTTGTCATTTTACCCTAGATGCAGTCACCAAACAGAGAATATACACTTAATTCCTAATTGCATAACAATTTTTCACCACACACCCAGCTGCAGACAAGATGGCGGATAAACGTCTAGTCTGTACCAGAAGGTCCCAAGCAGAAGTTGTTTTCGTTCATGGGGCTGGAAAGAAGGGTGTATATTTTGTTTAGCCGGAGATGATGGAGACATGGCAGAGAGAAAGAACATAAGAGAAAGTGTTTTAATAATTCTCCAAGAAGTGTTATCTTCTGGAATATGCATTCTATAAAGGTAGCATGTCAAAGAATTAGAGGTGACATAAGGTGCTGTTTGTCATTTTTCTGCTGAGTTCTTCTATCTGAATGATTCAAAAGTCAGTGCTAACGTTAGCTTAGCTGAAGTAGGTGTCCATTTTAAACCAGAAACGTCGCAACTTCTTATTTTTACTTTTCTTAATGCTTCATTCAACATATTGGTGAATTACCTGTGTTTAATACCAGAACAGGACAATGAAACATCCTTTATTGTCCTACAGAGGGAAAATTAAACTGTAACAGCAACAAAGTGACAGGTAATTGAAGCATTTAGATTAACTCGAGAAAAGTATAAAAAACAGAATTAAGAATAATATATGTACAGTAAGGACACAATTACAAAACTAAAGTACTGTGCAATACAGACATTTCGGAATTGCGCCGCTCAAGGTGGCAGCATGTTGGAGTAGCTCTGTTACTTTTGTTGTTTGTTTTTCTTTTTAAAAACTTTATTCCTCCATTTCTGGCAGAAACAGTATATTTTTCAGACAACTGTTCTCTCTGGTTTTGAATGCTATGCAGCTGGAAGGATTTTTGCTGATACTTCTTTTACTTTTGGACATTTGTTATGATGCATAACCATAGCAGTGAGGTGGTTTACAACTGGAAGCATCTGATTAATATCACAAAAGCTCAAATAATACCTCAACAAATATTATTTTTCAAGTAATTTTAAATTCTTTTAAACACACAGAGAGACAAGTAGCTTTGCAATTATCCATCAGGTTTAAATAACTGATTGATTAGGATATTATGACTGAAGCAATTGTCAAAGAAAATGCTTTTTTCTTGAACTTAATCTTCCCGTTGATCCTAGGTTCCTGGGTTTCTCTCTGCCCCAATTTCAAGACTGAAAGCGATAAAGTGTTTAGTTGTTCTGATTTTTGCCTATTTCCTCAGATCTTTCAGCTACTGAGGGCCATTGAGGAGGCCACGGAAGTCGGATGCAAGATAAGGAAGGGGGAAATTACAGCTGCTGGATTTTGTTTTTGATGTTATGCTCCAAGAGGTAAGATGGTCTATTTGTGAAAATTTAGTAATTTATTTGGTGATTGTGCTCAACATTGAATTCCTTTGGAATGTAAAAAACAAAGCAGTGGATTCTTTGGAGCACCACAAGGTATGATTGGATCATTTCTCTGTTTTTCAGATCCTAATAAGCATCCTCGGAAACAAAGGAGTGATGAGGCTGCAGGATGAGATCCTGATGGCCAGGGCAGCCTTTTTATAAGTCTTCACGTCCATTTTGTTTATTTATTGTTCTTTTTTTACTTTTCTTTTTTAAGCTTTAGTTTCACTTGTTCATAATTTCTGTATAAGCTTTCCTTTGTTTTTATTTTGCTTTAGTTGATTTGGGGATTTAAAAAAATAAAGTTTACTGTAAAAATTAGAACTCTTGTCCTAATGTTACATGTATGATGGTGTTATGAAGAAAACTTTAGTCTTAAAATCTAATTTCAATGTTGTAGCAGGGTGGTTCTTGAATTTTATTTAAGTAAAATATTTTATGAGCAGTTAAAGACATGTTCGAGAGGGGGATGGCTAATGGCTTTCTGTTTTACAGCAGATCCAAAGAAGACTATGATAGGACACTGTCAGTTGTGAACCTCGCTGTCTTCTGTCCAGTATGTGAAAAACCATCCACTACGCTCAGCTGCTTTGAGAGCCTTGTTTGGACAATCAGCTTCAGGATCCATGGAACTATTCTCTTTTTGTACAGTTTCTTTTAGTCTCTGGTTCAGATGATGCTGTTCCAGCAGATGGCTACAACGTGGATTGTAGTTTTATAACAGACTTACAGAGGAAAGCAACGTCTTGCTGATAACATGGAAGGATCTCAGCTTCTACCAGAAGAGTCTGCCCTGCTCTTTTTTCTACATGCTTCTGTAGCATTTCCAATTTAGTCTGTTGTCCAGCTGAACCTCCAGGTAGCTGTAGACCTCCACCCCCTCAATTCCCAGGATGTAAGCAGTGCTTTGTTTATTCTTGTTTCTCCTAAAGTAACCCAGGAGGACTCTGAGTTATATCGGAAATCTGAGGTTTATAGTGTGAAGAGGAATGATGAGAATACAGTCCCTTTTGGTGTTCCTGTGCTGCTGACCTCAGACACACAACCTCGCAGTCTCACAAACTGGGATCTGTTTGATAGGTAGTTATAATGCTAAAAGGTTGTGGAGGTATCCACCTGGAATTACACATACATATAACAGAACATCTGGATCTTGTTAAGAGTGCTTGACAAATCTAAGTACATGAGGGTTGTCTTATTAGAGCGCAGGATGTTCTCACCATTACAAATTACACTGTATTTAAGATGCATCATACAAAAGCCAAGTAACCATTACTTCTTGTGTATTTGTAATATTTTATCTATTTCAATTCATATGATATAAACTCAGCAAAAAAAGAAACATCCCTTTTTCAGGACTGTGTATTTCAACAATAATGTTGTAAAAATCCAAATAAGTTTACAGATCTTCATTGTAAAGGGTGTAAACAATGTTTTCCATGCATGTTCAATTAACCATAATCATTTAACTAACATGCACCTGTGGAATGGTCGTTAAGACTTTAACAGCTTAAAGAAAGTAGGCATTTAAGGTCACAGTTCTAAAAACGCAGGACACTAAAGAGACTTGTCTACCGACTGTGAAAAACACCCAAAGATAGATGCCCAGGGTCCCTGCTCATCTGCGTGAACGTGCATTAGGCATGCTGCAGGGAGGCATGATGATGTGGCTAGGGCAATAAATTGCCATGTCCGCACTGTGAGACAGCGCTACAGGGAGACAGGAAGGACAGCTGATCATCCTCGCAGTGGAAGAGCACGTGTAACAACACCTGCACAGGATCGGTACATCCGAATATCACACCTGCATGACTATGGAGGACCAGGGGGGTCATTGGGCTCTCATTGGTTAGACACGAGCTATGCCGCTCAGCAAGGTCCACCCAAATGTGGCTGTCTAACCAATGAGAGAGCTGGTTACGTTCGAGGAGCAGCTGTGATTGGTTGAACTTAGTTTTCAGTGTGCTCAGGGACCAGGAGGGTCACTCGAATGCTAAATGGAGATGGTAAACCATTTAGGGAATTCAATTGCAAAAGGGATTTGAAAATGAGAGCCGGAAAGAGAAATGTTTGTAGAAAAGGGAATAACTTTTTTAAATGTATGAAAAGGAAGGATATTTACAATCTCATTTATTAATTGTGTTATTTAATTCTCAATTTCGAAATAGGATTTGAAAAACATTTTCAAATCACAGTATTTAATAATCAAATAATAAATACAATTTGCAATTCCTCTTTAGTATTTCAATTTAAAATGTGTAATTACAAAATGCTTTTCAAATTTGTCTTATTTGTATGGATTAATTGTTGAATTTGAAATTATATTTAGCAATCTATATTTTTAATTCACAATTAACCACTCATCGTCAAAATGCTGCATTGCTTTTCCAATGACCCCCGTAGTCCTCCAAACGTGACAGGTACAGGATGGCCACAACAACTGCCCGAGTCACACCAGGAACACACAATCCCTCCATCAGTGCTCAGACTGTCCGCAATAGGCTAAGAGAGGCTGGACTGAGGGCTTGTAGGCCTGTTTTAAGGCAGGTCCTTACCAGACATCACCAGCAACAACGCCGCCTATGGGCACAAACCCACCTTTGCTGGACCAGGCAAAAAGTGCTCTTCACTGATGAGTCACGGTTTTGTCTCACCAGGGTTGATGGACGGATTTGTGTTTATCGTCGAAGGAATGAGCGTTACACCGAGACCTGTACCCTGGAGCGGGATCGATTTGGAGGTGGGGGGTCCGTCATGGTCTGGGGCGGTATATCACATCACCATCGGACTGAGCTTGTTGTCATTGCAGACAATCTCAATGCCTTGTGGTAGAGGGTAGACATCCTCCTCCCTCATGTGGTACCCTTTATGCATGCTCATCCGGACATGATCCTCCAGGAGGACAATGCCACCAGCCATACTGCTCGTTCTGTGCGTGAGTTTCTGCATGACAGCAATGTCAGTGTTCTGCCATGGCCAGCGAAGAGCCCGGATCTCAATCCCATTGAGCATGTCTGGGACCTGTTGGATCGCAGGGTGAGGGCTAGGGCCATTCCCCCCAGAAATGTCCAGCAACTTGCAAGTGCCTTGGTGGAAGAGTGGGGTAACATCTCACAGCAAGAACTGACAAATCTGGTCCAGTCCATGAGGAGGAGATGCACTGCAGTACTTCAAGCAGCTAGAGGCCACACCAGATACTGACTGGTGACACACATTAAGTTTACTGAAAGTAAAAAGTTTCTTTTTTTGCTGAGTTTACTTTTAGAAATCCTGGGAACTACAAGTAAACCTGCAGTCTGAGAGCGAAGTGCTCTGTTGGGAACATATGAAATAATTAGATCTCTGATGTATGATGGAGCTTGATTATTAAGGGCTTTATATGTAAGAAGAAGGATCTTAAATTCTATTCTGGATTTAACAGGGAGCCAATGAAGGGAAGCTAAAACAGGAGAAATGTGATCTCTCTTTTAATATTCATCAGAACTCTTGCTGCCGCATTTTGGATCAACTGAAGGCTTTTAATGGCATTTTGTGGACTACCTGATAGTAAAGAATTACAGTAGTCCAGCCTTGAGGTAACAAATGCATGGACTAGTTTCTCAGCATCACTCCTGGACAGGAGGTTTCTAATTTTAGCAATATTCCGGAGGTGAAAGAAGGAAATCCTAGGAACCTGTTTAATATGGGTTTTAAATGTCAAGTCTTGGTCAAAATGGGGACTGGTGGCAACGCTGATTTCCCTTTGAGGAGGAGAAGGTGGTTCAGCGTCAGTGGTTCTAGGTCGTCCACATCGTCGGATGACTTGGTAAGGGGTCTGCTGTGAATACCAGCTTCCACTTCACACAGTGTGCAAACATTCATCATCAAATGATTGGAACTTCAGAAGATTGGTAAGTATTTTCCGCACTGTCCTTATCTGTCGCTCCCAGATTCCACCGTGGTGTGAACCAGCCGGCGGGTTGAAAATCCAAGTGATTCCTCTTTGCAGTAGAGCTTCAGAAATCTGAGACTGGTTCCAATCTTTCATCGCCTGGCGAATCTCGTGTTCTGCATCGACCAAGTTTGTTCCGTTATCAGATCTCAAGACTTCCACCTTTCCTCTTCTGGCCATAAATCATCTCACTGCATTTTTGCACGAGTCGGTGTCAAGTGAGTGTGCAATCTCGATATGAACTGCTCTTACTGTGAGACAAGTAAACAAGACTCCATAACGCTTGACTTACACACGCCCACGCCTAACTTAAAAGGGGCCAAAATAGTCCACACCGACTCTGGTGAACGATGGGCGTCAGGCAGTAGACGATCAGATGGTAAATTCGTCATCTTCTGTTCACTCACGGCAGCTCGAGCCTTTCGGCACCTTACACATCTTGAAAGCAGTTTTCTCACTGCTGCATTTCCTTTGCATATCCAGACCTTTTGTCTCAGCCGAGCAAGGGTATGGTTTCTCCCACTATGTCCTGTTTCCTCGTGAGCCCTCTGGATCATAAGGGTTGTGATGTGGTGGTCTTTGGCCAAAATAGCTGGATGCTTTGTGTGTTCCGGCAAGGCTGCCTGATGCAATCTTCCACCAACCCGGAGAACTCCATCTTGGAGGAAAGGATCGAACTTCACGAGGGAGCTGCTTTTTTTGATCTTCTCACCCTTCTGCAGGGTGAGAAGCTCTTCATGGAAAGTTTGACTTTGGCAGAACTGGATAACCAAATTTTCTGCTTCTCTGACGTCTTTGACGGTCAAATGGGTTCCTTTTACTGTGCCATTTCTGCATATATTTCTCGACTTGCTTTTCCTATCTTGTCTCTCTGAAGACTGGACTTGAGACATGAACGTCTTCCTTGCTTTACACACACTTCTAAGCAGCTCTTTCAGCCTTAACATCCAGGCGACCGCCTTCTTCAGGCTGTGCCAGTCGGAGTAGTGATGAGTCAGCTTGAAGAGAGGGTCTGTGCTTGAGTCAACAGCCTTGATGATGTTCGTGCTGATTGTTTGCTTCGCCTCAACATCGTCTTCACTTACCTCTCTTGAGAATTCTGATAAAACCGGCCAGTGAGACTCATTCTTGGCTAAGAAGTCAGGACCTTCAATCCAGTTGCGACACTTTAAAAATCCCCTTGAGGCGTGGTCAACTGGGTTGTAGGCCATGTTGACGTATCTCCACTGTGTATTTTCTCTTATCATCGACACTCTGTTTGCGACGAAAGTCTTAAATCGAGCACAGTTGTTGTCTATATATTGGAGGACTGTGGTGCTATCGGTCCATAATACAGACTCTTTTAAGTCCATTCAAATCTCACGCTTCATGAGCTTGTCCATTTTCACCGCGATGGTAGCTGTGTTGAGCTCCAGACGTGGGACAGTTACTGGTTTAAGTTGCGTCACTCTGGACTTTTCAAGAATAAACAAACAATAGACCTGACCGTGGCTGTTCTTAATGTGGAGGTATGTGACGACACCATAACCCTTTTCACTAGCGTCAGAAAAATGGTGCAGTTGTGCTGACATCACTGGACCAAATCCCTCAGGTTTTATGCACCTCCTCACAGAGAAGATAGCGAACAGGCTCAGGTCAGACAGCCAGGAGAACGATCTGTTTGCCACATTTTCTGGAATCTCCTCATCCCAGGTGAGTTTCATTTGACAGAGATTCTGGACGATGATTTCGTAAGAAGAACAAACGGCGACAGGAATCCAAGGGGGTCGTACACCGAGCTTACGACTGAGAGGATACCTCGTCTGGTGATGGGCGTGCTCTTCACCTGGATCTGGAACTTGAAGGAATCTGATTCTATGCACCAGTCCACTCCAAGGACCCTCTCCATAGGTAGTTCATCTCTGTCCAGATCGAGAATCTTGATCTCCTTCGCTTTTTCATGTTCGGGAAGTGATGAGAGCACCTTACGTTCGTTACCAGCCCACTTTGTCAAGTGAAATCCTCCACTCCCACAGGGTGTCACAAGGTCTTTGGTCAAAGTACTAGCCATCGTCTCGTTAGACATTGAGACCAGACAGTCATCCACATAGAAGGGCTCTAGGACTGCAGTCACTGGTTCAGGAGAGGCCCAGTTCTTCCCATCCTCTGCAGTTCGTCTTGAAGCATAGTTGGCACAGCTCAGACTTGACTTGGCCCCAAACACATGAACCACCATCTTGTATTCTTGCAGAGGCTGGGTCAGATCCCCCTGTGGCCACCAGAGGAATCTTAGAAGATTGGAGTCCTCATCGGGGACTCTTACCGAATAGTACATCGCTTCTATGTCAGAGATGAGTGCAATATGCTCGTGACGAAACCTCATCAAAACTCCAACCAAACTGTTAGTGAGGTCTGGCCCCTGTAACAGTTCCTCGTTCAGTGACTTCCCTTGGAATGAAGCAGCACAATCAAAAACCACCCGGAGCTTTCCCTTTTGTGGATGAATCACGCTGTGGTGTGGAACATACCATACTTTGCCATCATTACGCTTAAGCTCGTCTTCGGGAACCTCCACTGCATAACCTTTGTTCAGCAGGTCTGACAATAAGGCCTTGTAGTCATCATGGAAACTGGAGTTCTTTGTTAGTTTCTTTTTTAGGCTTAATGCACGTTGCACGGCAACACATCTGTTGTTTGGCATCACGAAGTTTCTGTTTCTTAGAGGCAACCCAATGCTATATTGACCATTTACTCTTTTCATTGTTTCAGTCACAGACTTCATGAACTCCACATCTTAATGCAACATTTCAGACTTCTCTTCGCAGGCTTGCTCCGGGAAGTCATGATTATGCTGCTGCAGCTGCATGATGTCTATGCCACTGACAGAGGTTCTGTTGACTGAAAACCTTTGACTGTAGTCGCTTGAATCGGCTTGTCCTGACTTGTGGTGAGCTTCATCTTTCTTGATCGGCCCATTAACTACCCAACCGAGGGTTGTACTGTGAGCAGGACTGTTGTCTTGGTCAACTCGAAGGCAGCTGGTCGATTTTGGCTTAACATCTGGAGTCCGATGTTTGGTGGTTGCTGCTGAGGTGGGTTGCATGTTTTTGTTAAGTAATGAATTCATACCATCGATGCCCACATTTTCGGTGCCGTCATATTCTTCCAGAACATGAATCTTTGCCGTGGCCTCAGCTATAGCGGTTTCAACATCTAGCACCTCCATTTGAGCCTTTAGCTGAATTTGTTTGGCCTTTAGCTGTGCTTCCATTTGAGCCTGTTCCATCTGTAGAGCTTGTTTTTTCTTAAGTGCAGCTGCACTGTCATCTGCATTCACATCTTCAGGTGGTGTTGCTTCATCTTTTGAAGTCACATGTTTAGCAGCAGCCAGTTCGTGAACAGCCTCGTTGCTTCATCTTGCTTCAATTATCCACTGCTCTATTCTGGTCAAAAGACTCTCAAACTTCGTAAGATTTGGCTCACTCCAATACTGATGATCAGCTTTCCTTTCATCGTCTTGATAACAGTTCACTAACTGCATTATTTAATTCGATAAGCTCATTCAGGAGTTTTGAGTAATCACTGAGATGATCCCTTTCAACTAGGAGTGCAACAATAACTTTTCTATTTGATCTGCTTTGGAGAAAAGGCGTGCCAATAGACTTTTTTTAGACATTTGTTTTTCCAGTTCATCTTCGAGAGCCTTTGTGGTCAACTTGATTCGTCTTTTAGAGTTCAGCTCGACATTGCCATCCATCTCAGATTCGTTTCCTGACATTTTAATCAGCTGTTGATGTTAGAATAGTCTTCTTAATTGTAAGCTCTTGCAAACTTCCAGAATCCAAATTAACAGTCCTTCAATTTAAGTCTTGAACATGTAAATGCTTTCAAAACAAGACTGTAGGGCTGTCTGTATTTCCAGAGTTGAACTAGAGTGTCTTGTGACTAAGACTATTGTTTAACAATATCTCTCATCTGAAAATGTCCTATGTGGTTACTTCTGGTAATCTAGGAACTCTTAAAAAAAATCTGGATCACTGGCTGGGTTCATTACAATGACGAAACTTCGTATTTCAAGGCTGTAAAATGTTCAATTCGCTCATTCATCCATATAATTTTGTGTATACTCCATTATCACAGCAGTCTTATGGAAGTCCGATCGGGCGCACAGCACGAGGCTCGCTGCACCTCACCAGGCTCTTCTCTCGCCCTCGGCGACTGTTTTCTACTAGTGTGGTGGCTAAAGTCGTTTTCCACATGTCAGTAAATCTTCTTTAACATGTTATTAACCACTCTAGACGGAAAGAATTAGTCTGTTACGCGTGTAAAGTTTGAACTACAACGGTAGAAAACAGTGTTCTCTCCATCTTTATTTTTGTTCTTCTTCACCATCCATAACACATTACACAGCACACCACTTCATAAATGGGGCGAGAGCTCCACACTGTGGTAAAAGCCCGCTACTCTCCTATTCTTCCCAGATAACATGCATGCTAAACGATGTGATGCATGTATCAATATAATAAACTGAAATGCAAACTATAAATAAAGAAGTGCATATATACCATAAACATAATCATTGTCATATTCAATAAACGTTCCCCAAACATTAAAGTAATATTACATCTAAATCTGAGTCCAACCACAGCATAGAAAATGGCACTAACAGAGACCATCTTCTTCAGTACAGCTTTTGTTTGCTCAAAACTGTTTCTCAATTTTATAGGAGAAGCCTTTTTTTCCTCGTTTCTAAAAAACTTCTATGTCCACATGCTAATAAAGAATTGCATTGTCTGTAATAAATGCTCTAATTAGTTCGCCAATAGGTCACCATTCCCCTATTTCCCATTGTTGGCCAAAAACATGCAAGGTTGAATTTGCATCTTCTGTTAGCAATATTAGTAATTAAATTATCGCTACCCAATTTACATACTTCAGTTAGAACTTCTATTTTCTTTCTCTTCCTAACAGATTTAGAAAACAATTTGGAGATAATAAAATAGCCACTACAGATTCTTCCTGTAGCTGGATCTATTATTTTATTTCATTTTTTAACAACTCAATCTCAGGTTTTGTCTCTGTGGAAAACAAAATTCCTCTAAATTCAGCACTTTCCTCTCCATCTGGCTTCATTCACTTCCCCTACTTTTTTCTTTTCATTCTCTATTCCCTTCAGCACAATCACATAATCAGTAACTGATTCTTCCACAATAAAACATTCATCACATTCTCCATTTCTTGGTCTCTGCTTATCTGCTCCTTCATGAAGATTCTACAAATTACTTTGTTATTATCATTATATATGGAGGGGTCTGTTGCTGGATGTCCAAAAATGTGGTCCCATTATTCAACTCAGATTGGGCCAGGGTCGGCAACCTTTCCCAATCTCAGATGTAGGTCCAGACATTTTTCCTACTTAATCAGACCCTTTCCTCTCAACACATAACATGATTTTTATCCAATTAGCAACAACTCCATTGAGTGTAAATATTGAAGTGTGTTCTTACTCGGTGTGTTACGGTAACTAAAGTTGAATTTTGGAGTGCGTTCCTAAATTCTGTACTACGGTAATCCCATTACGGAAAAAAAGTCCTCTTTTCTTTGAAGTCTTTAACCCAGCGCCTTGCGAGATTGTTCCCCTCACCATGTACCTTTCTGTCATTAAAATTTAGAGGCAAGCACCTGAAGCTGCCGCTTATCACAAAGAGTAAATCCACGTAGCCTACCCAACTGCTCCATAGTGCCTGTAGACAGGCCCCTGAATTTCAAAATATAATCACTCTGCTCATTTTTCGTCATTATTGAACCTTTTCTTTTCTACCATATGAGAGATCTCCCAGACATCCCATAAATATTATTAAAAATGTTAATTAAGTTCTTCAATTTTATTATTATAAAGTAACAGTTGCCTTGTACTTAGGAAATTCCAACCTTTTGGCAACAGCACTTCAATATACATGCAGGTCAACGTCCAGGTCTCTGGCTCTCTCAGAGAATGCACACAGCTCAGAAAACATAGTCCCCCTCTCCTTATCAGCTAGCAGGGGAGGTAGTGTTGGTTTAAATTTCCCCTCTGCATTCCTTTCGTTTACTGGCAAGTTTGGGTAACTTCTAAGAATGCTTGAAACGCATGGTGGATCTGGTTTTAGTTCTGGAGGAGGAGTGCTAGGAAAGCAATAAAAATTCAAACACAAGTCTTCTCCCTCTTTTGTATTTACCAAACCATCATTTTGCAAATTTCTAAACCTGTGTTTAAAAAAACTTCACATTTTTCAGTCAGCATTTTATCATTTTGGCTCAGCGCCATATTTCACCCAATAGTGGACTGAAGACTTACATCCTACAGGAAGCGCATTTACCAGTGCTGATGCACCCCCACCGCAGTTGGTTTGTTTATTCTGTGAACGTCTCTTCATTGAGGAAAAAGGGAAGGGGGTTGCTTGTTTGAGATAAATCAGGGGAAAGCGGTTTACCTTGCTCTTCAGAGGATTTAAAAAAATATGAAAGTGATAGTTTTATCTTTTACTTTCTTTAATGGAACTTTAGGAGAGAACAGAAATTTTAAACATTTGTCATTCTCCTGGGCAATGTTCCCTCTAAGCTGCGCCCATGCACAATTGTGCACTGCTGACACAGTCTTCGCGCACAGAAAACTGCACTGCGCACAAAAAAAACTTAACCTGAATTGAAAAAAACCAAAAAAACAACAAACATAATTATTTCTGTGCTATTTTCCAGTATGAATCAATGAGCATATGCACCGATTTACAGTTCCAGTGGTGCCCCTGCACCAGTCCAATTAGAAAAACACACACCCGCCCAAACCCGTTATCCCTGGTTATTGCCATATCAATGCGGCAGAGACCCGCACACTGACAAAACACAGATTAAAGATAGATCAACGAGCCGAATTAAAGCTCTTGAACTAAGAAGGAATCGTTTCTCATCCTTGTTAAATATTTCCATACTATTTTTGCGCCCAACGTGGGGCTGATCTGCAAGGTGTCCGGTGGCCTGACGCGGAGTCCAGAATGCGAGAAGGGGATGGAGAGGAATTTGACATGGAGGAGCAGTACGAACTGGAGTTTTATGAGTAATCTGTTTGCAGACGTGTGATGATCACCATTGAATCATGTTGTGAATTTGGTTTTCTGTTTTTCTGTGACTGAAATCTTGTAATTCCACCATGTGAGTTTGGCTATTCCGTGACCTCTCATCCCAGGTTCAGGTAGAAGGGAACTAAGAGTTTTATTTCTATTTTCATTTAAATTCTATTTTTTATTATTTACCACTACATCTTTGCTGGAGTCCAACCCCAGTCCTATTCTGTTTTACCATGGATTTTCATTGTGAGGTCACTGACCATCACTCAAAGATACCCAATCTTTGTCTTTATTTGCAAAGTCCCAGACTTGCATCAAAGGTCCCAGACTTGGCCGTGCATGGCCTCTCAGCAGTCAGCGGTCCCTTCCTGGAGATCAGTCAGATATTGGGATCCGGCTCGAAGGACCAAGAAATGTGAGGGTTAAAATAGCTTTCTGACACCTATAACATACAGAACATTCAACATCAACAAGGATAACCAGAAACCAGCAGTGTATTAAATGAGTCTTACTTGCAAAGCAAGGAGTGTACAATATGACACGGCAGTACACTCTGCCTTCAAACAGAATAGAGATCAGTTCTATAACTTCTTCCCACATTCCTGGAAACCCCCCACCAGTCATAAGGCTGTTGTCCCCTCCTTATCTGTTCAGGGGTTCATAGGGCAGACCAGCCTCAGAGCATGTGGATACAGACTAAATCATCACATCTCCATATCATTCTGCATACAATACTTCTCTACAAGCTTAGCAAAAGTAAACTACTGAAATAAATGTCATTACAATTTTCTTTCTTACAATATTTCTTAAGCTTCTCCGTTTGTGTTAAGTGTTTCTTGTAGTAAATTGATCTTATTTTCCCTCATTTGGCTGGGTTTCCAAGTTTAACATTTAAAGACATAACCTTTACCTCTTGTTGCTTTATATTTACCTATTCATATTGTTTTTTTTTAATCAGAATTCTCCTTCAGGTAAACAAAACAAAGCCAACCACTTTGGAAAATATAAACTCAGAACTTTTGGCTGGCAAAAATAACCACAGTGACTTCCAATATGAGATGTCTACAAAAAGACACCTCCTGTGTCTTGAGGGAATGCCTTCCTAAGAGGAAGGGCTCCCAACTAGTTATGAGTCTTAAGCTGGTAAGAACCCCTTTACCCGCACTAGTGTACATCCTCCCTTCTTTTGTCTCCCCTCTTCCAACCTGATTATTCTTAAACCATATATATTCAGGTTTAATACATTTAAACTTTATTTTCCCTTACTTGTGCTTATTTTTTTAATACCAGCTACTCTTGATCTTGCAGCCAGTTTTCTCTCATTCGTTGCTTTGTGTTGATATTCTTGCAGCCAGTCTCTGGCCAACCCAGGGCAGAACACACGTTGCTAATCCGTTCTCAGTCTCTCTGCGATGCAGGAGTCCTCCTACATCAAATCCACGGCTCCTCATGTGCGCTGTTACAATTTTTCGCTCCACTCTCGCAGTGCATTCGCATCTTGAGTTTGGAATTAAATCTTTGCTTCATGTTTTCCTTTATTGGCATGTAGACTATCCGCTGTTTGTTTTTGCTGTGTAGTCATTATCGAAATAGACCCTTTCAGCTCCAAACGTCACATTCTCCCATGGCTTTTTCAATATTTCTTTCGTTGCATATTGTTGGAAACTGATGACAATTGATTGAAGGGGCTGACCCACAGTCGGTTTCGATGCCAATGCTTTGTGAGCTCTTTGAATCTGCAGGTCCGCATATATTGCGAGTTCTTTCCGTAACCATTTGTCCATCAACTCTGTCATGTGGTCTGCAATTCGGCCCCTTCTTTCACACCATATACCCTTAGTGTCATGTTTGCAGGGTTTTCTCGACTCAAAAGGCAACAGCAAATTCAGAACACAGGACGGAAGTTGGATATGATAAAATTATATTTACAAAATAAATGTGAATGTCTCTGGTAGAACGCCAGGAAATGAGTCCATGGCAGCAGACGGAGGAACTGCAGCAGAAAATGGAAGTTAGTAGATGCAGATGGGAGAGTGAGGCAGAGAGTGGATGGCTACTCACAGGATGATCATGACATCTGATCTTTGGAAGAGGCAAGTAGGATCCTGTACCAGAGGTAGATGGAGACTGATGGAGATCTTGGCTGTGTGTGTTTGCAGGTGGAGCGGGCAGGCGGATGGAGAACAGACAGACCAGCGGAGGTAACGGTGCAGAAGCTGACCAGGAGGAAATCCAGAGTAGCGGGTAAGTAGTTTCCAGGAAAATCTTCAGACGGAGGGGAGATCAGAGAAGGAAAAAACTCTGGAGGACGAAGGTTTCTGAACCTGGATCTGAGAGGAAACCAGGAAGAATAAGCACACAAAATATCCAAAAGGTAACTTCAGGAACAAGGTTGGCCGTATTTACACGCTAGCAGCGAGAACAATCTGGCGTCAGCTTGAAGCTCCCGTCCCTCTTTTAAAGCTGGAGATGATGAGTCCAAACAAGCTCCACCTGCCGCCAATCAGCCACGCCCCTGCAGAGAAGGTAGGAGAGCAAACACAGCAGAAACACCAGCAGAACACAGGATCCCAACACTTAAATTGTTTCTTGTCGATCTTGTCTCCAGTTCTTCTAGTTTGTCCAAGATATTTCTTTGTTATTCCAGTAACTCCTGTTTCGCTATGTTAGCTTCAAAGCACTATTGTTGAAGTTCTTGTGTTCAAGTGTTCGTAGTGCCCAGTTTTTTATTCTGTTCTTTCATTTCTGTGGTTATTTTGTCAAATTTGTGGTCGATGTCTTCTTTGAGGTCATTCAGTTCTTTTCTCTTCCCAGTGGTGATTTCTTGTTTAAGTGTTTTTCGGTCAGTTTTCCGCTCAGTATGCAAGACCTGTATCTGGTTGCTAATGCTAGTTAGGCTGGCTTCTGGCATCAGTTCTTCATTTGCCTCCGGTGACGTCATTCTTTTTAAGTCTTTACCTGAGATATCTTGTTTTTTGTTCTTCATCTTTGTTGTTCCTCTGCTCATTGTTGTTTTTTTATCTTGATTTCTGTGTTTAATATGTTTTTAGCAGAGTTATTTATGTTGGTTATTGGGAGCTCCAACCTCACGTTTCCATAGTACTTCCTTTCCACCCGGAATTCTCCCCGTGTTTGACATTATTACGTGTGAAAGGAGGATTAGTTAATGTGAAAGCAGGCTTGTAGAAAGTTGTTGGGAGATGAATACTGGTGTATATGAGTCTGGCTTAAATCTTCTGTATGAAAGACTGCAGCGACCCAGAGTCAAATGGTCTTTTTATTGCTGTCCTAAACTTGCAGGGTTTTACACTTCCAGGAACATTGATGACAGATACCGGGTTTGGATTAGGTAGAGTGGGTGGGTATGTATGCGTGTGGTTATACTGGTGAACTCAACTCATATATTGAACATGTGAACCCACGCGGTCGAGTCTACAACAACACCCTAACTTTACACATGCTCCGAATTACGTGGCTGGGTAAGTTTCAATTGTCCACCTTAACACTAGATGGCGTATGCAGCAGGGAAATTTGCACAAGCCCTCTGACAAATCTTTTATGTCATGGTTCGAGTTTGCCTTTTATTATTCTTTCTTTTTTTGTTTGGTTTACTTGCGTTTTTAATTTGAGTTATTTAGTTGTTCTACACTTACACTTCTGCTTAGAGCATCTTGGTGGACTTATTTGCCCTTGTTTTAGAAGCTCATCCTTCCACCTGCTCTACACATCCAGAATCACCTCCTCTGTTTATATTCACCTCTCATTTTTCTCAGTTAAATCAGGTCAAATCATCATGCTGGATTTTGGTTTTAATGGGCATGCTGCAAAAGAACATTGTAGAGTCTTAAAGTCGGATTCATACTTGGCTTAAAAAGTATCCTTGCAAAAACCATGAAGGATTTCTACCTCAGATAAATAACTACCTCATAACTCGATCCAAACTTAAAGGCTTTTAGCTTATTTTAATCTACATTTAGTGATTTTGAAATACATCAAGTCAGATGATTCATAAATTTCAAATCTCTTTCATTAAAAAGATGAACAAATTAGTAAAATCTGCACAAAATTCTTCCTGCTAGGACTTTAAACTCTACATCAAAGCAACATCCTCCTGTTCAAACAGAGGTCACAGTGAGCAAACATTCAATATACAGACGTGCGCAGTAAACAAGCCTGTTTCCACAACTTTTGTAAGTATGTCTGTAAACTTTATTTATCAAATCAAATAAAACTGTGTTATGAACAATGACTACTGTAGTGTGTTAAAAGAGTTGAAATGGAGTCTTTCTTCAGAGTTTAAGCAGTTAAAAAGTTTAGGGCTCAGCAGCGGTTCAGGAGAGAAGCACTTTACTGCTGGGATAAGAGACTTCAGAAGTGTCTGGAGTCCAGACTTACTGCTAATTTCCATGGTTACATCTTATTGTGTTATGATACCTGCTGCTCATTGGTTAATGCAGTACTGTTTGTCTTCTGCTCTGGTTCAGTCCATGTTTATAGCTTATCAAGTCTTATCAGTTCACATTCCTTAAAGAGCCCTGCTTTAAGTAGCTATCAGGTCATTAGAATCTCTTCCTAATTTTACATTTTTATTTATATAGAATATAAATTTCTCAAGACAGTATGTAGATATAATCATAGACAAGCCTCTCTGCTAGAGAGTTTCTCAGGATTAGCATGGAGAATTGGGTGAAAGGGGTATCTGACTTCTTTCAGTTGCAGGTAGGACAATAAAGTCTCACTCACAGTAATTACCGGTACTCAAATTCTGAGGGCACCATTTGATTGTATCTACATGATCAAACATCATTCTTCTGTACTAAACAGTTCACATGTTTACCCTATTACAGGACCAAAGTAAATCCACACAGCATGGAGCTGTCTCCCCCTCCCACAGGGTTAGAAGCTGAGTGTGCAACCCTTTTCACCACTGGCTCCCTTCACTTCCTGCATGAGCTGATCTCTACATTTGATGAGGATGTGGAGCAGGTAACACAGCTGAAAAGGTCCTTTTTGTACTCGAGGAATTTGTGACAAGGTTCTACTTTCTTTTTTCTTCTTTAGATTCTCCAACTGAGAGTGTCCAGAAAGGCTCACCTGGATCTCTCAGGTGAGCTCCCAGATTTCTTGGAAAGCACCGCACACATAAGGGCAGACCCAGCCTGGAGAGTTCTCCCGGTCCCCTTCAGGCTCCAAAAACGGCACGTGGATATTGGAGATATGGCCCCCTGTGATACTCAGCGCTTCATCAGAGCTCTGCAGTCTCCAGCACAAGGCATACAGGTAAAACATATTCACTGTTTTTATCATAGAGCAGTACAGAAAATCAAACTTAATGAGGATCAAGCAGAAATGTTTTTATTTTTGCTTTCTTGTCCAGTTTGGCAATCAAGGTTTAAAACATTTTCTATAATAATTTCCATGTTCAACAGAAAAACACAATGTGTATTGTCGGCTTCTTATCATAATGTGCTCTGCAACTCACTTCCTGCTCAGAGAGGTGGGGGCGCCGAACTCCAAAACCCCAGCGGGAACTGTTTCAAAATAAGACCCAGAACTGAGAGACAGAGAGTAAAACAACACACGCAAACAGATATCTGTTTCACAAAGGACGCACCTGCAGATGGGAGCCAGAAAAGATCTGACTCGCTTCTCTACCAGGGTGTACCATTTTTATTTCAGAAGAACAAAGAACATATCACATGACTCCTCTCTCCTCCTTCTACATCTTGACAGGTCATTTATTTTCTCCTGACCGTACCAGGAACTAGAGTTATAACTGATCCTCCCTGCTTTCAGTTCATATCTTTACTCAAGAGTTTGTTTACTTAAAACCTTAAACCCTATAAAATACTGGTAAAAGAGTCATGTTTTACTACCCTGAATAATATAAACAGGCCTATTACTTCTAAAGCTTACTAAGATATAGTTAAAACATATATACTGCATAATAAAAAATAGCCCCCGAAAAGTAGAATACAACAGTATCCATCCCAAGCAGCACACAAACTCTTCAACGATTGTGGTTGCAATGTAACATGAAGGATTTTATGGGCCAAACAACACAAAAAAGTGCACAACTTGGAAGTTTAAGGAAAATGATTTAATGGTTTAAATTTTTTTAAACCAAAAAACTCTCAAACTTGATGTGCATTTTGTGTTTACCCCCCTTTAACTTAGACATCCCTAAATAGAATCCAGTGCTGGGTTGTTTTCAGAAGTCATTTAGGAGCATCTCATGGATCACAGTTCAATCTCAAAATGGAATCTGGGGGAGAATATTTAGGTATGAGCTAAATATTTATCTGGGAAATATTTAGTTTGGAATTGTGATAGTTATAAATTAATGAATAAGATGGTAAAAATATGACTTTGGAAAATGAACCACCATTTTGTTTATCTTGTGATAGGCTAAATACTCAAAATTATTTTTGTTAGTTTTTGACTCTGTAACTTTACAAATGGCACCCCATAAGAGCAGAATAGATCCCAAACAAGACATCAGGGATTTTAACTTTACTCTCCACAAGAATGAGTGACTATTCAATTAACACCTGTTATTTAATGATTAGATACTGAATCTGATTTTAATGCCCTTTCTGGGCTTTTTCTGTTGTGAACACACCTTTTGGTCTCTGAATGCTGGAAGCAAATACACAGTGGAGGCTAAAACTAAAATGAACAAAGTTTGTGTAGATTCTCAGAGAGTTTAAATGAAGGCAACTGGACTTTTTTGTTGTCTTGAAAACGTTTTGTCTCTCATGCAAGAGGCTTCTTCAGTTCTGAAAACTGGATTGGAATTATCAGATTTATAAATCTAAGGTTAAGGCTCACTAACGGGGCTATCGTTATACCTACTGTAATCAGCTTTCAAGCACTAAGCAATCTTGGTGATGTAGGAGTAGTTAACGGTGAAACGACCCCGGTTATGTAATTATGCGCTGTTTTGGTCACGTATGCCTTCACCTTAAGCCGTTTTCAGACAGAAGTTCTGGAATATTTGCAGACAATTCCATCCGGTCTTTAATTGGAGTTCTGTTTTCAAATACACCACTTTTTCCAGGAATATTTCCTTTCGGCTGCTTTCACACAGCAAGAAATGTACCGGAGGATCCTGATGAATGTCTGGGGGGTGGGGGGTGCGGGGGAGTGGGAGGTTGTATGTGGATATTACGTTAACTTAGTGCAGTAGGCGTACATGTCATTTCCCCAAACAAAGGGATTATTGCAAAGATGGTCGACGAAACAGCAGATCTACTCGCAGTGCTCGTCTTTGTGATGTGTGCAATTTTGCGCACATGGAAACGTTTAAGAGACATCGACGAATAAGCTGAAAGGAAAATAGTGACATTTATACGTCATGATCAATGCGTGCGCTCCCTGCATCGCCCCGCCCCCCCCCCCCCCCCCCCACACCGGAAGATTGCTTTCAGACACAAAAGCAAAACAGACGAATTCCGGAAAACTACCGTTTTTCATGGCCGTTTGAAAGGGGCTTTAGTTTAGATTAATAAATCTGATACTTACAATCCAGTTTACAGAACTGAAGAAGCCTCTTGGATGAGAGATGAAACATATTCAAGACAACAAGAAAAGTCCAGTTGCCTTTATTTAAACTCTCAAGAAGAAAAAAGAGATGGATGTTTTCTTGAAAACCTGGTCCTGATGCCAAGCTACAAACTTATGGAGGACTATGGGGTCATTGGAAAAGCAATACAGCATTTTGACGATGAGTGCTTAATTGTGAATTAAAAATCTAGATTGCTAAATATAATTTCAAATTCAACAATTACAAAAAAGACACATTTGAAAAGCATTTTATAGTTATACATTTTAAATCGAAATACTAAAGAGGAATTGCAAACTGTATTTATTATTTGATTATTAAATACTCTCTCATTGGTTAGACACGAGCTGTGCAGCTCGGCAATGGCCACCCAAATGTGGCTGTCTAACCAATGAGAGAGCTGGTTACATTCGACGAGCAACTGTGATTTGGTTGAACTTGGTTTTCAGTGTGCTCAGGGAACAGGAGGGTCACTCGAATGCAAAAAGGAGAGAGTAAACCATTTACGAAATACAATTGCAAGAAGGATTTGAAAATGAGAGCCGGAAAGAGAAAACGGATGTAGAAAAGGAAATAACTTTTTTAAATGTATGAAAAGAATAGATATTTACAATCTCATTTATTAATTGTGTTATTTAATTCACCATTTTGTAATAGGATTTGACATTTTCAAATCACAGTATTTTAATAATCAAATAATAAATACAATTTGCAATTCCTCTTTCGTATTTCAATTTAAAATGTGTAATTACAAAATGTTTTCAAATTTGTCTTTTTTTGTATGGATTAATTGTTGAATTTGAAATTATATTTAGCAATCTATATTTTTATTCACAATTAAGCACTCATCGTCAAAATGCTGTATTGCTTTTCCAATGACCCCCGTAGTCCTCCATACAAACTGTCCAACAAGGAGGAGACACATTAAAACAGTGACTGATCCGAATCTCAGCTTTCTGCATAGAATTGGCCCTTTGTTCAGGATGTCAGTGTTCTCTACTTTCTTCCAAATGCACAGTTGCATACATGTTAGAGATAACTTATAATTTGATGATGTGGGCAGTTTTCATTCATGTTTGAGCTTCTAGACCTCCACACAGCGGCCCCTTTATACCTGCACAACCCTTGCATTGTTTAAAACTTTGACTGCCAACATTTCTCTGGTTTAAACATTTGGCTGCTTTGTAGAAGTTGGATGAAATCTTCTTTTCACTTTCCTCAGGTTGACTTTGATGATGGGAACTGCCCAACTTTCCACAACCAGATCAAAGGTATTCACAATGTCATTCTGGCAGTGAACAGCCGGCTCTCTGGTGAGTGTCTGACTTTACACGTTATTCCCCTGCAGCCACTTTGCATTACACTAGAATATTTGCTAGGGTAAAAGACACAGAACACGTGTTCTCATGAGCCCCAATGTTCTTGGGATTCCCTTCTGTGAGAGCAGGTGTCCCACACATATCCCAGGCTCCAGTGCTGATGCTGCGTCCCCGTGCCTGGAACATGGTGGAGCACAACATGATGGTAACATGTTATAGCTACATTTGATTACACTCTTTAAGGCCATTTTGGATGCATAGATGTCACTCAGAGGTTTAGAGGTCTTCAACATGTTAATATTTGCTGCAACCAAATCCTCCAGGTGGAGGGAAAGGAGGCCCCTGGTCCTCTGTTTGACTTTGGACTCCTCATGTATCACTGTGGAAGGACACTGTTTGAGCACCAGAGTGGACCATTTTTCTACCTGTCAAAGGTAAACTCAAACACACAGACACAAACAGGCTTCTTCACTGGGTTTTACTTCAATGAAAGGGAGTATCTGAAACTAAATGTAGCTTTATAGCTACAGTCAAAATATGAATCTGCTTTCATCATAAACTCACCGTTATCAGGATGTTTCAAATTCCACGAAAAATTCCCCTTCCCCTCCAAAATGACTTACCCAACATAAATGGAGCATGTCTTCACGACTACAGGGCCTGAGAGAAAAATCGGTCTCAAAGTAAAGCTAAGACATGTCAGATAAACAGTATAGTGGCCTAGAAGGCTCTTTAAAGTCAAAAAGCCACAGCGCAAACAACAAAAGCCAAAACTAAAGTAATGCTAATGTCAAATTGACAATAAATAAATAAATGTGGAACTAAATAAATAAATTAGGTAATACATTTGTAAATAAATAAATATATATATAAATAAGGAAATAAATAACTACATTAATGTGGAAATAAATAAAATGTGAAATACATTTGTAAATAAATAAATTTGTAAATAAATAGAGAAATAAATAAATTTGTAATGCTTAATAATGTGCAATGTGCAGTGGAATGCATTGCAAAGCAATGCATTGCACTGCCTCCCATTTGCATGGCAGGCACCTATTATTCTTCACCTCGAAACTGGGCGCTCAAACTTTCTCCGTTAATGCGGGTCGTACCGTAGCATGCACCCCCATAATGGATATATCAAAACGTGCGGCTCGATCCCGGGAGGTGTGCTATTACTTTTATTGGTGATTGGAGTTACCATGGCGACATAATTAGCCAAAAATCATGCCCAAAAATACCATAGAAATGAATGGAGTCAGGTGTCGGAGCGATCATAAAAATCCCCTTTTTGAGGATTTACTCTGCCATCACACGTTCACTTAGAAAAACCATTAAACTTGTTCAGAAGTGAAGACGGGATGTTGATATCTGTTACGGTTTTTTAACAATTTGCCTCTGAGCGACCCAAAGTTTGCCCTAAATTTCAATTTTTAGAGTGTAACAGTCGTTAAGTCAGAGTGCGAGATTTTGTCATAGCTGGAACCCAAATGATTTTTTAACTCGCTGTCACAGTCACATATTTCATTCTATTGAAATGATTTTCGGGCATGTGAAAGGCACGGATTTATTTCCACACGATCTTTCATTTTTCTATGTCTAACCGTTCCTTTCTACACGCTCCAGAGTGCTCAGGCGGCGAAGAATTCCGACCATTTTCTCCTATACTTTAACATGGAGAATTCTGTGATTTTTTTTTTAAAGCTGAGCCTTCCTGTAAGTCATCTCTCTCTCGTTCGTTCTTGGACTGCGAACAATGTACAGAGTTGTACTTTTCCATGATCGAAGACGAAAAATAACTCTCACTGACGCTTCGAGAATTTTTCTGATACCTTGTACGGTTTTCAAACAGCTGCAATTTGTTCGGACCCCTTTTTGGAGTCAGAATTTGGCTTCATCAAAGGGAGACAACAGCTGTGTCACACACACATGCACCTGCCAGCTTTGCTGTTACTTAGCAACAGCACAACTGGCTTCTGAGGAGAACAAAAGGTCACTTAAGGTCATTAGAACTCTATTTGGACATGGAGTTAAGGCCTGATAGATTATTGGATTACCATTCGGAGAATTTTCTTATACATATGATACTCAATCAGCCTTAACTGACATCCATGATGGACTTTCAAAATAACACTCAGACAAGCTCTTCAAAATAAAAGCCCTCAGATTTTCAATAGAAGATCATAGTGGCTTTGTATGTTACACTACTATTGCAGGGAATGTTACAAGGAGGTTCTGTCTGTCTGTCTCTCTCAGCAGCAGCTGCTCCTGGCGTCTCTTTGGAGAAGAGCCCATTAAAGGTCACGAAAGGTCTAGTTAACACTAATAGTCATGAATGTAATGCCTCAAAGAACTGGATTAATAATGGGAGAATCACTATATATAGCTATCGATACTCAGCCAGCCTTAGACTTAGATTTAGACTCAACTTTATTTATCCCTTTGGGATGATTCCCTCAGGGAAATTAACATTTCCAGCAGCAAACTGTCCTCCCTATTTCCTCCTCCCCCCAAGTGAGGAGTTGAAGAGGGTGATTGCACGATGGACAAAGGAGTTCTTGTGTCTACTGGTCCTGCATTTGGGAAGAAGCAGTCTCTCACTGAACCGGCTCCTCTGGTTGCTGATGACAGAGTGCAGAGGATGGCTGGTGTTGTCAAGAATATCCAGCAGTTTGTCCAGTGTCCTCATCTCTGCCACCGTCACCAGAGAGTCCAGCTTCATGCCGACCACAGAGCCTGCCCGCTTGATCAGTTTATCCAGTCTGGATCTGTCCTTCTTGGATATGCTGCCCCCCCAGCACACCACGGTGTAAAAGAGGACGCTGGCAACCACAGACTGGTAAAACATTCCTAGCAGTTTGCTGCAGATGTTAAAAGACCGCATGTCTCCTCAGGAAGTACAGCCTGCTCTGTGTCTTCGCTTACAGGTGGCTGGTGTGTGTTGTCCAGTCCAGTTTTTTATCCAGCCACAGCCCTAATTGGACTTTGTCTCTCTTTCTCTGTCTCCCTGTCTCTCTCCATCTGTCTGTCTATTAATTAGTTTACTTAATAGGCACATTCTTTATTCTGGCCACAACTCCATTTCCCATATTCAGTCAGGTTTTAGAGCTCATCATAGCACTGAAACAGCACTGGTGAAGGTTACTAATGATATTCTCATGGCCTCAGATAATGGACTTGTGTCTGTTCTGGTTTTGTTAGATCTCAGTGCTGCTTTTGACACAGTCGATCATAATATTCTCTTAGAAAGGCTTGAACATGTTGCAGGGATCAAAGGAACAGCACTAGGCTGGTTTAAATCATATTTGTCTGATAGATTCCAGTTTGTTCATCTAAATGATAAATCTTCTTCACTCTCAAGGGTTACTTGTGGAGTTCCACAGGGTTCTGTGCTTGGACCAATTCTGTTCACCATATATATGCTCCCAATTGGTAGAATCATTAGACAGCATGGGATAAATTTCCACAGCTATGCAGATGATACACAACTATATTTATCCATAAATCCTGATGAACCCAGTCAGTTAGGTAGATTACAGGCATGTCTGGAAGACATAAAAACATGGATGACCCTAAACTTTTTGCTTTTAAATTCTGACAAAACTTCTGTCTTTGGACCAGAAGTTCTTAAACAGAAACTGATTAGTCAATCACTTCATCTGGATGGCATTAAATTGGCCCCCAGTAATAACGTAAAGAACCTCGGCATTATTTTTGACCAATACTTGACATTTAAATCCCATATTAAACACTTTTTTCACATATTGCTTCGAGGTTATTGATAACATTATAGCTAGCATTAGCATGCTAGTTAGCATTAGCATGCTAGCTAATGTTAGCATTTTTGCAAATTTTTTAATTTTGCTTAACTTTTTCTACTCATGCCTTCGAAGCTAATGATTACATGTTAGCTACCATTAGCATGGTAGTTAGCATTAGCATGCTAGCTCATGTTAGCATTTTAGCTGATTTTGAATTTTGCAAAACTTTTTCTACACGACTGCGATGCTAATGATTACATGCTAGTTAACATTAGCATGCCAGCTGATGTTAGCATTTTAGCTAACTTTTTTAATATTCTTAACTCTTCTTAGTGATTACTTTGCCGCAAATGATTACATGTTAGCTAGCATTAGCATGCTAGTGAGCATTAGCATGCTAGCTCATGTTAGCATTTTAGCTAATTCTTTATTTTTGCTCAACCTTTTCTACTCATTGCTTTGAGAATATTGATAACATGCTAGCTAGTATTAGCATGCTAGTTGGCATTACTTATGACTGCTTATAATTGCTTGTTTGGTTTTAATTTATTTAAGCTTTGAAGCTCGATACATATATCTTGCTGAAGCTAACTCTGTAACAGAACCTCTGATTGGGGGTCTGTGGCGGGGCCTGACACCACGTGGCAGGCCGCGTTTAAATTTCCTGAAATTTTCTAGTTTATTTTGATATTTACTTATTTATTTCCTTCCACATAAATAAATGTGAAATTATTTATTTCCACATTTATTTATTTCCACAGTGTTAGAAACACCCCCCTTATTAGAATACACTTCATTAAATAAATAAATGTGTAAAATAAATAAATAAATGTGCAAATAAATAATTACTTTTATTTTCTCCCACATTTATTTGTTTATTTACACATTTATTTATTTATTGTCAGTTTTGGCTGGGAAAGTCCTCCATAAAGTAGGTGCTAAAAGTTCACCATAAATTATTTTAGCATTAATGTGGCTGTTGCTTTTTGTTGACCCTTCTGGGCCACTGTAAAATTCACATGGAACACAAACAATTTCAAAAGACAACATCGAGCTTTTTATGATGGTGGACATTTGCAATGGAAATACTTGTTTATTCATGGACACCTTGTTGAGCAAAGAGGCTTCTTCACTCCCTAACAGGTCACTAACAGCAGGCAAATAATGCCTAATGGAATTTTGAGCAACACTGATGAGTCGACGCATACATGCGTACATACATGCCTGTATGTAGCTCAGCTCATAGAGTGAGACCCCATAAACGGTGCTTGTATCACTTTAAGAAGTAGTCACGTGTCTAATACGGCTGCTGTTTCACCTGTCACTGAAGCAACTGTTTAAAAGTAAGACCATCTCCATCTGTCTATAGGATGCATTTCTGCTAAAAGTGCTTTTTTTAAAATGTTTTTGTGGACTTCATTTAACAGTGGACAGCAAATAGAAGGGGGGGGGAGACCTGCGGTAAAGGTCATGGGAAATGGGAGGACCGCGGTGAGAACTGAGGCCACCATACATGGTGCGTCCACACCAACCACTGAGCTATGCGCCCAGAAGTAGATCTTTTGAACCAAGATTATCCCCAGAAAGCCACTGTTACATCATGGAGCCCGAAAGAAAATGGGAGGTTTCTGCCATGTGGTATCATTTTGATCATACATCGGCAAATAAGTTATTTGTTTTTATTTCCTGGTTTCATTCTGTTACTTTCAGTTTCTGGTTGATCTATCAGAATTTCAGTCCATTTCAAAATTACTCTGGCTCCAGTGTAAAGCGCTTTGAGTGGTCAGTATGACTAGAAGAGCGCTAAATAAGTTCTGTCCATTTACTGTAGTTCTTTGAGGAGGAACCTTTCTGGTGACTGATTACAGCCGCTGTTAAAATAAAATCCTCACTCATCCTATCTGCCTAAATGTTCCCAACACAGGAAAACAAATGAATGAATGGTTAGTAAATACTTTTAGAACCTTTAAAGCAAAGGTTCATGGGAGTTTTTCAAAAGAGCTTTTCTAGCTTCCTGCAGCAGCTGCAGATGCGACTTTAAAACTAAGGTATTCATTTACAGCAACAAGTTTTTTTTTCCGTTGCTTCACTGTTCTTTTTTTTTCAGCTTAACCACATTTTTCAGCTTTTCCTTTCTCAAACATACACTGTTTATTGGTGGTATGTTTGCATGTTTCAGTGTTGCTTTCATTTGCAGATGGAGAGCTTGATGGAGGCCAGGCTGTGGAACAACATATTTGTCTGGACACAACAAAAGGTCTGACTGCTATAATTAACTTTTAACTATTAGAATTGTTCATCTTTATTAGTTTGAAAATGAAAATGCATTTCTGCAAATGCATTTTCATTTTCAACTTTAACATTTCAAATTGAATTTTGTAACTATTTTGCTGGGGTGCAATTTGAAAATTAAATCTTAAAAGCCCTTTTCTATTTAATTTTAATTAAGTTACAGAATGAGCACTGTTGAATTGTAAAATGAAAAAGCAGTTAGGATGATTCGTTTTTAATTTTATGAGTCAAAAATGGCATTTGTATTCAGAATATGAAAAAGCATTTCTTCCAATGCATTTTATTTTTCAACTTTGACATTTCAAAATGAATTTTGTAACTATTTTGCTGGGATGCAATTTGAAAATTAAATCTTAAATGTCCTTTTCTATTTAATTTTAATGAAGTTACAGAATGAGCAATGTTGAATTGTAAAATGAAAAAGCAGTTTGGATAATTTCTTTTTAATTTTATTTATGAGTCAAAAATAGCAGCTAGATTTTGAAAATGAAAAAGCATTTGTGCTAATCCATTTTAATTTGATTTATGTTACACATACGCTTCCATATACATCTGCCTTTAATATATAAAACTTAATGACCAAAATATTACAACGTTTTTCTTCTGCAATAGAAACATCTACCTTTTATTTTAAACTGAACATTTTAAAGGCAGATTAGAATTATACAGGTGAAACTTAAAAATTAGAATATTGTGCAAAAGTTGTTTTATTTCAGTTATTCAACTTAAAAGGGAAAACTAATACATGATATCAACTCATTGCAAAGGGAGAAATTTCAAGCCTTTATTTGTTATAATTTTGATGATTACGGCTTACAGTTTATGAAAACCCCAAATTCAAAATCTCAGAAAATTAGAATATTACATGAAGTTCCTAAAACAAGGATTTTGAATAAAAAAATGTCAGCCCTCTGAAAAGTATAATCATACATATGTACTTAGTACTTGGTTTGGGCCCCTTTTGAATCAATTACTGCCTCAATGCGGCGTGGCATCGATATTATCAGCCTCATTGTTCGGTCTCATGTCTCTCATCTTTCTCTTGGCAATGCCCCATAGATTCTCTATGGGGTTCAGGTCAGACAAGTTTGCTGGCCAATCAAGCACAGTAATCCCATGGTCACTGAACCAGGTTTTTGTACTTTTGGCAGTGTGGGCAGGTGCCAAGACCTGCTAGAAAATGAAGTCAGCATCTGCTCATCTGCAGAAGGAAGCATGAAGTGCTTCAAAATGTCCTGGTAGATGGCTGCGTTGACTCTGGACTTAATAAAACGCAGTGGACCAATAGCATTAGATGACATGGCTCCTCAACACAGGCTGTGGAAACTTTACCCTGAACTTCAAGCATCTTGGATTGTGTGCCTCTCCATTCTTCCTCCAGACTCTGGGACCTTAGTTTCTAATTGAGATGCAAAATTTGCTCTGATCAGAAAAGAGGACTTTGGACCACTGAGCAAGAGACCAGTTATTTTTTCTTTAAGGTTCTGATGTTTGATGTTCAGGCGCAGCTTGATTAGAGGAATACATGAAGTCCATATCAGTAGTCCATATCTAGGATCTGTGTGTGTGTGGTGGCTCTTGATGCACTAACTCCACCCTCAGTCCACTCCTTGTGAAGGTCCCTAACACTTTTGAATGGCCTTTTCCTGACAATCCTCTCCAGGCTGTGGTCATCCCTGCTGCTTGTGCACCTTTTTCTTCCACCTTTTTCCTTTCCACACAACTTTCTATTAATGTGCTTTGATACAGCACTTTGGGAACATCCAACTTCTTTTGCAATTACCTTTTGAAGTCAGTGATGGTTTTGTGCAGAACTGTCAGGTCAGCAGTCTTCAGCAGATTGTAATTCCAACTGAACCAGACTGGGAGACCATTTAAAGGCTTAGGAACCCTTTGCAGGTCTTTTGGATTAATTAGCTCTATAGAGTGTGACACTTTGAGCCTAAAATATTGAACCTTTTCCCAATATTCTAATTTTCTGAGATTTTGAATTGGGGGTTCTCATAAGCTACAAGCCATAATAATCAAAATTATAACAAGCAAAGGCTTGAAATATCTCACGTTGCATGTAATGAGTCTATCTCTTATGTTAGTTTCACCTTTCAAGTTGAATTCCTGAAAAAGATAAACTTTTGCACGATATTCTAATTTTTCAAGTTTCACCTATATGTTTGTAGGCCAGCTGACAACCTTGAATGGGACAAGATACCTAGATGGACACCCACCAATGACATTCTGTAGCTAGTAAAAAATGAAAAGTTACCTTTAAGGCCCTGTCTACACGGACATGAAACCAGGTGTAGCAGCAAAGATTTTTCATTGAATACATGTCTCATCCACAAGAAGCACCGTGAAGTCAATAAACGATCATGTTTGAAACCGGGTCTCAGAAGGGATAAATCTCACAACACCGGCTCAGTTGTCTCCATGATTATGACCTCTCCGGCATTTATTCTGAGTGGATGACGTCGCCATCCCATTCCTATATTTAACGCACATGATCAACTCTGTGATAAAGTAAACAAACATGGCACCGTACGGTGTTGCAGTCATTAATTCTATCCTAGAATATGATTTACTGTCACTCCTCAATCACCAGCAGCAAAAAATGGATCCAGAGAACCACAGACACCATATGTTTTCGAATAAAGCTCTCATTTGAAGCTAGATTTGTCGTGTTTGCCACCGAGTTGACTGCGCATGCTCAGTGTTTTGTCTGTGTTTCTCTGGCAGTGTCACAGTGCCACCAGTGGCCCCGACATATGTACTGCAGCAGCTTAAGCTGGTTTGTGTGAATTCATGTAGACAAATGTTTGAATTATTGTGGTGCCGTTTATACAGACTCTGTTTTTGGAACTATACTATACTATACTTTGTCTTTGTTTAGAGCAGGCCTTAAAACTACACATTGGCTGGAATATAACCCCCATAATCCCCTTAACAGGGATTGAAAGCCCATTTGGCAGAAGAGAAGATTGTCATCAAAGATGTCAGAGAAAGGCATGCTCATCAAGTAGAAGAAGAAGGCTGGTCTTCTTCATTTGGATATTAAGGTTTCTGGGGAGGAGAGACATGTACAGATGGGCTGTCAACTTCATTGCCCTGGCCAGACCACACTGCTGCATTTGGGGATGAAACACTTTGAGAAGGTTCAACATTCACTGATGGAGTTTGGGGTTCTGGCTGGTCTATGGTGTTGGGTGGGCTTTGGTTAGCGGGGACTAAATTGCCATTTGTACCTTATGGGGACAGGACCACTTGGCTTGTTATCCAAAACATCTCCTTCCCCTGTCTCAGTGTCCAGAACATTCAAAAACTCATTATACAGTTGAATTTGAGAAACCAGTAAGGACTGAAATTGACCTCCTGCAAATAGACAAGATATTTTAGAATGTGAAAGCAATGTGAAAAGCACCAATACCTACCTGTTGGTGTTGAAGACCAGCAGAGAAGTTCAACAGCAAGCAAATCCTGCATTGTGGCAAAAAAAAAAAAATCTAATTAAA
Source organism: Valencia hispanica (assembly GCA_963556495.2). Lineage (NCBI taxonomy): Eukaryota > Metazoa > Chordata > Actinopteri > Cyprinodontiformes > Valenciidae > Valencia > Valencia hispanica. Next base: position 6,003,237 of record OY747702.1, read on the forward strand.
GATCCTATAAAACATACCACGCCGAAGTCCAAGAGCCATGGCTTTTGACTGGCCACTCCCTTTGCTTCTCAGATGCTCTGACTTGAGACAAAGTAAGCAGAGATAGACTCCCGAACGACATCTGTTATAATATACCTTTGCCAGTTTGGTTCCTATCAGGATCCCTACTAGCTGCAACTCATAGAATGAGTGGTAATTATTAAGCAGCTAAGCAACACCCCTCTCTGAATTGTATAGGTTTTCTCTCCTAACATTATCAATAATCTTTTAAGAACATCTAACATATTTTGTGTCAACCACAGACAATATTTTGTTCAGATATGAGCAAACTGTGGCCTCTCTATTAATTTCTCTCTCTACTGTGTATTAAACAGCTGGAGAGAAAGCTGGCTTGTTTTTATTGGTAGGATTAAATACTGCAGGTTGACATTTAAAGAGCCTGCAAGGCTACAGCCTCATTAAAAAAAGATAAAAACCCTGTCTTTTACTGTGGGAGGAAAGTTGTTCTGTTCTAGGTTTGGAGTTGTTTGGATGAACAAGTGTATCTGTGTGTGTAGCTGGGCCTTCCACTGGGCTGCATCAAAGCGACTGTGCTGATAGAAAACGTGTTGGCAACATTTGAAATGGAGGAGATTCTCTATGAGCTGCGGGATCACTCAGCAGGGCTCAACTGTGGCATCTGGGATTACTCAGCTTCTTTTATCAATAAGTTTGGTGAGACCAATGTGGTGTTACTTTTACATAGAAACAGAGGAGGGTCAAAAAGGGTCACTGCAGTCGACATGTCACATCTTTCAGGTCACCGTCAGGATTTCCTGCTGCCAGACCGCAGTAAATACGTCAACATGGAGAAGCGTTTTCTGCGCAGCTACATGGACCTGCTGGTTCAGACGTGTCATCGACGGGGAGCGCTGGCCACAGGAGGCATGGCTGCTCTGCTGCTGCCTCACAGTCAGCAGACTGACTCCTACAGCAGAGTGCTGGCCTCTGTGGAAAGGTACATTTATTCCGGTAGGGACTGAAACATCAGGATGCTAGAACTGCACCCTGATGTGTTTACTGTTGCGAGGCTTCATTATCAGAGAGCTCCAAACACAGGAAAATAAATACAGTATACAGTTAGTCTTTTAGACATGGCTCTACCATGAAAGGGTGATAAACTGGCATGCTGACTATACTTTGCAAAGAAATTGATTTAAGTCAGGCCAGAATTATTTAGGCATTAGACAAACATCAACCTAAAAAAAAGTATAGATTCACATGGGAGGTTCCTCAAAGCTCTATTCACAAAACCCTTTTTTTAATTATCTACATCATTGCTCAAAACAGCTTTTCAGCAGCGACTGAAACTTACTTTAATAGTGTGAGCAATCTTTTTTGTTTATATTAAGGATTTTAAAGTTAAATGATATCTGGTTGTATTGAAAAGCATAGCTGGTTCCCATAAACAGCAGTTTGGGTGCAGGTGTTTTGGTTTATGTGTGGTTGGTCCCCTGCTGCACTTTTGATACTGTTGTAACTATTAATAATAAATATTTGTTGTCTGGTTTTCTGAGCATCAATAATTATAATCAATAATTTAATATGAATATAATTATTGATGACGTTCGAGTTTAACCTGTTTATTAAAGATTTCAGGGCACCAATCTCATAAATGAGATAATTTTAATTAAACCAGACTGTCAGTCACTCTGAAAAGGCGTAGAGTTCGTCCGCGGATTTAAAACAAACTTCACAGCACACACTGATAGCACAGGAAACTTCTCGTTACTTAAGGGAATTTATTAATGAAATAGGTCACCTTACAGATTACATTTCATTCATAATTTCCATCTATTCTAACGCATGCAAAAATAGAACAGAGTTAACGTCGAGGGAAGGGGGCGTGTGTGTGTGGGAGACAGCGAGCGAATGAGGGGGGGGTTCAGCTCACCCCTTCAATGCGATAAATAACTCATGCCTTATCAATTGGTGCGATCGGTTCACAAAGAAAGACAAAGGAAGACCGCGTGGCGATTCAACAAAGGCTAGTTTCATTAGCAATGGTGGCTTGGACAAAGGAAACGGGGGCGACGGAGAAAGGAGATCGCAGCTGACAATAAACAAACAAGGAAATAATACAATATAATATACTGCTTCTGGTTGCAACCAAAGTCAAATAATAAAACACAAAAAGCATGCACATTCAGGGTCGGTGTACAGCGACAGACGACCAAGAATAACAGTGGTTAACAAGTTTACAGACTTATTTTAACCAACAGAAAACGTATATTAACCGTCAAGACCTTCTCCTCTACCCAGACCGAGAGATATAAATCAGTTTAATCCTACTTGGAGGGGGCAGCTCTTCACAGTCCACGACGAAGAACGTAGAAAGTGTCCAGTTTAAAGGAGCGGTTTGCGCAAAACAGGGGTCGGAAACGCGGACGTCCGACTTTTAGGCGCTGAGGGACTCAGGCCTGTTTTCAATAGAGCTCAGATGGCCAGCTGACTCCCTGGTTACGCTGACAGGGAGTCTGTTTGATCGGCCAATTCACTTCGAAGTAGAAAAGGGAAGTTCTTCCTGGTCCAGCAGGTTTGAAAGGAAAAAGGGAAATGCTAGCAGTGGATTAAAGCGTCTCCTCACAGGCACCGCTTGGGGACCAAAAGACCAGGATTTCAATATTCGCTCTGCTTTTATCAACTCTGTGATGTCATCACTGGCCACAGACCAATGAGAATAGGTCGAGGGCAGCGCAATGGGTGCTGGGAGATGCAGTTCGTTCAGTGGAAGGATGCTGGGAGATGCAGTTCGTTCAGTGAAAGGATGCTGGGAGATGCAGTTCGTTCAGTGAAAGGATGCTGGGAGATGCAGTTCGTTCAGTAAAGGCCATAGCCTCAACAATACAGGCGAGAAGCATTTTTGAAACAAGATCATGCTTAGAATTTAGAAAGTCTTTTTTTCATTTTAGTCGAACTTTTTTCCTTTAGTAAAGCACTCTGCCTTGTCTGGAGAAAAAATGCCTCAGTCTGTTCATCTGTTTTTTCTGCCTTTCAGACTGAAGTTGTTGGAAATCAAGGCAGGCGTTGATGGTTTCATGGTGTATGACATGAATTTGATCAAATCCATGCAGGAAGTAAGTACCTCATTAGACTGTTTGCTTACAGTATAGGGCAGCTCTGTGTTTTTTTGTCATATGATAAAAGAGGCCATAATAAATCATGTCAAAACCTTAAATCTTTATAAATCATATAAAATTCAATGCTACTGAAGGACAAACAAATCTGTTGGGAAGGAAATTTATTCAGTTTTCCTATATGCCAGAAATTATAGTGAATCTAATTCTCCAATACCAAAAAAGGTATATCTGGCACAAAAACACCAGAGCACATTACTAGAAGAAGCCCAGACTTTTAGGAAAACATGGTGATAGATGCACTATGATTTGGGCTGCTTATCATCAGATGGAATGAGGGGTTTGAAAACCTTCAGGTGTATTAGAAAGCTGGGGATGAAGAGGGATTTAGTTCTTCAGCACTAGGTGTGTCCAAGCATGGATCCAACTGCTCCACCTGAATAAAAATGATGGTTTGGATTGGCCTGTGTAGAGTCCAGATCTCAACCTGACAGAAACCCTGTGAGCTTACCTGAAGAGGACAGTGGGTGAGACATAATCATAATCTGAGAGATTTGAAGAACTTTTGATGGGTACAGTAGGCAAATATTGCCAAGTAGAAGTGATATGCTACAGTATATGTCTTGAAGTAAAGATGAAAAAAGCAGGAAATGATTTATAATGGTTTCAGGTTTTTACATTGCTTTAAGATGCCATTTTAACAGGGGGAAGATCATCTCTCAGTGGTGATGTTTCTTTTCTTCCAGCTCTTTGAGCTTCACACTGAGGGTGACAACCAGCTGCACCAGCTCCGAGATGATGTCAGAGTGACTCCTGGGGATCTACTGTCCATGCCATCTGTTAGTCAGTTCATGGATTTGATTGGAGAATGTATGAGAGAAAAACAGCAGGAGGGTACAACATACCATAATTCACATTGCTTTGTTGTTGTTTTTCCTTAGGGAGGAGTCACCCTTTATGGGCTGAAGTACAACATTGCAGTGGGTGTCCTCTTTATTCATGCATGGCTATCAGGTGAGTTCAGAGATGCTGTGGTGGACACCCAACATGAGACACTAGTGATGGGATGAATAACAATGGTTCACACCTACTACTGATTCATCTGGTGATTCAGCCATGGATTTGCTTTACTATTTTAACCCAAATTTTCTGTAGATCAGCTACATGAGGTAAAATAAAAATGTTCTAGAGTATTCCATGTAGATTTTACTTTGACCAGTAAACTTAAACTGTTGGTGGAAAGCTCAGTGCTTTAGGAAGCTTCATCTTTCCATCACTGGCCTTAAGGTCAAAAGCCAGTAAACTCATTACTTAAATCCAGACTCTGAAGATGGGTATAGTGCTACCCATACGTTTAATGATGGCCAAGAGAAGTGTTGAAGTAAGTCCAAATAAAAACCCTTTTCTGTTCACTGAGCTAACAGAAGCTGTAAATCACTTTGAGTTGCAATCTTTCTATGAAAAGCGCTTTATAAATAAAGTTTGATTTATTTATTGAGAATCTACACATGGATTAAAGCGTTGTGGCTGTTACCAAACTAATGAGCTAGCAGTCAAAAACATGTCCAGATGTGTTCACTGTGAATATATACCAACACTCCAAGCAAAAGTCTTGAGATGCTTGCCCATACTGATGTGCACCTTGTTCTCTGAGAGTCCTGCTTAAGGGTTGTATTCAAACCACCAAGAGGCCTGTCCAGCTAATAACGTTTTGTTATACTAGAGGACATTGTGGGGCTTTTCAAGGATCTTCTTTCTATTATTGCCCCCTTGCTCCTCAGACTTGTTAACAACAGTTTATCATCTGGTGAAGTTCCAAAGACTTTAAAGATGCAATTATAAAACCACTTGTCAAGAAACCTGGAATGGACCCCCCAGTTTGGTCAAATTTTAAAGAAATATTTTCAATTCAATTTCAATTCAGTTTATTTATATAGTGCCAATTTATAACAGACGTCATCTCAAGGCACTTTACTTTTCAATTGTACATACAGTAAACTCCAATCAGTTTAAAAGTTTCTATTTAAGGAATTTCCAGCACATTGCGTCGAGTCATTGACTTGGAGCATTCACTCCTCCTGAACAAACATATAGCGACAGTAGACAGTCGTCGTTGACTTTACAGGAATTCCTCATACTGAGCGAGCATGTAGTGACAGTGGAGAGGAAAAACTCCTCTTTAAGAGGAAGAAACCTCTAGCAGAACCAGAACTTGGCTCAGTAAGAGAGGCCATTTGCCATGAGAATACAGAACAGGTACACAAAAAGGAATAAAAGAACTGATGTAAAGTACTGTTTATCTCAAAGAAAGTCAAAAGTTGAGAACAGGACACGGAGGGCGTTCAGTTACTGGGAGTATCATCCCAGTTGATGTCCCCCTCCAACAAGGCATCCCAGCTGAGCAGGACCTTCTAGGGAGGAAAAAACACTGAGAGAAAACAAAGTTACCTGTTGAAATAACAGCATATAATACCACTGGAGAGTAGTAAAAGAGAAAGTAGCAGAGTGAAGAAAAGTGGTCAGTCTGTCCTCCAGCAGTCTAAGCCTATAGCAGCATAACTACAGAGATAACTCAGGATGACCTAAGCCACTCTAACTGTCTACTTTTAAGACTAGGCTTAAAACCTTCCTTTTTTCATAAAGCTGATAGAGTGTCTGCCTCATGGTCTAAAACTGGGAGCTGGTTCCACAGGAGAGGAGTCTGATAACTAAAATGTCTGCCTCCCATTCTCCTTTTAGAAATCCTAGGAACCGCCACTAAACCTGCAGTCTGAGAGTGAAGTGCTCTGTTGGGAACATATGAAACAATTAGATCTCTGATTTATGATGAAGCTTGATTATTAAGGGCTTTATATGGAAGAAGGAAGATCTTAAATTCTATTCTGGATTTAACAGGGAGCCAATGAAGGGAGGCTAAAACGTGAGAAAGTGTGATCTCTCTTTTTAATATTCATCAGAACTATTGATGCAACATTTTGAATCAACTGAAAGCTTTTAATTACATTTTGTGGACTTCCTTATAGTAAACATTTACAGTAGTCCAGCCTTGAAGTAACAAATGCATAGACTACTTTTTCAGCATCACAGGATGTTTCTAATTTTTCCTTGGTCAAAAATGACACCAAGGTTCTTTACATTATCCATGGAAGCTAAATTAATGCCATCTACATGAAGTCGTAGACTAAGCAGTTTCTTTTTTAGAGCTTCTGGTCCAAAGACTAAACACCTCTTTCTTGTCAGAATTTAAAAGCAAAAAGTTTAGAATCCATGTTTTTATGTCATTAAGACAGGCCTGTAATTTACCTAACTGATTGAATTCATCAGGATTTATGGATTTAGTTGCATACCATCGGCATTACTGTAGAAATGTATCCCATTCTGTCTGATGATTCTACCAATTGAAAGCATGTAAATAGTAAAAAAATAATTGGTACTCCACAAGTAACCCTTGAGTGTAAATATTTATTATTTACATATACAAACTGGAATCTATCAGACAAATACGATTTAAACAAGCCTAGTGCTGTTCCTTTGATGCCTGCAACATGTTCAAGCCTTTCTAAGAGAATATTATGATCGACTGTGTCAAAAGCAGCATTGAGATCTAACAAAACCAGAACAGTCACAAGTCCCTCATCTGAGGCCATGAGAATATCATTAGTAACCTTCACCAATGCTGTTTCGGTGCTATGATGAGCTCTAAAACCTGACACTTGATTAGCAACTATTTTCTCAAGGATTTTAAACAAGAAAAGGAAGATTAGCTATATATTTACAATTTATTAAGTCATCTTGATCAAGAGGTTTCTTAAGTAAAGGTGTAATTATTTCAACCCTAAATTCCTGTGGTACGTATCCATTCACTAAGAATAGATTCATTATATCTAAGATCAATCAAAGGGCACACCTCTTAAATAATTTGGTTGGGATTGGGTCCAGCATGTAAGTTTAAGGTTTATCTAAACCTTAATCTGAAGCTAATATTTGTGATAATTCCAAAAGCTTGACTGAATTAAAACAGTCCAAACACAAATGGGGTTCTCTAATAATAATGAAAAATGTGCTGTTTTAGCTTGTCAAAGGGTATTTTTATACAGCATTAGACTATTTTACCAGGTTAAATAGGAATCCTCTAGGCATGTAGAGTGCCATTTTCTCTCTGATTTCCTAGCATTCTGCTTTAAAGTATGCAGCTCTAAATTAAACCAGGGAGTCAACCTCCTATGGTTGGTTGCACTTTTTTAGAGGACTACATTGTCAAATGCCAGGCGCAATGTTGACGTAACACTATGAACCAGACCATCAAATTGCTGCCCTTCACTGTGTTACTCTGAAGCCCCTTCCAAACAGGCCATGAAAAATGGTATTATTCCGGACTTCGTCTGTTTTGCTTTTGAGTCTTATAGCAATTTTCCGGACTTTGTCCGGATACCCTTTACTGGTAATCTTATGGGTGAAGACCTAGTAACAAGAGCGGACTTTTCGCGGTATGGTGTTTGCATTCAGATTATCAGGAAATGTTCTGAAAAAGCTGGAGGGGTGTGGGTCCAGCACCCCACCCACCCCCCAGACATTCATCAGGATCCTCCGGTACATCTCTTGCTGTGTGAAAGCAGCCGAAAGGCAATGTTCCAGAAAAAATTGGTGTATTTGAAAACACAACTCCGGTTAAAGACCAGATGGAATTGTCTGCAAATATTCCAGAACTTCTGTCTGAAAACGGCTTGAGATACTAAAGGAAATAAGAATGGAACAGATTCGTTAAAACTTATTACAGCATTGTTGGGGAGCACAGTGGCGCAGCTGGTAGAGCAGCTCACCTCACAGCTAGAAATTACCCCCGGGGACGCTGAGGGTTGTTGTGCCACAGATAGGTAGGTTTCGGCTATGAATAATTGCTTAGGGCAATTATTAATGAGATTAATAATTTTATGTAAAATTACCAAGTTTAGGTGCACCACCTGGATTCCAGGAATACAATAGCCAAATTGTTCAGTCTCAGTTTGTTTATGATTACCTGGCTGATTAGGCTGAGGTAATTAAACAATATATGAAGGAATAAGTTCTTGGCGTTCCTGAACAGCAAGTTACTACACATGTAAGTGAAATGACAACAACGGTTTTCCAAAATACAAGAGTTTATTACAAAAAGAATTCAACTTTCAGTTAACACACTTTAATCAACAAACTCACCAAACTAGCAACACACAACTAAACTACTAAGAAAAGAATAACGATAAGAAAACTAACACTCAGAAGTAAAACAGTAAAAGTGATAAAAATGCACAGAAATAAAACAATAAACAATAAATTGATAATGTCACAGTTCAGAATGAATATGTTTGCTCAAAGACCAAGGCTTGTTTTGAACAGTGTTGGGAATGAAGGTAAGTTAGTTTTAAACTAATTGCGATTAGTTTAAGACTAATCAGCGCATTCTGGTTTGTTTTCAAACCACCAATTCACAATGCAAACCAGAAGTGAAGGAAAACATTCTTTGGAAGAAGCAATGTTTCATTAAACCATTTGCTAAATTAGAAATCAATAACCTTTAGATAATTGATTTTATTTTATGGATCGGTCACCGCAGTGATTGATCTAATTTAATATTTAGACTTTATGTTGACGTTACCGGTCGTACCAATTATGTTGATCTAATTTAGTATTTTGACTTATCAAGAAGGCGGTCTCAAAAATGACTTAAAAGATTAGTGTTTGTGTTCAAACAATCTGTTTTAAAGTCAATCTCTATTTTGAATAACATTAATGGCAGTCTGTTGTTCATGAATAAAAAACCGTCAATGGCGGGCCTACATGGTTCGCTAGAGCATGTAGCTTACAGCTAGCTCACGTGGCGCTGGATCATTTATTAAACATCAAACAAAGAAAAACTGTTGGATTGAGTAACTTAGGTTGCAGGATATAAAACGACTTTCCATCGGAAACCTCGAAAATCACTGTTTAAACCTCCAGGCCGACTGGCCTGTTTGTACCCAAACAATAAATGAAATCTTACACAAAGTAACAAATCACAGTGAAAATAAACAACCGTTAAATCTTGATTAAACTAAACTAATCTCGCCTCTGCCCAGACAGACCTTATTGAACGGTTAAAGTTCTCCAAGTCGCTCCGTGGATGATGGGCGAAGCTAACACAACGTAAGCCGGCAGGCTAGCAATAGCTGCGGTCGGTTAGCAGCGGTAGGCCGTACGGCTGTTGTAGCGTAGCAGCCATGGAGCTCTTTCAGTGAAATACCTTAGTTCGCTGTTTCCAGCACAGCATTCATCTCACATAAGCTCCGTCGGCGGTGGATGTTACGATTGTAGTCTGGACTCGGCTCTGCGGCAACAGTAGCTGGTTAGCAGTTCGCTTCCTCACGGTAGCATCTGAAATTCATAAAGTTTCTGAAGGGCTCAGGGCAGAGTAGTGGGGTTTGTCTCAAGACACTGGGTTTGCGATTCACCTGATTGATCAACAGTCTTGTCGTCCTTGAAGTGGGTTCCTCCCAGAACTCGCGTATTTTCCCTCGCCAGCGAAGGAAACATGGGGTCCCTCCTAGCACTGTTTGGCTGCAAGAGCCCAACTGAAGAGGATTTGCGCCAATGACTCCAGCCCTTATATAACCTCTGGTCCTCTTCTTCTCCTGTCGGAGCTAGAATGTGGGTTAGCGCCACCCAACAAGCTGGGCATTTCTATGAACCTCCGTCATGCTGGGGTTTCTTGTCCTGCAATGCATAGTTACATCATACCGTATAGTTTCATGGAGGTTATGAAGGAACAAAGATTCAAAAGTGTGGTCGTCTTCAAAATCTGGGACATAATGTCGCTGAAAATAAACTTTTCTCAATCTGAAATAGAAATCTCTGGGTGGTTTGTGCACATCTTGCTAAACCTGAAAAGCATTAAAGAAAGCAACAGCCGGATTTCTGTGCACAGAATATTCTTCTCTTAAAGCCTGACAAAGAGCTGAATAACTGTCACGAATCTGTGTTGGAAGAGTTTGTATGAAAGCATGAACGCTGCTACTGGTGGATTTCCAGAGGAGGTTCAGTTTCTCACGACAAGAGGGAAAAGGCAGAACTAAAAGACAGCGTTCAACCTGGTGCAGATATTCAGGAATGTTTAAGTCAAAATTATCTGGGTCAAAAAGCTATATGTCCCTTGCTAAGGCTTCCACTTGGCTGGTGCGCAAATGCAAAGGGGGGCCTGGCCCATCCGGAAGGTTCCTCTGGTTATGTTCAATGAATGGTGGAGACATTTGAACTAACTTTTTAGGAGGAAAAGACCACTCGTGGTGTGATCCAGAGCCTTCCAATGTGTGAAATCTTACATGTGACGGCAATGGGTCAAATGGGTGACTCTCTTGGCCCCCAGGGGGCGACACAGAGTCAGAAAGGAGGGTGCATTTTGGCCCAGTAAAATTTACCAAGTCCAGGGATTGGTCCTCTTTGAGAGGCAAAGCAGCCCTGTGACGGCTCTCAAATTCAAATCCTTCCCTGGTCTCTGTGGAAGTAACCTGGGAAGATTCAATGGTTGGAGTCGGTCCATCCATTTTGGGAAATACAGATTCTGCTCTAGGTTCTGCACTGGAAGTTACAGAACTGTCTGTCTCATCTTGTAAGTGAGGCTGCTGCTGGAGGTAATTAAAGGATGTTACCTTCTGGACTGCAGACTTATCGACCTCATGTGCCTTCAGATTTTCAATCTCTGCTTCAGCTTTCTCCATCCTCAACTCAGCTTTTGAGAGCCCAGCCTTCACAGCCTGCTCTCTTTGCAGAGCCATCTGGTGGTCAACCTGTAACTGGAGATATCTTTTAGTCTCTGGTAGTGATTTTGTCTGATACAAAAGTGTGAGTTGACAAACAACGTCTGAAATCCGGGCATTTCTGGCAGGATTCTCAATAAAGTTAACCAACTTTTGGATCTGATCATTGCATTCAGCGAGAGAGATATTATTCAAATCATTCCACTCATCTGGAGACAACCCAACTAGACCAGCAACAACCTTCTGCCTCTCAATTTCTGTTGGATCTGCAAGGCTCATGGCTTCAGTCATCTGGGATTCTAACTCCATCTTTGCTGAACTACAAAACAACAAAAGTTGTGAAAGGAACAGGGGGCAGGATTTGTAAATAAAATAAACATCCATGTCCACTTTTTTAATGCAGTTGGGTGATGAAGCGTTATAAACCAAAAACAATCCGCCCACCCACGTTTCACTCCATTTTCTTAAACTGGCTGTGTGCTGCAAAATGTGCTGCAGTTCGGGGCCCAAATTTCTCACGCTGTCCTACGGATGTGACGTCAATTGACACGGCTTGCGCATTCTCGACAGCTTTAAAAGAGGAAGAAAAATGGTTGCAGACCTCCATTGATTTAATTGTGAGAATGGATTCTTCTCTTCTGCAACTGGGAAACGACCAAGGATGACTCACAGCCCACTAAAAAGTGGCACTAAGAAAAAGAAGTATGTCACTGTGAAGAGGTATGTTTTTTTGTGAAGCGTTTGTGCGCGCTCCCGTGCGGCTGGCTGCAGTTACTTTCAGCGCCGGCCGCGTCGCTCGTGAGTTTCGTTTCTTCATTCTGCTCCCTGCTCCTTTAAGCAATTGCTGAAAGCAAAACAAAAACACACAATCCTAACAAATGTCCAGCCAACTAGTCATGTTTAGCTGTGCATATCTCACCCTGTTTATATATGCGTGCTCAGAACAAGTGCGCAGGTTGACAGCTTAACCTGCGTCTTACGAGTTACGAGTTCAATTGTTAAAATGCTACTCTTATTTTCCAACAAATATTAGTGAGTTAGCAAACGTTCACCCCCTTTCCTTTGGCGGGTGATTTAAAACATGATATTAACTTTGATCTCAAGCAGTGGTTTCTCAAAACCGATGGGTTAGCTCAGCATCTGGATACCAGATGTGCAGCAAATTTTGATTAACAGTGAAATTAACGTTTAAGTTATTTTAACAAGGCCAAGTTTAAACAAACCAGGATAACTCATCTGAATATAAATGTGCAGCAAATTTGGGCCAGACATTTGGGTTAACTTAAGTTACACAAAGTCTTAACCTATTGCTTACACAAATCAGGGTGAGTGAGATAAATCGTCTGAATCAATGCTAACGTAGTAGAGTTGATCATTACTAGCAAAGGAGATTTTTTTGGAGTTAATAATTTTGGCTAAAGTCTGAGACCATGAAATTCAGGAATGTTACAAGCCATACACTTTTCATATATAAGCAGTGACATCCAATTTCAGAACAATCACACAATGTGCCAAAACTATTACTAATGTGATTTAAATAACTCTTGTATTTCCTTTACACCATTTTGTTGTAAATTATTATTCCCATACATGTGCAGGAAAAGCTGTTCATGTTTACGCCTCACACGGGGGCACCAATTATGGTATGCCCCTGGTAATTTTTACATAAAATTATTAATCTGATTAATAATTGCCCTAAGCAATTATTCATAATTATTCATAGCCAAAACCTACCTATCTGTGGCACAACAGGGGGTGTTTGTTCCCCTGCATCATCGGCACCCACACCCTGGGTGGGGTTGGCAAATGGGTCTTTCTGTGTGGAGTTTGCATGTTCTCCCCGTGTTCCCTTGAGCATCTAATGTGAGCTACTCCCATAAAAAAATGCACTAGTCCTGGGGCTATATACTGCCTCCTCCTGGCTGGCCGGGGCGCCTGAAGGGATGGGGAGGATCTGGCTGGAATAACGTGATCCTTCCACGCACTACGTCCAGCTGGGGAAACCCCGCCCCATCAGGTGAAAAGAAGGGCCTGCTCACTGCCCAAGTATGAAGGAGGCTTGGGTTTAAGTGCTGGGCCCTCCCAGGGCTGGCAGAGGGAGAGTGGAACCCCAGGACTGGAAATAAGGTAGGAGCACTGGGTGATAAATAATGGGAAAAAACCGTGGGATAAATTTATTTTTTTAAGCATTGTTTGCTAAAAGCATTTAAATATAATACATTTTCTTTCAGGTTTAAGGTGCTCAGTTGATATTAATTCAAAAATTATCAAAAAATGGTCAGACAGGAAAGTGTTGTGGGAGGACTGTTATTTCCTCACACTCAATGCCATATGTTGGCACAATATCCAAAGTGTGTTGACCTGAGTCGGTGGGTCCCTGTACTTTTTGAGTAAACCAATCGATTCTAAGATAGCATCAAAGGATGCATTTACACGGTCACTTTCAGTGTCCACATAAATATTAAAATCCCCCACTATAATGACATTATCAGTATTTAATACTAATGCCGGGCGTACAACAAAGGATTTTCACAGTCTCAGACTAAAGACTTGTAGTCTTTAGAAATCTTGCTTAAGTCTCGGCGCTCTCCTGTCGTCTTGATGGTTAAATGTAAGATGATAATCTGCAGTTGGCAACCCGAATTAGGCCAGTCTTTCTCTAGTCTTTTGAATCCAACATATTTGACATTATCGCAAGTCCTTGTGTAGTCGTAGTGATGTAAAACAACCAAAAACCAATAAACCCGTTCTCACACAAGCGGAAGTACAAAGCTACAGAGCCCAGCAGGGGTCAGGTGGAGAAATCATTTTTGAGGGGTAAGAATCTGTACCCTCCGTTTATTAAACTGTGTGCACTGAGTCGTAATCTGTTCCCTCCGTTTATTCAACTGTGTGGGGGTCCTGTTCGCTTCAAACTGTACACTGGCTGTATGGGGTTGTACCTTGCTGCTATGGCACAATGGTTAATAAGCAGGATTACATCTGCGTTGATGGTGGGTTTCAGTCCCGTTTATGATATTGTCTTGCACCTTGCCACACATCAATTTTTTTTGGTTCCTGCGGGAAAGTATACTATAAACATAGGTGTCATAGTTATAAATAACAGTTTTGTAGCCACCTATGGAGCCTGGCAGGGTCTACACACAACAAATACAATATTTCTGAAAAATGGCGGAGAAATGGGACATAAATTAAATGCATCTGCATGGAGCAAGTGGTACAGCATAAACACCTTGCATTAAAAAGATATTATTTAACCAGTTACTTGTTGATACAGTACCCACTTTGAATGCAAGTCTTTATTTGACATAACATCAATCTTGGCAAAGAACATTCGGAAATAAAGAAACGGTATAATGCTGAGCATAATGGGAGGAATTTTGCAGGAAGCTAAAATAGCCTAGGTGTAGTCTTTTAAATAGTGTCCCTACGAGATTCATTGTTAATAAAATCTTTAGTCTGAGACTAAAAAACTGTCAACCCAAGTCTTTAGATGTGACCTGATAATTGTTAAGAGTCTTTTCTAAATCTTTTTAAAGTTTCTAAGTGTACAGAAAGCATAAGTCAGATGAAAAAAATCTAGGATCTGATCTAAAAGTTGAGAGTAAGGGCCTGGTGGACAACAAAACCACAAACAAAAGTGGTTTCAGTTTTTTGCAACTTCAATGAGGAAAACTAAGGGTTATATGTTTAAAAGAACTGTAGCTATTATTTGGTCTGGGATTAATTAATAAATCTGAATGAAAGATGGTAGCTGCTCCTCGTCCTTGCCCAGTGCTTCGAGGAATGTGAAATTAAATAATTAGAAGCATTTTTATTCATTTATACTAGCATAATCCTCGTGCTGCAGCCAGGTTTCTGTAAGATAAAACAAATCAATTTGATTATTACTAATCAAGTCATTAATTCTGTGTTCAATAAACCACATTTAATTATTTTTTTGTGCTGCACGGTAGCGCAGTTGTTAGCACTGTTGCCTTGCAGCAAAAAGGCCTGGGTTCAAATGTGGCCTGGGGTCTTTTTGCATGGAGTTTGCATGTTCTCCCTGTGCATGTGAGGATTCCCTCTGGGTACTCCTGCTTCCTTCCACAGTCCAAACCCATGACTGTTTGGTTAATTGGTCTTTCTAAATTGCCCTTACGTATGTGGGCATGCATGGTTGTTTGTCCTGTGTTGCCCTGCGATGGACTAGCGACCTGCCCAGGGTGTACCCTGCCTCTTGCCCGATGAATGCTGGAGATAGGCACCAGCCACCCCAGAACCCTGCAGAGGATGGACGGACGAATTGTTTTTTTTCTGTTCTAAGCTTTCTTTCCTTTCCAAAATTTTGAGAAAATTAGTTTTCATTCAACTGAAGAAATGTTTAGATAGCCATCACATTCTTGAGTTATTTCAGTCTGGTTTTAAATCTTGTCATTGTACTGGATCTGAACTGGTGAACGTTTTTCATGACATTACCTTGCTACAGATGCCTGTGATACTGTTCTAATGCTATTTAGACTTGATTACAGCCTTTACTCCCCCTTGGTGTCATTTTTCACAAATAATGACGTCTTTTTATTTTATGAAGATTCTTTATTCTATGCAGATTATTGGCAGATATATGCTCCATTAAAAGAGATAAAGAAGATGTAGATTAGGGGTGTTAAAGAGTGGATGTCTTTAAATTTCTTAAGCATTAATGAACAGAAGACGGAGAATATTTTGTTTGCTCTTAGTGGTTCATCGACTGCTCTGTCTGCACCACTGGATTCATTGTCACCTTTTGTAAACTCCATGATTACTAATTTGAGTGTTATGATTGACTCAACAATTTGACAAACAAATTAATAGTTATATCCAGTTTTTTAACTAAGGTGATTGCCAAAAATTAAATCAGTCTTAATAAAGAAGGACTTTGAAAGACTCATTCATGCATCCACAACAAGGTTGGACTACTGTAATATGATCTGTATGTTGGGGTTAGTCAGGTTTCTCTCTCCCACCTGCAGATTGTTCCGAATGCTGCTGCTCATTTGGTGACAGGCACCCACAAGTCAGAGCACATTTTGCCATTGTAGGCTTCACTTCATTGGGTTCCAGTTGTTTTTAGAGTTCATTTTAAAATTCTTCTCTTAACATTAAATTCTTGAATGGACTTGCGCCTCTTAATTTTTTGGACCCACTTCAGCCCTATACCCCTTAAGGACTCTTAAGATTGGCTGACCAGCAGCTACTGGTCTTCCTAAGGCAAGGCTGAAACTTAGCGGTGATCGGGCTTTTGCTGTGGTATCACTTCAGCTTTGGAATCAACTGCCTAGACAGGCTTCCTCACCCTCACTTTTTAAAACTCTCAATAAGACCCCTCTTTTTTCACTGGTTTTTAACACTAATTGATGTGATCACTCATGTTTTGTTCTTTTGATTTTAGTTAATTTTTGTATTTTATGTATATTTATCTCTGATGTTTTGTTGTTTTGAATGTTCAGCACTTTGGTCAACATTGTTGTGTATAAAGTGTTCTATAAATAATGTGGATTGGATTTGGATATATGTCATGGCCATGTTTCCATGTACCGATTTAAAACCTTTTTAACATAGTGAAACTATTTTAACAACTATGATGAATATTCTTAACGTAAGCTAAAACAGGAGGACAGTAAGAGGACCAACATGAGAGTTAAAAGCCATGCTGTTTTCCAGGTAAAGGCCATTTTTTCTACAGAGGCCAGGTAGAAGATTCAGCCACTGCAGAGATTTCTAGATCCCAGGTAGGTTCTACATACAATTCTGTTATGATTCAGTAAATCCCCAATGATTTGGTATAGAAACTTTCTAGTTCTTGAAGACACACCCAGAAGAGAAGAGAACCCAAACATTAAAACCCAAACAGGATTGATAAGTCTGAGCGAGTCCAACAGAACCTGGTTTTAGCCAAACACGTCTATTAAACAAGAAGAGACGGACAGCTAAAAGACTTTCTTTTAAGGTTCTGCAAACTTAGGTACACTGTCCAGTTGAGCCTGGTAGAACAGACCACACATCAAAGCTTTTATACTCCAGTCACCGATATTTCAAAGATTTAAACTATCGTCACAATTTATTGAAACTTGTCCTTGAACAGGCTGATTAGCTGATCAAAAGTTTAAGATCTTGAAAAACTTAGAACTAAAAGTGTTAAAAGGACTGTTGTGAAGAGTCACAACTGTTTTTATCAGTTACTTCCAAACAAAATTAGAAATACTTGAAGCGAGTGTTGTTGAAAGAACCAGTTATCACTGTATAAAGACTCTCAGGCTGGATGGATGCCCACTGCACTGATGCCCACACAGCCACACTTGGTCCAATGGGCATTTACAACCTGAAGATCTATTATTCCATTGAAAAAAAAGCTCTGAGATCACGATGGAGCCTCATCTACTGTGCAGCTTAGAAAGTCTCTCCTGTGGGATTCTCCTTGTGATGTCAGTAATATTGGAAACAGGACTGTTCAGATGAATGTTTTCTCAGAGAATAAGATATTCTTCCATCTTATAATGTCCCATGTTTAGTACAGCAGGGAAAATAAGCATCTGATTCATCGCAAATGTTTCAACTTTTTCAACTTACAAAGAATAAAGAGTTCTATAATTTTCCTTGTAGGAACACCTCAACTGTGAGAGAGGATCTTGAAAAATCACTTATTTGATTTTAATACAATAATTTTGCTTTTTATTGTATTTATTTAATATACTATGAAAACAGAACCTAATATTTGGCACAAGAACCTTCTTTACAATTCCAGAGGTCAAACGTTTCCTGTAGTTCTTGACCAGGTTTGCAGACACTGCAGCAGGAATTTTAGCCCAATCCTCCATACAGATCTTGTAGACCTTTCAGTTTTCATGGTTGCTGGTGGCAACACGGAATTTCAGCTCCTTCCAAAGATTTTTTTAATAGAGTTCAGGTCTTGAGACTCACTAGGCCACTCCAGAACCTTAAAATAATTCATACCGAGCCACTCTTCAGTTGCCCTGGCTGTGTTTTGGGTCATTGTCATGATGGAAGATCCAACCAAGACCCATCTTCAAAGCTCTTACTGAGTGAAGCAGGTTGTTGTCCAAAATCTGACGATGCATGACCCCATCCATCCTCTCCTCAACACAGTGCTGTCAGCCTGTCCCCCTTTGCAGACAACTCCTCTAGTTTATCAAGATGTCTTTGGCAAACATTGTTTTTTACAAAATTGAATGTTATTCTTTTTAAGCTTTTAATTAAACATCTTAGTCTCAGAAGATGTCAATGACCTCAGTTCAATGACCTTTCAATGAAGAAAGGTCATTACCTTTCAATGAAGAAAGGTCATTGACCTTTCTTCAGGTCATTGACCAGGTCCTCTCTCCCTTCCTCAAAATCACTAATACTCTGTGAGTTGAGATCTTGCATGGAGCCTCAGTCTGAGCGAGACCCACAGGCATCTTGAGTCTCTTCTATTCTAATAATGATAATTCCACAAACAGTTGCGGTGAATGTGGCTTAGTAGGGAGAGTAGTTGTCTTGCAATTGGAGAGTTGTAGGTTTAATTCCAGCTTCCTCCTTTCACATGTTGATGAGCCACTTAACCCCAAGTTGCCTATGGAGCTCTGTATCAGTGTATAAATGTGTGCATGTTTGTGAGTGCAAATGGGTGAATGTGGCTCCAGTGTAAAGCATTTGAGTGGTCGGTATCAAGGCTCTATCTACCATTGAGGCAGATACAGCCTTTTTATTAAATAAACTGCTGTTTATTTAATAAAAAATATTATGGTGGAGGCATATGCGTAACGGACATGGGGTACGTGCGGGAAACATCATCCACTCTTCTTGTGTCAATGCCCTCTGTTTTTTCTGCCATTACAGCTATTTAGTCCGTTAATATGCAGTAAGTATTTTTCTGAGCCGTCTTTAAGCACACCTCAAGCATACACATGGACGCGTGGATTGCCGACAGGTGCTGCTGAGCAGAGCAAAGCCGAGTAGAGCAGCACGTCCAGCAAACTAGCCAGAGCCAGCAAAAGGCGAAAAAAACACGTTGCTATTTTTTTTTTTACAAACAGTTACTCAACAGTTAGTTGGGTTATGCTGTTGAAGCAGGTAAAATTAGCTAAACGAAGCCTAGTTAATACATGCCAATATATCATGTTAAGCTGGTAAACATCCCTTGATAGTTAGTTCATGCTAGGAATAAACCCCAATTATCTTTCATTTCTGTGCAGAAATTTACTGCTTCCCACATATGTGAAAGAAATATTTATTGCCACAACAAAACAAGCACGGTCAGGGAGAGATTGCACAGGTGAAAAGACAATATAAGTGGCTTAGAAAAGAAATGGCAATAGAGGGACTTCAAGGTTAATTTCCACAGTAATATCATTGCTACTTATCTTAATTCTTAATTAATGCCACAATAGTAAAGACCAGAGTCAGAGAAAAGACATAAGACCAGAGGCTAGCAGCAGAGATGATGATGATTCAGGGTCTTCACAGGTAAGGAGAGATTAGAACTTGCTGAGAAAAAGATCCATTGCTGGGAGAAGCCAGGCAGGTATCACGACAGGGTTTTCACAGATGTTTCAGAATGACTTTCATTCCCACTCCAAAATGTTTTGTCTATATTTTAATAGGTAGCACAGCAGGATCAGCCATCCTGCACCTTCTCTTGTTTATCATTCTTTAGAACCTTTATCCATCTCCCTTCACACCAGATATTTTGTAGTTAGCAAATCTAGCAGATTTTTGTGTTTGTTCTGGTAATTCGATTGATGTCAGTGAGTTTGATAACCTGTAAAAAAACTTGTATTCTGAAGAAGTGATAAGTTATTTATTGTGATTTGCTGAAGCTAGTGAATGAAATTGAACCTTCATTCTTCAACCTGTTCTTGTTAAATCTTTCCAGATTGACTTCCACAGTCAATTGAGTGACATGTAAGCTAAATTTTGTCTCTGCTGAGCAGGTGGCGCCTTGTAAATAAAATTAACTGAGGTGCTTTATTTTATTTATGGTAACAATGATAATTAATAACTTTCTTTGTACCACTATTAATATTGCTGATAACTAAGCCAGCACACATCAGTGATTTGAATAGTTCTTTAGCCACTGAGGAAAGGTGTGGTTGAATGCGAGAAGATTTTAAATCACTCAATTAATCTCTGAAGAATTTGTCCCCTTCACCTTTGAGATGATGGTTACGCTCCTGGGTGGACCTCGGTAATTTTGAAACTTTGGGTACGGCCTTGGTTGTATGACTAGAAAAGAACTATACAAGTTATGTCCGTGTATAATTTGTCTTCTCACCAAGCTGTCTGTCTTGTAGCCCATCTCAGACTTCTGAAGGTCTATAGTTGTCCCAGGTGTCCTTAGACCGCTCTTTGAGCTCACCCATGGTGTAGAGGTTGGAGTGTGATTGGTTGAATGTGTGGACAGGTGTCTTTTACATGGATAACAAGTTCAAACAGGTGTAATTAAAGCTTGTAATGAGTGGAGGATAGAAGGGCTTTCTAAAGACAAACTAACAGGTCTGTAAGAGCCATAATTCCTGCTGGTTGCAAGGTGATCAAATCTGTATTTCATGTAATAAAATGCAAATTGGTTATTTAAAAATCCTACAATGTGATATTCTGGACTTTTTTAGATTATGTCCTAACAGTTGAGGTGTTCCTATGGTGAAAGTTACAGACCTCTCCATTATTTGTAAGTGGGAAAACTTGAAATATCTGTGGTGTATCAAATACTTATTGTCTCCACTGTCCTCCTTTGCAAAGTCCAACTGAGTAAGTGTGTGTCACTGGAGGAAACATGACCTTTGAAGATGTTTATTGCTCTTAAGCCCTTCTCTCACAGATTAATTGCCAAGGTTATGGGGCTGCAGTCAGCATCAGTAAGGTCTGCCTGTGTCATCACAGATCCCTTTAATATTGTCATCCCTGATTGCTGACGTTAATCAGCCAAGTTGAAGATGCTAGCTTCCTCCACTGTTTCTATAGATATTACACCTGTGAAAAACACCCCAACATGAGAGGCCTATGCTGGCCTCTCAGCTTCAGCTAATTTATTTGTGGTGAAACAGTTTAGTTCTACCTGTTTTAAGTAGTATTATTAAGTAAGTACTATTAACACATGGAAACCTAAACCAGAGCTAGAATAATGCCAGAACTAAGATACCATTTCAACTAGATAAAATGCGTTTTTCACGATATGACAGAAATTTGGAGTTAAGTTTCAAGCATGTGGCTTTTTAATAAAAGAAATCGGTGAAGTTATGGAAATTTTGGTTACATGGAGAAAAATTCATGTGAGACTCACCCCAAAGAGACTCTGAAAATACCAGAGCAAATTTTGAACCCTGGTGCTTCAAACGGGACAGTGACAAAGACATCTGAAAAAGTTTCACAAAAGGTCCTAAAGGATACAGAACTTCAGAAGGCTCATGAATACTTTTGGGTGAAGCAGATCAACAGTTTATCCTTTATACTTGTATTTTCTCTAATTATGTTAAGTAAAACACACCAACCACATTGAGTACAGTGACCAGGTCTTAGCTTTTTTCTTTCTTTGATTGGTTGATTTCAAATTCAATTCAAAAATACTTTGCATCTTGCTGCAAACCTTGAAGGACCTAACTTCCTCAAGAAGTAGTCTGCTCTGTCCCTTCTTGTAGACGGCTTCACTGTTCAGTCTCCAGTCCAGTCTGTTATCGAGGTAAACTCCGAGGTATCTATACTCCTCAAAGACCTCCACTCCCATGATGGAAACAGTGATTGACTTATCCCTGTTTCTTCTGAAATCTACAATCATCTCCTTTGTTTTGTTCACATTCAAGGTGAGACGATTGTTTCCACACCATGTCACAAAGCGGTCCACCAGCTCTCTGCATTCAGCTTCTTGTCCATCTCTGATACACCCGACAATTGTAGAGTCATCTGAGTATTTATGCAGATGACAGGTCTCTGATTTGTACTGGAAGTCTGAGGTGTACAGAGTAAAAATGAATGGTGAGAGTACGGTCCCCTGTGGTGCTCCTGTGCTGCTGACCACCTGGTTTGACACACAATTCTTCAGTCTCACAAAATGTGGTCTGTTCGTCAGGTAGTCATTGATCCAGGCTATTGTTGAGGGCTCCACCTGTGTCTTCAGGAGTTTCTGACAAAGCAATTTAGGCTGAGTTGTGTTAAATGCACTGGAGAAATCAAAGAACATGATCCTCACAGTGCTGCCTGCTTTGTCCAGATGACAGTGGGTTGGTTGAAGCAGGTGGATGATGGCATCTTCAACTCAAACTCCACAGTGATAAGCAAACTGCAGTGGGTCCTGATACATTCTTGTTTGCTTACTCAGGGGTGCCAACAGGAGTCTCTCCAGGACCTTCATGATGTGGGATGTCAGGGCAACAGGTCTATAGTCATTGATGACTGATGGGTGAGTTCTCTTTGGTACTGGAACAAGGCAGGATGTCTTCCACAACACTGGAACCTTCGCCTGAGTTAGGCTAAGGTTGAAGAGGTGCTGCAGAATCCCACAGAGCTGCTCTGCACAGGCCTTCAGGACTCTGGGGCTGACACCATCTGGACCTGCAGCCTTGTTCTGGTTCAGTTTCTCCAGCTGCCTCTGCACCTGACCTTTGGAGACAGACAAGTGGGAGGGGAGGCAAAGGGGTAGCAGCATTTCCTGACTTGGTTGAAGTCAAACTTGTGGAATCAGAAGAGTCTATGGCTGAGGTGAAGGATAAAACATCTGAGGTGTAACAGGAAAACTGTTGATCAGAAGAGAGTCGGATGTCTGTTCGGCTGGAAACAGGAAAGGAGGATGCTGAGCTAGATCCTGAACTGAACCTGTTGAAGAATGTGTTCAGTTCATTGGCTCTGTCCAGACTACTATCTATCCAATCCTTACTGTCCTTAAAGCCTGTGATCTTTCTCATTCCTGATCAAACATCTCGGATCATCTCGGAACATCTTGCTGTATGCCTGCTTGCTGTCTCTGATCTTGACCTTAAGTTGCTTCTGTATACTCCTCAGTAATTCCCTGTCTCCCTACCTGAAGGCTCTTTTTTTCTTGTTTAGCAGTTCCTTCAGGTCACTGGTGATCCAGGGTTTGTTATTAGGGAAGCGTTTCACTGTTCTGGTGGGGATGATGTTGTCCACACAGAAATTTATATAGTCAGTCACACACTCTAATAGCTCATGATGGTTCAATAAAACAGAAGCATTTCTGTAGCAAAAACACGGGTGTTATCAGTTCCTACAAAATACACTGAGACGTTAAAAAAAAAATCCCAACAATAATAAATCAACACCCGAAACTGAAAAAAACTTGTTATTCACACAGGATCTTCTGATGTAGCCAAAAATAATAAATTAGCATTATTAAACATCAGGTCTTTGTCAGGGAAGTCATTTCTAATTAATGACTTCATCACTGAGCAGAATCTACATGCTCTATTTCTTTTTTTTAAGGTTTTGTGTGCATAGTGGCCTGTATTTGAAAGGGGATAGCGTAGAAAAGGTGGGGGAAGACAAAGGTCCACGAACCTGGGACGAATGCATCGAGGACTGATGCCTCCGTACATGGGGCCTCACTAACCACTACACCACGAGACCTTTACGTTGATACTCCAATCCAATTACAATTTTCTAAGCGAGAGCAGGAAACAGATGAGGTGGAGGCATAGACAAAATTTTTAATAACATCAATAAACCTTAAAAAGGTATTTCTGGGCACATTTGACTCTTGGGTATCTACCTCTCCAGATAGAGAACCCTAACAAAGCTTTGTTGTGTATTTAATATAAACCTTCGAAACTTAACGCTAATTTCTTCAATGATTTAGTGACCTTCTTTCCATAATATGTATTGACTATGACCAATTAATCATTGTGGGGGATTTCAGCATCCATACTGACAACACCCAAGACTGACCAGCAAAAGTATTATGTGACAGTCTTCATAACTTCGGTCTAACCCAGCATGTCAAACAACCAACACATAATCGAGGACACACTCTGGACTTAATTATCACCCCCATCCCCTTCATTCTCCAACTGAAACTGTAAACAAGCTGGTAGAAAACTTTCTCTCTAAAATTTCGGACATCATTGCTCCAACTAAAGTGAAAGTAGTCTCACGTAGAAAGAAAGTCTCCTTGGACTAGAGATCCACTGTTACATAATGAAAAATGCATTGACGATGGCTTGCAATGAATTTGCAATCTTTTTTTACTGAAAAGATTCTGACAGTTAGAGGGTCAATCGGTACATCAGTACCAAACCCATTACCACTGTCATCCCCACTTAACACCAATGTTGATAAGATGTCTGAATTCCAAAAACTAAACCAAAAAAACATTGATAAAATCATAACCCAATTAAGCTCCTCCTCTTGCTGCCTCGATATCTTATGCACAGTTTTCTTAAAGGGGGGTATTATGCTTCTTTCAGGCACATATTACCCTTCTATAGCACACTCCAATAAAATTGTCACCTTAAGTCTTTTAAAAGTCCGTCATATATCCAAATCCACCTTAAAGAAATTTACTTCCGTATTGGACGCCTTGATCTTCGCCTGTGCCTCTCTAAGACCCTCCTACTCTTTCTGACACTCCCCCTTCAGTTCGTCACATACCGTTCATCATTGCAGCATGCACAGAGTCGGAAAAAAAATCCCACAAAAGACGCGCAGCTGCAGCTGATGTGTTACAATTACTGCACCTGGGACTCAGCCGGAGTTGTGTGAGGTGGGGAGGGGTAGGGGAGCTCTGCAGGGTCGAGGCTCTCGGCTGAGTACGTAAGTTCGGAGGAGGAGATGGGTGGAAAAGGCGGGGATAGGTGGGAGCAGGCGTTTCAGCAACCCCGAGAGCTACCAGCAGAGACCGGCAGAGACTCAAAGATTACTCTAACAAGAGTGAATGGGTCAGAGCAACACTTCAGGTATGTTTTTAATGAGGGAAAGACAGGTTCTCAGGATATTAAGCTTCAGAAAGTCCATTTTGCATAATACCCCCCTTTAAGATGGTTTTTAAGGCCTGATCTGATTCAATTAATTACAGTGGGGCAAAAAAGTATTTGGCAGCCACCAATTGTGGAAGTTGCCCCACTTAAAAAGATGAGAGAGGTCTGCAGTTCTCATCATAGGTACGCTTTATGACAGATATAATGTAAAGAAATTCCAGGAAATCACGTTGTATGATTTTTAGTGCCTTCAAGAGACTAAAAAACTTTGAGATTATTTAATTATGATCTGTAATAAATTAATCAAATTAATCTCTTTTTTAATTGCACATAATAATTGCTGAGAAAAGCCCTCATCTTGAGGTATATTCATTTAAATTCATTACATTATTGTAGCAGAACAAATATATAACAAAAAAGTGGCTTCATGAAGTCATTTACTATTTTTAACAGACTTGAAAAGATGCAGTCCCAGCCATTTACATTTCACTGTTTTTGAGACTACCCCGAGTGCTGACTGCAACTTCGCCTTTGAGCATGCGCAAATTCGTTAGCATTCCGGACTCCGTAGGGAAAATATCTGCTCTGAGTAGAGCTGTAATCGGGCCTTAAAAGTTGGGCCCAACCCGGCCCGAAGAGTATATTTTGATTGACAGCTTATTAAAGCCCGAACCCGATTACAGCCCAACATTATTCAAAAGTCACACATCACGGTTTCCACTAGAAAAAATTTTACTGGACATTTTACTTTTTATTGGGCGACCATAGTCTGAAAACCCAAAAAGAGGACCTTGGCAGTGGCTGAGAGAATAGTAAGATCCTCAGCTTTAACCACTTCTGTTGCGTAAAAGTCTTTTTTGCCTGCGTGCGTTTCTGTGTGCGCTCTTGACCACTTGCTCTTTTTACTTTCTGTAACATAGAGAGTACTCTTATATCAGATCTTCTGTTCCTTCTGTCTCTGCGCTGTCTTCTCAAACCCCCAGACGGTCGTGGCAGATGGCCGCTCCTACTGAGCCTGGTTCTATTGAAGGTTTCTTCCTTTTAAAGGGGAGTTTTTCCTCTCCACCGTCGCTACATGCTTGCTCAGTATGAGGGATTGCTGAAGGATTGCTGTGGTTGGAAAGTCTGCATCAACGGGGCCCAACCTCACGCCAATGACTGACGCAATCTGCTGGGATTCCTTAAATAGGAAACTTTTTAACTGATTGGAATGTTTGTATAAATGTATTGAAATGACTTCTTGTTAAGTGCCTTGAGATGACATCTGTTGTGAATTGGCGCTATATTAATAAACTCAATTGAATTGAAATCTGACTTGTGGGCATCAGGGAGCTGCTATATAAATGCAGGAGACTTCTGCAACTTGAGACTTGGGATGTCTGGTAATACAGCATTTACACTTCAGCATTTTCTATCTGAGCGCAGTGCAGCAGTCAGAGCATATTTTTTTGTTTTGAGCTGAGAGAAGGAGTGACCTGACGCCTGGGTCTTTCACATCATGACGCATGCGGTGTGCATGCAACATCTTGACAGGTAGATCGGAATAATATTAGCGGCCCAGTGCAGTGGTTTATTATAAATATTCTTGGTCTGTAAAACTGAGCAAAACCTGGACATTTTCGGGAATTTTATTAACACCATTAGTTTGCGCTAATGAGATGATCAGCTGACCGCTAAAACCCGAGCCCATGAACGATGATAGAAATTAAGCTGAACCCGGCCCGACCAGTCGGGTCCCAACGGGTTCGGGCAAAGATCTTCAGCTCTAGCTCTGAGTGAGTCCAGCTTGACCTGGACGGGCGGGCGGAGCTGCTGCGCACATACTTGCTGCCTGCTGTGAACACTTTGAGACAGAGAGTCTGCTCAGTGAGAGTAACAAGGATACGTGCTTCACCCAAAAGTCTCCAATAACTCCAGAAAGAGTTGTTAGAGTAGTCGCTAGTCACTTTTTTAAAGAAGTATCCCTAGAGGGGTCTAAAAACAGTTTACTACACTGTTGGCAATACTGTCTGCAACTCACCACTCCTCCTCACTCCCCTTTCCCCTTTCCACGAAAACGTCAGCTCATAATAAGCCGGCCTAATGACAGCCAATCGATGTCCACTTCAGGGTGTGGTTAACCCCTTACAACTCAAGCACAAGAAGCCCAAAGCATAAAAACTGATTTTATTTATAGGGAACTGGCATGCAGAACCAGTGAAATTAAAGAGTATAAATTAACGTGGTTAAAAAAACATAGTGTGTTAAATTTGGCTGTAATTAATTGATAGCAATTACCGGGATAATTTGACACACCTAATGATTTTTAAAGAATTTATTTAAGAAAATAAATTTATGGTCAATAACAAAAGTACACCTCAATACTTTGTAATGTAACCTTGGTTGATTTATAAGTGAAATGGTTGTTTCACCGTTAACTACACTTTCGTTACCAAGACTGCTTAGTGCTTACGTAACCTTGATAGCCTCGTTAGCAAGAACTATAGCCTTTATTAGTGAGCTTTAACGACACTAACTTTAGACTTTTAAATCTGATACTCCCAATATATTTTTTTCAGAGCTGAAGAAGCCCTTGGATCAATAACGAAATGTTTTCAAGACAAGAAAAGTCCAGTTCCCATCATTTAAACTCTCAAGATAATCTGGACATGTTAATGCAGAACTACAGACCAATCTCTAATCTTCCATTCATCAGTAAGATTATTTAAAAAGCTGTTTCAACAGGTATATAGCTTCATAACAATGACCAACCGTTTTGATATTTTGATATTTTTCAGTCTAGTTTCCATGCTCACCATAGCATGAACGTTTTCAATGACGTCTGCATAAATAACCAATAACCATAACCAATAACCATGGTAGAACCATAGTGCTGGTTCTTTTGGACCTCAGTACAGCATTTGACACTGGTGACCATGATTATTATTAAAACGACTGAAATTCTGAGTCGGAATTGTTGGTACAGTACTTGACTTGTTTGAGTCTTACCTAAAGAACAGGAACTTCTTTGTGGACAATAGGCAATTCTTCATCAGAGCAGACAGAAATCGCACATGGGGTGCCCCAGGGCTCCATCCTGGGGCCCCTCTTATTTAATATCTACATGCTCCAGTTATATGCTGACGACACCATCATTTATGTCCATGCAAAAACGAAACAATTGGCAGTAGAGAAGATGTCATCTGTAATGGTGTCAGTCTGCAATTGGTTAAAACCTTCAAAATTACACCTAAATGCTAGGCAACCAAAAAGAACGATCCAATAGTTCTGGTGAATGGGCAAGTGCTACAAGTGGTGCAATAGTACAAGTATTTAGGTGTCACCATGGATTCTCAATTATCATTTAAAAAACATGTTAAGAAATTGAGGAATAAAATCAAATTCAATTTACTGAATTTTAAGCACATTTGAATTAACTTAATAACTGAGGCTTCGAAACTGTATCTTAACGCCACAATTCTTTCGCATATTATTTACTGTTTGACGAGTTGGTCTCAGGCCAACAAGACCACATTGTTACCCATAGAAAGACTTTATAAGCAGACAGTAAAAACATTAGACAAAAAGAACAATTCATATCGCTATTGTAAAGTCTTTACCAAATATAATTTTTTTAAATGGGAAGATTTGATAATGTACTTGGATGTAATTACGATCTATAAAATCTTAAATGGATTTTCCCCGCCCCCACTACAGGAGTTTATACAGTTGAATGTAAATACAAACACCCGCTCCTCAAGCAGAGGAGACTGTAAAATCCCATCTAGAAAGACTAAATTTGGACAATCTGCCTTCTCAGTACACGGAGCACACTCCTGGAACTAGGTTCCAACAGAAATGAGGAACCTGACCTCATTCCACACTTTGAGAAATTCTGTAAAAAAGTTGCTTTTGATAATCAGACATGTGAACACAACATGGTATAAAGTCACCAACTAGTGATAAATGTCTTGCTGTATGGAAGATTGTGGTGTTCCTCTCTGATCTTTTAGCTGAGCAATCTATTTTTGCATTTTTAACTAAATGTCGTTATTCATTAATTTATTACTTACTGTCTCTGTTTGTGGTAGTGTTTTAGCTGTATACTATGCCTGTTGTATGTCCTATTTCTCCTGTCTTGACATCAACCTGCCATGGGACTACGGATGAAAATTAGCCTACATGGCTAACTCCGACACATTTACATGCTGAAAATACACAGGTTGATTAATGTGCACTGTCCCAATTTAAATAAAGTATATATTATTAACCCATATTATAACAGCATTAACACTAGTTACCATAACTATGCAGATTATACTCAGCTTTATATTACAATGTCACCAGGTGACTTTGAACCCATCCAAACCCTAAGTGAATGCATAAAGGAAATCAATGTGCCATAATTTTCTCCAGACAGAAACAAAACTAAAGTAATTATTTTTGGACTTAAAGAGGAATGATCAAGAGTCAGCACACTGCTTCAGTTAATACAGCTAGAAACTACTGATCAGGCCCGAAATCTAGGTGTAGAAATTGACTCAGACCTGAACCTCCAGGCTCATATGAAGGCAATAATGAGGTTAGCCTTTTATCACCTGAAAAACATTTCTAGGATTAAAGGACAAATGTCGCAACGGAACCTTGAAAAAGTTCTCCATGTGTTTATCTTTAGTTGGATTAATTTCTGCAACAGTGTCCTCACAGGTCTGTCTAAAAAGTCAATCAGACAGGTGCAGCTGATCCAGAATGCTGCTGCTTGCGTACTTTATAGAACCAAGAAATTAGAGCACATCACCCCAGTTGTAAAGTCTTTACACTGCCTCCCTGTAGCTTAGAAGGACTTCAAAAATACTTTTACTAGTTTATAAGTCATTAAATGGCTTAGCACCAAAATATGTTGAAATTCTGTTGCCACTATATCAATCCCTCTAGACCACTCAGGTTTTCCAACTCTAGTCTGCTAATCATCCCTAGAACTAATCATCCCTAGAATTAGAAACAAACATGGAGAAGCAGTTTCAGTTTCTATGCTCCCCTTATCTGGAACAAACTTCTAGATCCCTGCAAAGCTGCTAAAACACTTAAATCATAGCTAAAAACCCATCTGTTTAGAGCTGCCTTTGATTAATAATAGCTGGATAGCATGTCATATGTTTTAATGTCATATTTTATGTGTCTCTAATGTTGTGTTTTATGCTTTTATTCGATCCCCTAATGATGTTAAGCACATTGAATTGCCTTGTTGAAAGTGTGCAATAAAAATAAAGTTGCCTTGCCTTGCCAAAGAAGAACTCTGGTAAAGTTCTACTTCTGTCACTGAGTTTCTTAACCCTCTATGGTACGCATCATGATGTTTGGGATGTTTATTTGTCTTAAAATAGATCAAATAAACATACTTAAGAGATATTTTTTATTTCTTTTTGTTATTTATTGACATTGCCATACGGCAACACTGTATGATAATGGAAATTGATGAAAATAAGAGAGTTTGGTTTATGATTGTAAAAACCTTTTATTTAACAACTCAGTTTATTGTTTAAACAGTGCTAAGTACCATAAACAGTTAAAAATGTAACATTTAAAAGTTTTAAACTATTTAAAGAATATTGTTTATCATATTATTTGAATTTTTCTTTGAACAACATTTTAATTTGATTGTCTTGATGCTGCCGTCTCAGTCTTACTGCTTGTGAAAATCGATGAAGCAGTTCTTCTCAGCTGTGAGGCACAGGTAGGCCTCACACTTTGTGCACTGCACTCTGACAATGTCCGTGCAGCCTTGGGATTTGCACCGGCCCTTTTTCGCCACGACAGCAGGCCAATGATCTGTGCTGTCAAAACGCACAGCTTCTGGTGGAACTGGTGCAGTGGGACCTCTTCTCCTCTTCCCAGCCAGATCTCCCTCAACATGTTGGGAGGGTCTTCCCCTCTTCTTCTTCCTTTCCATGCAAAGGCAGCTTGCAACCTCACTTTTGAACTGGAGCAGGCTGAGGACCTGTCTCTGTGGGATGCTGCAGTCCCTGCGGTACAAAAGCCAGGCGTTGACGAGGGTGAAATCCATCATGTGGAACACAATTCTGTGATACCACTTCTTAGACCTCAGCTTCGTGCGGTAAAGAGCAATCAGTGAATCTAGGAGATCCACTCCTTCCATGTTCTTGTTGTAGGTCTGGACAATACTTGGACATGTAACTTCCACTGTTTTGTTTTGTTTCTTGTCCCATCTTTGCAAAGATACTGTGGGGTTAGCTGAGGCAAAGGTTGAGATGAGTGTGACAGCACGATTGTCATACCATTTCACTGCCCTGAGCTGAACTCCATCATGCTTGGTTTCTTTGTCTTCAAAGGCCCCCCTGCCTTTCTTTTTCATTGCCAGATCTGCAGAGAAGCTGCACCCTGCCAGGCGATTTTGGCGCACTGTTCCAATACAGTGAATCTTTTTCTTCTCAAGAGTGACTTGGAGATCTACACTGGTAAACCAGTTATCAAAGAACAGCTAGTGGGACTGGTTCTCCGGGATTATGCTTGCTAGTTGTAACACAATGTTGCCACTTGCCCCAATGTCTGGCATTCCATCCATTGGCAAGATTGCACCAGTGTAAAGCTAAAAGTTGTAGGCAAGACCACTGTTGTCTGTCAAGACAAATACTTTGTAACCCCAGCGCTTTGGTTTTTGGGGGTTATACTGTTTGAGGCTGCTCTTCCCCTTGAATGGCACGACTTGTTCATCGACGCACAGCCTCTCATCAATTGGGATTGCTTTGAAGCTTTCCAGCAGTGATAAAAGTAGGGGACGCACCTTGAACAGCTTGTCGTAGCCAGGCTTGCCTTGGGGGATTTGCTCCATGTTGCTAGCAAAATGGAGGTTGCGTTTTTATCGCCTCCCAGCGGTGCATGGCCATCATCTTTGCTACATATTCCACCCTTGTGGCTGCGCTCCAGTACATCCGGGATCCTGGCAGGCCAAAAATCGACATGTAGAAGCAAATTCCCAAAAACTGCTCCATTTCCTCATAGGTCACAGACAGCGGTTTTTCTGGGTCATGCTGGCATGCAAAGAGGTTGGATTGCTCCACCATGTTCTCTATGCAGGCCTTACTAAGCAGGCCCCTGAAATACTCAATGGGAGACTTTATGTCTGTGGCATGGGGTAGACTGGGTTTCCATCGTGGGACTGGAAAAATGCTCCTGCTCTTCTTCCACACCAGACCTTTAGCCTTTTTTGGGTCTTCTTGAGGAGGAGGTGGACCTATAAAACGAACAAATATCCTTAGTATGTTATGATTCTACCAATTTAATGCAATGCATAAATGATAACAGCATTTCACCCTGACTGTCCCCCCTGTCCTCACTGTCCCCCCTGTCCTCACTGTCTTCGCTGTCTCCACTGTCCTCATTTTCTGGCTCATAGTCTTCATCATTTTCACTGTCTCCATCATCCTCACACTCTCCTTGCTGGGTTGCAAGGTGCTCGTTTTCTTCATCACTAAAGCCTAATTCATCCTCACTACAATCTACAGGCAAGGCTAGTTTGGCTGTCTTCCGCAAGGAACCATAAAATATATTGGTGTTCATTCTGTAAATGGAAGAAAAAAGTACAAATAATATGTAGTGTGAAAAGAACTCAGAAAGTGCATTATCAAAGTAGACTCTAGAGGATCAGTTCATACCATCAACATGCCAGACTAACAGTTCAATGCTAGTCATAATGGTACAGTGTTGCCATATGGCAACATCCACATTTTAACAGTTTAACATTATTAAATGATCAAATACAGTGCAATAAACCACATAACAGTGAACTTAGCTCACTTATTGTTCAGTATGTATTTTTTTCCCGTCAAAAAAATATAATAAAAATACCTTTTTTGGTGATATTTGAAGAGTCAAATGGCAAGGCTCCTCCCTTTGAAAAGGTCTGCAGAAAAAGGCGGCAAAATTCCCTCTAGAAAGTCATGGGACAAATTTAAACACTACTATTGGTTCTCTTAGGACCCCACCTCTCTTTCAATGCACTACAACTTAAAAGAGGATATACTGTGCGTGTGTGGAAGGGATTCAATGGGTTTGTTGCCATATGGCAACATCGTACCATAGAGGGTTAAGAGCTTGAGCAGGATAACCTGGCATTAAAATGGACCAAAATAAAAAGTAGAAAGATCCACCACTCACTTGGACAATATGACTGAATACAACGAAACTGGACTTAGCAGGAAATTTTTCTGCAGAACAGCTTTTGACCCAATCTGACTAACCTAACCTGCTGTGGCAGGTGTGGCAGTGGATCAGTCACCAGGCTCGGCTGGAGGATGACGGCAGGGTGGTGAGCAGGCAGCTCGTCACCGAGCTCACCAAGGAGCTCAGCACTGAACTCAGTCGTCTCTGTCCCTCTGAAAGGTGAGCAGCTTCGACAATCAGTCTTAAGGTCCATGTGATCAGACGTGCCTACTCCTGCTAAATGAATGGGAACAAACAACCCAGCTGCCTTATGTGGTACATGGACAACAGGGTGGAGTTATGGACTTTGGCATTTCTTTTCCTGAAGTGTTCACATCACATTACATGTTGTGTTTTATCTACTTTAGAACCAAACAGAAGCTACACACATCAGCAGACATGTTCCTAGAGGTGGTCCTGAAGAGACACTTCCCAGACTTCATCACCTCTTACCTGAACCTGGACCACACTTTCCTCAGCTTCCAGAATATGACAGAGGAGGAGTCTGTCGAAACAGGCAGATGGCAAGCCAAACTGTGAGGGGCAGCCAGGAGGACACATTCACCCTTCACCAGTCCTTCATGCACTTATGGACTTGTTAGGTGTGACAGAGTAATGGAGAACCGGCACACCCAACAGTCATAAATGCTGCTGATTCTGTGTAACTGAATCCTTCATAGAAATAAATAATAGTGTGGAGTTCAGTCAGTGAGGTCATTGATAGACAGGTTTCCCTTATATGAAGGCAACAGAGGTTCTAGCTGCTGGTTAGAGAACATTCCTGTCTGAAAACCAGTCCAGACATTGTTCAGAAGAACAGCGAACTCTGATTAAACAGTTGACTGGAGGGAGATGCATAAAATGATGGTCTCCTCAGCAAAACTGAACTCAGGTGATTTAAAATTGAATCTAAAACCAGAAAGATGTAAAGGAAAACTGAAAAGCACCGTTCAAATGGATCACAGAATAACCAGAAAGGTAAAGATTCAGCCAATGATCAGCTCCAGGGTGACCAAAGGTCTACCATTACCTGCGAGTACTGGAACAGTTAGAAGCAACCATGTAAAGCCAAGTTGTCAGCAATAAGCCCAAGTAACCAGAGGAAAAACGGTTAAAGATTTTAGAGAAAGATCGTTCTTAATGGGTCGAGGGGCCACAGAGTTTGTCTGATGACCCTCAAATACTGAACCCAGGGGTCAAGGTCATGTTGCATTATGCTCTAGAGCAGTGTTTCTCAAACTTTCTTTATCATTCCCCACTTTGGACAAAGGAGCATACACAAGCCCCCCCTTGCTTTTATCGCCCCAACAGAATGGTGACCATGCCTGATTTTTAAAGTGTTTTATTTATTTAAATAGCCGAGTTAGTCTACAAGTTTTTAAGGGTATAAATTAGTTGGAAAAAGGGGTTGCGCACTGGCATAAAACCGGCTCAGAAATATATGCTGTCAGTAGTTGCTACATGTAGAACTTTTTAGAAGAAGAAGTAGAAGTTTTATCAAATTTACAAAGCTTTCAAAAGTACAAAATAAAAAATAATAAAATAAATAAAGAGCAAGATACTCATCCCTGTATTTCCTCCGTGGTTGACCGTGTGACTTCTCTTACTCTGAAACGTTCCCTGATCTTTTTAGATATTTGTACATTTTGTAGATGGAATCTCTGATAATGCGGCTACTTCAGCTCGTTTTGTTCTGCTGCGATATATTCCAACGTCAAACTCCCAGCCCGATGTTCCAGGTCCCGGTTCTGTTTACAATGATGATCACAATTGCTAATTTATTTGAGTGTGTTTAATTTTGTCAGAGGGGGGAGCTGGTTGATTTAATTTACAGTGCAGTGAAACATTCACGACGACAGAATCTAGGGGGGGAAAACTATTTAAATCCCATTGATGTCACGCCCCACCTGCAATACCTCTGCACCCCACTAGTGGGGTTCGCCCCATAGTTTGAGAAACACTGCTCTAGAGTAAGCTTCAAACCCCAGTAAAGAGCAGAATCTTTGCTTCACACCAGCTAGAGTGAGCTACCTCCCTGGACCAATAGAAACATGTAGGCTGATGTTTCTGAAGCAAAACCAAGAAATACAGAGACGCTCTGAATGGTTCTGGGCTGGAGGACTAGAAGTTGGTTGACTCCATGCAGCACAGATGTGAAGCAGTTTTCAGAAACATTTCTGATACAATTAACTTGAGGTTCAGTGGTTCAGAGAAAAGCTAATCCTTCAAGGGTTTTTCAGCTGAGGTGTTAAGAATAATGCTGACAGTTCTATTGTAAACATCCCTAATAACACTCTGTCACGTTGTGTAGATTGATGCATTTGAAAAAAAAATCTGTTCTTTCCCTTTAGAATAGGATGTGCAGTTTTCCACACATACAGGAATAGGTGTTTTTCCAAGGATTTGAACACAACTTCAGCTCTTGGGGACAAAGATGCTAATGCTACGAGAGACTGGTCTTTATGATTATGGAAACGAGGCGAATGAAGAAAATGGGTGTTAATCTCAATTGTAGTCATCATTTCAACTATAAAGTCTTGAATAATACCATGGAGCCCTTTGGGAGATGTTTGCTCAGTTTGTGGTGAAGAATAACAACTAAAAGGAGATCAGTACATTTACAGATGAGTCAAACAGACCAGTAGAATACAGAATATAAAATGGTGGCAGAGTCTGTGAGCAAAGTTGATCCACAGACAAACATGTTCTTCCACATAACTAATTCAATTCAGTTTATTTATATAGTGCCGATTCACAACAGATGCCATCTCAAGGCACTTTACAAGAACATTTATTTCAATAAAATAAATATAGCAATAAACAAATAATTGTGGAAATAACTAAATAGGTCAATACAATAGAGAATAAATAAATAAATAAATATGGGAATAAATGACATTTTATTATTTATTTCCATCTTAATTTATTTTATTTCCACATTTATTAATTTATTAAACACATTTATGTATTTAGTCCCTGAAGTATATGATAATGACATCGGAGTCTTTACCACTGGCCTACACCATGATTGGCCCTGCCTGGGCCTTCTCAGGTAGTACTGGCAGCTTGGTGAGAAAATAGCTTCTCTACAGGACTTACCACAGGAGCTAAGACATATTTACAATTTGAGTCATAATCAGTCAGTGAAGACTATATATTATTTCAGGTATATACTGTGACTGACAGGATAATGATACTAGCTGCACACACAGACAGAAGTTGATCCTGTAATTTTTTTAAATTTTGGAGCCAATCAATCATAGTGCAGGCCAGTGGTAGAGACCCCCACCTCATTATCATACACTTCAGGGAATAAATAAATGTCTCAACAAATAAAGAAATGTGGGGGGGAAATAAACATGGAAGAAATTTTTTTAAATGAATGTGGAAATACATTTTTTTTTCAACTGTATTTCCACATTTATTTATTGTCAATTTGTGCAGGGAAGGTTCTCAGAGTAATCTGGCCCATTAAGCTGTTTTAGGTTTTAATGATGGTGCATGTTGATGCAGTGCTATCAGGAATTAGAGGAGTCTGGGCTGATCTTTTCACTGTTCATAGTCTGTCATGGCAACTGTGGTTACAATGTAGTAGCTTGCCACCATAAATGTGTGAATGTGTGCGCGAATGGATGAACGAATGTATTGTAAAGTGCTTTGTGGTCCTCTGATAAAGTGCTTTACAAATGGAGACAATTTACCACAGCTCAAACTATCCCAGACTCCCTTATTTGTTCACAAACTACAGGTTATGTTTATCTCAGCTCCTTAACTTCACCAGACTGTGAAGGAACTGAGATAAGTGTGAAAAAATACCCCATCCAACAGGGACACTAAAAAAGGTGTTCTGCACTGTAATTTTAGTTTAGGGACGATTTTTTCAGGATTATGAATGAATCAGTTGAATATGTATTCAATAGAGTTACACTAGCTTAAAAAAAATTTATGAAAGAATTTTAAGTAGATTTTGGTCTGGCAGTAGTGACATCAGCTCAGGTGAAGCTGGGATGGAGTCCAGCTGAAATCTACCAATCTAATCAGCAGACTGGCTGCTGTTAAAGAGTGATGGATATGCTCAGTGCGTTGAATTCACTTTTACTTTATTTATCCCAAAGACAAATTAAATGTCATAACTCATATCATCCAAGTATCTTCAAAGAGTCTGCATTGATGGTGATGCTGTGGCCAGGAAGGGATCTCCAGTAATAGTCAGGCTTGGCACTAATATGAAGAGGCCTCTGACTGAAGACTGTTTCTTTGTGAAAGCCTCATGACCATCATGACATGCTAACAGCTCAATATCCAGGAAGCAGAAACAATATTCCAGAGCAACATGTCCTGGAAGATACAATCCATTTTTGGCAAGTACTGCTAATCCACCTCATTTGCTTTTGTCGCTCTTTAAATCTGTCCGTCTGTATAGTTAGGAAGCTAAGCAGAGATGTTAGAGTAGGGGATATGATCCTTGCCTGTAATGATGGATGAAAGAGATGGTTTGAACTTCATTCTCTGCTCTTTGGTCCTGCTCTGCATCCATTAAGTCTCATCAACTTCCTTGGGGTTTGGGGTCGTAGTTCAAGTATCATTTGAGCTTTGAGGATGCCAATCAGCTGTTCCCAGTTGAAATAAACCTGGTTGCCACAGATACACATTTATATAATTGTTTTAGGACGATTAAAAAGGGAAATCAAAAATACTTGGGAGCTGTACAGCATCCAAACTGTACAAAAATGTAACATCTCAACCAAAAACTGATGAACAAAAGATCCAATCAGAACCGCCATGAGCAGTGCTACTCTATTCCATTGCAGTGGGCATCTCCAGAGCATGTACTCATCACCACTATGCTTAAAAATGGCCTGACATGTGAAGAAACTGCTGCGTAGAACATTGAAGCTGAAAGAATGGTGTTCTAGATCAAGAACTTCCAGGTGAAAAATTCAGCTGTGGTGAAGAAAGCTTCAGGACATCTAGGACCATCTCCAGCTGAGGGATGCACTAAAGAACCATGTTCACATGCGGTAGAGTATCTGGAAGCAAACTGTCCAGAGTGGTGCCAGGAGTGAAACCCGGTACGATCCATGTGTCTGGTTTGCTAAACATTCTCCAAGAACAACTTGGTTAAGACCTGTGGGTTTTCCAACACTACAACTTACTGTGTAACCATGAGAAGTAGGTGCAGATTAACACCGGTCTCCATTCCTGATGCTCCTCTCGATGATCACTGTGGCAGACTTCATGTGATTGCCATGTAACAGTGAATGTTCAGCCAGCTTAAACCAATACCCCCCTCCCCCCCCCAACACCTATCACAATGGTTTTGCAAACAGTTTTATTAATTCCTCCGTCAGTTTGTAATATATAAATTACTTTTAAAAACGTGAGAAGCAGATGCACCTACAAGGAGATGGCAGGAAAACACGAGTTCTAGAAATCCTAGACTGTGTGGACAGAAGCCGCTTTGGCCAGCCAATGACCACTCTTCCCACAATCCTTTGCCTCCCAATGTGTTTGTGTGTATATTTGCCGTTGGTCGGTCCTGCGGTTCTCAGTCCAGCAGATCAGTGCAGTGTGTGTTTGTGGGGGGAGGGGGGATATACGCGACTCAGCAGCCACAGCTCGGGAACTACTGGGGGAGGACACAGCTGTGGTGGTGAACTAAGGCGTCTGGCGGCAGGCTCACTCCTACTCCCCCTTTTCCTCCCCTCTCCTCACATTTCATGTGCAAGGTCATCATGTTCTCCGGCCGACAGGTCGCCATTGGCACTGATTGTAGTGAGGTTGTCTTGGTAACCAGGAGGCATGAAGGTCAAGCTGTAGGGGTAGAGCTTGTGGCAGGTGGCGCGGTAAGCCTCGGCTGCTTTCTGCTGACCCTCGCCCAGCTGCCCTGTCCTCAAAGCTTCCAACACCTCAGAGCAGATCTGTGGGACAAATATACAGGTTGAACTACTGTGGCATTCATTAGAGCAGAGAAAGCTGGTGTGATGATTGCTGGTGGTCAAACATCTGACCTGGATGCTTCTTCCAGACAGAGACTCATCCAGAGCTGTAGCGATCTCACAGGCCATTTTATCAGAGGAGGGCTCCAGGTAAACCATCATTTTAGCAGCTGCAGGCACAAAGACAGCCAGAAGGTGCTGATGATGCAGAGAACAATGATTCCAGAACTGATTAATTTCAGTCCTAACCACAAAATTAAAAACCAAACTCCAAGTAGCAAGCTTAGACTAATGTATTTACACCCTTTAACTTAGACATTTTGTCACGTTACAAGCACAAACTTTGATGTAACAGAGTAGAATAGTCCTTTATCTACCCCTCAGGGGAGATAGATGCATGTTTTAGTGAACCAAAGCATACATCTACACATTAGATAAAAATAGGAAAAAAGCAACTTTCAAATTAACAAGAACAATTTGTAAAATAGTATATAACTGAACAGTAACATGCACATCCATACTGAACTAAAATCTGTAAAAAATTCACTACTCACAAAAAGTTAGGGATATCGTGAGACTCAGTGGATCTCATACATATGGTGTTTGTTTCACTTCAGACATTTTTAGGATAGGGAGGAAATTGTATTGGGGTGATAGACACCTCATTTTGTGTTTTCCACGTAATGGTCTCACTGTATACAGTGTGCCTTACATATTGGGGCTAACACCAAAAAATACTAAGGACAACCCTTTTCAATGTGGCATCAATTTCAACATTCTGTAGTTTTAAAAAGCTGGTATTGTCGGTAAGTCATTCCAACTTCATCCTTCAAACAGCCATGAACACACGTCACTTAATAGACGAGCAGCGCCACCTGGCCATAGCGCGCCTTCTGGTCGGTGGTAGGCAGTCAGATGTTGCTCGTGAACTTGGTGAGTCTCAAAGTGTCATCAGCAGACTTGCATCAAGACACAGACCCAGGAGTGGAGCCCCACAAGTGATAGACTGCAACGATTACCAGGACCTATGCACTCAGACATCGTCATGCAACTGCCACACAGCTGCAGGCCTTTTTACGAGATGTGAGGGGTACTAGGGTTTCCAGACACACCATTCGCAACAGACTCCACCGCTTTGGCTTGAATGCCAGACAACCGTTGCAGGTGACTCCACTGACACCAAGACACTGCCGTGAACATTTGCAGTGGGCACAAGACCATGTGACCGTGACAATGCAGCAGTGGCCTACCGTCCTTTGCACTGACGAGTGTCGAGTCACCTTACACAGAAATGGTGGTCGTCAGCGTTGCTGAAGTAGGCAAGGTGAGCGATACGCCGAGGTCAACATGGTCCCCAACGTTAGCTTTGATAGAGGAGGTGTAACAGCCTGGGCAGACATCACCAATCAATGCAAAATTGATTTGGTTACTGTAGATGGCTCAGTCACTGCAAGTTCTTACTTCAGAGACATCGCCAGTACACTCCTAACTTTCAGTTCATGAATGATAATGCTCCACTATATCGTGCCAGAATTGTCACAGGTCGACTTCAGGAAGTCGGAGTACCTCATATGGTATGGCCAGCAATGTCCCCTACCTGAACCCCATAGAGCATGTTTGGGACCAGCTGAAGCAGAGACTGGATGATCGTACCCCATCCCCACGTGACCTGGAAGAACTACATGTAGCACTTGTGGAAGAGTGGAAGTCTTTGCCTCAGGACAACATCATGAGGCTAGTGAGGAGCATGAGACGTTGCGGTCAAGCTGTCATTGCGCCAAATGGTGGAAACACCTGCTACTGACATTGTCAATTTGTGTTATTTGGGGCTACCCTTGTTATTGTCTACATTGTTGGAGTAATAAATATTACACTAATGAAAATTGTGTTATTTTCTCATTCATTATTAGCAATATCAAAGGATACTTTTACTTATTTCATTAACATTCAGACCAAAAATGAGGGTTTAAATCCATTTTAAATACCATCCAGCATGACCTCTGCATTTCCTGATACAGGTTAGCCTTTAGCTTCCCATGTTTTGACTCATTTAGTTGTGTTGCCATATGAGCTTAGACCTCTTTTTTTTTTATGCTGTCACAATGTTTCCTTGACCTCCACATTTTTAAAGCAATAACTAAAGAACCATTTCCTCAAACAGATTCACTTCTACTTAACGTGACAACAGGATTTGGTAGCTGCAGAGCTCTAACCAACTACTGTAGCCATCAAAGGAAAGATGACACTACAAGAAGCATGTCAAAAACAAAATGCAGCCTCTTCATTCTTTAGAGCATTTCTGACTTTCCCCTGACCCAGGGTTACAAACCAGCCAGCCTGTGAGGGATGCAGCTGGAGTGTTGGCTCAAGTAGTTCTTGTTGAAGCTCTGAGGGTTGCTGTCACCAAACAGCCTGGAGATCTCCTGCTTCAACA
Source organism: Valencia hispanica (assembly GCA_963556495.2). Lineage (NCBI taxonomy): Eukaryota > Metazoa > Chordata > Actinopteri > Cyprinodontiformes > Valenciidae > Valencia > Valencia hispanica. The sequence continues at coordinate 6,044,631 of OY747702.1, forward strand.
CCGTCCTCACTGCCTCGGCCAGGTCTGCACTCTCGCTCACTGCAGGCGGTAAACAGTGAGCTTTAGTCGTGACTGGAGTGAAGAACAGACTGTTTAACAGAGCTAACAGTCAGATTACTATCAGAAATGAAGCTTCAGCTCTTCACAGGATTTTCTCACCCCTTTTGAAGAAGCGTACCAAACACTGATGCAGCCATGGGTTGGAGGGTTCTATGGCCACAGCCCTCTTTATCGACTGTAACATCAACAGGTATTTCTCTGGGGGAACAAAGCACGAATGGTCGGACAGTTTGTGGTGGAGGAAAGAACTTTTCTGCTCTCTCTATAGAAACAGGCTCAAATAAAACAAGCTGGATCATAGAAGGTAGAAATGGATCATGAAACCAGCTGGTGATCAGAACCAGACGCTTCATGGACCCTTTCAGCTTTTACCTGCTGTTAAAACTACTGAACACAGCTGGATGAACACTTTCATTGCTATTCCTATAACTTCTAATATTATAGTTCTAGAGATTATTTGGAATCAACTCAAATCTGGATCAGCAGGTCACATATTTACTAAACCTGGGGGTCACCCATCTAATTTATAGATTTAGCAGGAATAGGTCAGTAAAATCCTTCCATCTACTATATAGTGATCATAGAACATCTTGATATAATATATTATGTGTTTGGGGCTTAAAAGCTGGATTAATCACAGCCAGTGAGACATATTTTAGAACACCACTAATCAGAAATATTGTTAAGAACCTGAATGAGTTCAGCTAGCAATGCTTTAATGATGGGGAGGCAAACGATGATGGTTTGACATCAGCCATCCTGCCACTGTGTGGTATAAAACAAGCTGAGTCTTGGCCACGCCTCAGAGTTGGCGAGCTGGAGTAGCAAGGAAGTGTTGACGCCGCCAAGCTCTCTCCCCCACCATCCCCATGTTCACCAGGCAACACCTCATTTGGCGCATTTTTCAGACATGAAATGTGGAGGGAGTTAGACTCCGGTAGGGGGGTGAGTTGCTCTAGACCTGAGTGACATCAGTAAAAACTGACAAACAAAGATGTTGTTATCCATTATATTAACGATTACATTATTTTAAATTGTATTAAAAAACGGGCTAATAAAGCTGATTCCAATTCAGTTCAGCTAATGAAGCTAACAATCTACTCATCCATGCCTGAGTGTAGATGGTGCCCAAAACACTGGAGCCCAGTCCAGTGACTCAGTGCTGAAGCCAGCAGGTCTTTACACCGGATTGGATTTTTAAAAGCATTTTTGCTTCCAAGGACGTGGTGGAGTACCAGGTGGAGTGTGTTCTGCCTGTCTTTGTGCAACTGTGACAGCAGCACCAGTTCACAGCAGGCCGGGGGGTCTGCGGACTGTGGTATTTCCTGTGTTCTATTTCGTTAATTATTGTTACATTTAGTGTTTATATGCGTTGTCTATCGGTTCGAAACGGGATGCAACATGTACCTGCTGGTGAACTACTGAAACCTTTTTTTGGGACAATTTTCTTCGGCGCTCTATGCTGTGACATGTTTTGCCGTTCAAGTCATTTGCTCTATTGTGGTTTGAGAGGAGCGTGGGCTCAGTGAGTGAGCTGCCTGGGTCTGCGTTTGTGATTGGTTTGGAGTAAGTCATGACTGTAGTAATAAGCTACCCCATAGGCTATAATAAAAAAGGGAAACTGTTTTTATTACCTCTCCCAGGAGGTAATGTTTTCGTGCCCATTTGTCTGTTAGCAACAATTTAAAAGTAATGGAGGGATTTCAATTAAATTTTCAGGAAATGTTCTGAATGGGACCAGGAACCGATTAAATTTTAGGGTTGATCCGACATGAAGCGTGCATATCCACTAATGACTAGCGGTGCTAACCTCCACTCCTCTCCCATGTCAGAGAGCTCAGAGACGGCTGACCTCACGCAGCAGCTCAGTGACGGTTGGAGCATATGCACAGCCAATTAATAGCATTAACAGACATTTTATTGGAAAAGTGCCGAAAGTTATAATTAGATAACAAGGGGATGGGGTGGGGGGAGTGCTTCTCAGAGTGTTTTTATAGACACTTTTTCCCCCCTATCGCGCCCCATGGCTATCAATCAATATATAGTTAGTGAAGACTAGGGGTGTGCACCGCTCCAATGTTAGGATCGGATATCGGCCACGATACTGAAAATAGCTGGATCGGGGATCGGAAAAATTAACCGATCCACAGGCCGATCCAGGTTTTTTTCTTTTCGTCGCAACAGAACGTATTTCCATGCGTCAGCTTCACGTGTGTCGCATGCTAAAAGCAACATGGAGTGAGCAAGAGGGTTGGCTGTGTGGAGATCTTTCATGCTTGCCACTCCAACTAGTTCGTTGGCTGTTTGCGACGTCTGCAAAGTAAATGTTTCAAGGGGAGGTGGTATTACTGCAAAGTACAACACTACCACTTTAATCAACGTCATCCAGAAACACCATGCTAAGGAGCACGCTGAATTCCTGCACCTCAGCAAAGCAAAAGGAGCGGGGTCAAGAATGAAAAAAGAAGTCTTAGTTATGTTTAGTTAGTAAAGTCTGGTACCTTTAGTCTCTTCAAGTAAGGTTTAAGGTGGAGGGTATACAGTTTATTTTTAATTCAACATTAGAATCGGATCGGTATCGGGTATCGACAGATGCACAAAGCCCAGGCTTCGGTATCGGGACTGAAAAAGTGGGATCGGTGCACCCCTAGTGAAGACACTATGGCTTAGAGCTGGATGTGACTGCCCACCTGTGGCGGACCCATCCAATGAGTTGTTAGCATAAATACTGCTGTCCAACCTTTCCTGAAGTAGATCTCAAAGGCCAGAAGGTGGGTCTCAATCTTGTTGCGCACTAGATTCTTTAGAGGGATCAGAAACTTGACTGCCTCCTCCAAAGGACTCTCCGGCTGGTAACACAAGTCAACACGTGGTTTTATTTTTTACCTCAGATTCTGCTGCAGTCTCACCAGTCAGCTCCAACAGAACCAGTGAGCCCACCTTAGCTAACTTGTCTGGTATTAGCTCTTCCTTTGGCCCTCCAATTTCCTCATCATCATCCTCCTTTTTCTTCTTCTGGTTCTTTAGCTGTTTCTCCTTCTCTGCATTCTTCTTCTCCTCTTCTAGCTGGGCCTTCTTCTGTGCTCTTCGCCGTTTGTTCCGCAGCTTCTTCAGCTCCTTGTCTGTGAGATTCTCTGCAAAAAGCAAAACACTGCATTTCTCAGTGTGTTTCGTAGTTTTAAACACCAGGAACCATCAACCTAAGCCCTCCCAAAAAAAAAAAAAAAAAAAAAAATTTTTTGAATAAAAGCATATAATCTGTAAAGACTTTGGTTGTAGAGTTGATTTTGCTCCTAGAAAGCTAAGAGTCTGACCTGCATCTGCCTGGCTCTCCTTGTTGTCATCAGTCAGTGGCTTGTCATGTAAAGCCAGGTAGATCTGGATGGCAGTTCGACCAGCTTTGTAGTAAAACGGATGCTGTCGCAGGATGTCCTCCAGCTTCAGCAGGTCCACGTAGGAGCGTAATGTCATCTTCCTCATGCAGTAGGTGTGGAAGTCAAACTGGTCGTCTGTGATCTCTACAAAATGCTGAAAGAAACAAAGAGAATTGGTTTAGAGTTAGATTATTTCAACTGGTACACTAAAAGAAAACTGACGTGTGAATATCAACAACATTGATGTTATGGTGGGAAAACACCAAAACAAAGCAGTTCATTAATGCTGCTGCTCTCTGCTAATTATATGGAGTCGTCAATGTTGGCCAAAACATGCATAACAATTAACTGCTGAGACCCCCAATCAATCAAAACATGGCCATGGAGCAGCAACTGACCAATAATTATGCAAGCAGAGTGGTTTTAGATTTCTACTGGAAAATGGACACTTAAAATAAACTTACCCTCTCGATCTCATGACACTTCTTCAGGGCCTCACCAAACTTGTTCATGGCCTTGTAGGCTAAAGCACACTCTGTCTGGAACCACATGCACTGCATCTCATTCAGGTTTTCTACTGCAGACGTGCCTTCCTGGGAAAAAGAAACCAATATTCATAAACACAAAGGTTGACAGGGTGAAATTGAAGCCTGTTTGAAGAGTTTGACTCTTTAGGGGAGTCTGTATATACTCTGCTATAGCGGGCCGTGGTAACAGGCATGAGTCACAAATATCATTCCTGAAACCAAACAAACCTCAACAGCCTGTAACTATACATTATGGGCTTCTGAGATTATTCAACTAAAAATTATTTATCCCAGAGTTAAATTAAATACATCTTTAAAGAGTGTTTGTAGATGGCGATACTGTGGGCAGAAAGCATCCCCGGAAGCAGTCAGTCTTGCAACAAATCTGAAAATGCAAGACTGCTGCTGTATGACACCATCCTGTCTATCATGAAATTCTAACAGCTTAATTTCTGGGTAGCAGAGAAGATAAAATATGTCTTCAATCGGTGAGATTGGCAAGTAATTGACCAGCGGCTCAGTCCTGACTAGTCGGAACATGCAAAAGTGATGCACGGTATCCTAAGAGGATAATTAACGGAGTTATTTTATCCAATTTATCCAGATCAAAACAAAACATGGACAAATGTCTCAGTTGGATAAAGCTTTGTGGCAGACCACACAGTCAACTCAAGATGACAACTATTAACATGAATGTATGTTAGTAGACAACTTGGCAAGACAATGGTTTTATATAATCTTAGTAATTAGGTCATATAAGACCTTTATAAACCATATAAGGCCTAGCGGTAATTAGCTTTCTAAAAGGTAGCCACTTAGCAGGCTATTGTTAACGGATGGTAAATGAGTTACCCTGCTGGACTGAGCCAAAGGTCATTTAGGTTCTGCATGCTTATTAGTGTGAATGCTGTAGGCAGTCACACTCTTGAGATTCTGTTTCTCTTTATTCTTCCGTCTTATAGTTGCTTCCGTACGTTTTTTGAACTTTAACTACTTCTGCATACTTTGTGCTATTTTAACCATTCAACTTTTCAATTATTCTGCTTATTCTGCTCTTTCCGGCTATATCTTTTGGTATTCATAACCTTTATACTTTTTATAATAATATTCAACTTTTTATGCTTTTCTTGCTCCCATTGAAATGAATGGAAAACCTCAAAAATTCCACTAAATTTCGCCTGTTTTGCAAAACTAACTGCCTACACATACTTCCACTTAGAAACACCATTCAAATCTTAAAATGTAGTCATACTCTTCAGCTATTACTGTATGTCTCGGCTTCTTCCTAACTTGCACTGTTTTCATAAAATCCTTCCTCAAGTTTGTGGTCGCAAAATGATCAGATTTCTGAAAATACATGCATGTCTATGGGAGCGAAGCAATTAAGCTTGAGTGGCCCACTCTAGCAGAATTACACTTTTCCACTTTCCTGATTTTCCACGAACAACTTCCGCTCACTCGATCATATTTCACTCTTTCTGCACATATTTATCAAAACGTTTCAAACGTATCACAAAACAATTTTTGCTTCAGGAAATGTCACCAAAATTTATGGGACAGTTACAGTTTTTTTGCAAATCGACCCGAAGCAAAGTGGCAGCACCCAGGAGGGACCATTGGAATGCATTGGGACTGAGCAAAAATTCAGAGGACGGCTGGATTCTGACCTATATTCGTAAAGTCATATCTCATAAACGATGCAACGTAGAAACATGAGTCTTGTGCCAATATAACTTCAGATCTTCCTGACGCTCATGATTCAACAACTTTTTTGATACCTGTTACCGTTTCTCCATAAGTTTGATTTGTTCGAGTGTAACAAATCTGCTCTTTGCTAAAACGGCTCAGATTCAAAAATGCCAAAGATCATGCACATTTTTACAAAATCAGTGCTCCAAGACAGATTGAGATACACACATGAAACGAACCATTTTTCTTCAAAGCCTGCTGATACTTACAGTGAAAGAATAATTTCGATAGGCCTTATATTTTCTGAGTAAGAGGATGTAGTTCGGGACCAAGGAATGACAGATTAATGTTTCCATCAAATTTATCAACATATTCGACGTCATTTTACGGCTGTAATATTATATTTTCAACAAATTGAGTGGTTTGAGAGCATTCCCCTATCCGTTCCGATAAAAACGGTACATTGGTGACGTCCATACGCCTTACGGTTCTTAAGTTATTAGGAGTAGTTCGGAAGCTGCGTTACCTGTTAAAACGGCTGAGAAATTAGGAGACATAAGTGAGGTGCTGCACTCAGGCTGTCTCCCCCAGTCACAGCCGGCGTGTGATTGGTTGAAGGCAGTTACACAGACTTGTATGTTTAGGCGATTGTAGTCATTATAAATGGAGTAAGATATTGTTAGTTAACTTGCTATTGATATCCATTATACTAACACTAGCATTTAAGCTAACATTAGCATTTTAGCTCATTTTGACTTAATAGCTAAAGTTAACATACAGAATGGATTGAGATACAGTTAACCAACATGTTAGTGTTTGCCAACACTTAGATCTTAGATAAAGAAAATCTGTGGCATTTAAGCTTACATTTGCATTTTAACTAACATTAGCATTTTAGCTAATTTTAGCTATCATTTGGTTTTGGGGTTGATTGTAACATACTGAATGGTTTGAATTATTGTTAACCAATATGTCCATGTTTGCCAACATGCTACCAATAGCTTTTTTACTAACCATTGCAATGTAGCTAATTTCAGCTAACAATAAAATTTTAGCTAATTTTGACTTAACTGCTCAAATTAACAATGGATGGATTGAGTTACTGTTTACCAACATGTTGGTGTTTACCAACATGCTATCTCTTGCATTTAAGCTAACATGAGCATTTTAGCTAATTTTAACTAATATTAGTATTTTAGGAAGATTTTAACATACTGAAAGGATTAAGTTCATGGTAACGAACATGTTAGTGTTTGGCAACATGCTATCTGTAGCATTTTAGCTAACATGAGCTATTATTTGGTTTTTGGGTTGATTTGAACAAACTGAATGAGTTGAGTTATTGTTAACCAATGTATTCATGGTTGCCAACATACTACAAATAGCTTTTTTGCTAACCATAGCAATTTAGCTCATTCAAGCTAACAATGGGATTTTAGATAATCATTTAATTATTTAGAATATTTTAACACACTGAAAGGATTAAGTTTATGGTAACGAACATGATACTGTTTGCCAACATGCTACCACTAGCATTTAAGCTAACACTAGTATATCAGTATCAAAATTTAAGCTAATTCAGCTAATTTTAGCTAACACTTCCCTTTAAGAATATTTTTATTATACTGAATGGATTGAATTATTGTTAACCATCATGTTTGTGTTTGTCAACATGCTACCACTTGCATTTTAGCTAACACTAGCATGTTAGCTAATTTTCAATAATCTTGGTGTTCTAGCTTGTTGTCAATTTACTGAATATAATAAGTCTTCTTTTAACTAACATAGTTGTGTTTCCCAACATGCTACTACTAGTGTTTTGGGTAATTGGAATTTAGCTGATTTTAGGTAACACTGGCATTTTAGCTAATTGTGAGTTTTTCTATGCAGTAGGGTTGGTAGACTACTTTTCTTTTCTCTGCTGATTCTGTGCATTACACTTCAGCAAGTCTTCTACAGTTGACTTCAAATACTTCAAGCACTAGGCAGGCAACAGTGGCCATTTTACTGTTCCAACACCTGGGAAACAGTGATTACTTTTAAATGGCAGTTACACAGACTTGTGTGTTTAGGAAATCTTAGGCATTATAAATGAAGTAAGATATTGTTAGCTAACTTACTATTGTTATCCATTATACTAACACTAGCATTTAAGCTAACATTAGCATTTTAGCTAATTTTGACTTAATAGCTAAAGTTAACCTACTGAATGGATTGAGATACAGTTAACCAACATGTTAGTGTTTGACAACATGCTATCTGTGGCATTTTAGCTAACATTAGCGTTTTATATTCGTAAAGTAATATCTCAAACGATGCGACGTAGAAGTTTGCCAACATGCTATCAATAGCTTTTTTACCAACCATAGCAATTTAGCTAATTCAAGCTAACAATGGGATTTTAGATCATTATGACTTAACAGCTAAAATTAAAATGATTAATGGATTGAGTTACTGTTAACCAACATGTTGGTGTTTACCAACATGCTATCAATGACATTTTAGCTAACATTAGCATTTTAGCTAATTTTAGCTATCATATGGTTTTTGGGTTGATTGTAACATACTAAATGGTTTGAATTATTGTTAACCAATATGTCCATGTTTGCCAACATGCTACCAATAGCTTTTTTACTAACCATTGCAATGTAGCTCATTTAAGCTAACAATAACATTTTAGCTAATTTTAACTGCTAAAATTAACATTGAGTTAATGTTAACCAACATGTTGGTACTTACAAACATGCTATCTCTAGCACTTAAGCTAAAAATAACATTTGGCTAACATTAGCATTTTAGCTAATGTTCGCTAACATTTGCATTTGAGGAAGATTTTTGTTAAAATCTGAAAGGATTAAGTTCATGGAAACGATTATGTTAGTGCTTGCCAACATACAACCACTAGTATTTAATCTAACACTAGTATTACAGTTAGTATCAAAATTTAAGCTAATTTTGACTTAACAGCTAAGGTTACCTTGCTAAATAGATTTTGTTAATGTTTAGCGCCAAGTTAGTGTTTGCCAACTCACTACCACTATAATTTTAGCAAACATTTGCATTTCAGCTAATTTAGCAAACACTTGCATTTCAGCTAATTTTAGCTAACACTTCCCTTTAAGCTTATTTTTATTATACTGAATGGATTGAATTATTGTTAACCAACATGCTTGTGTTTTGCAACATGCTACAATACGCTTCCGTACATTTTTGAACTTCAACTACTTCTGCTTACTTTGTGCCATTTTAACCATTCAACTTTTCAACTATTCTGCTCATTCTGCTTTTACCGGGTATAAATTTTGGTATTCATAACCTTTATACTTTTAATATTCAACTTTTTATTTTAGCTAATTGTGACAGTTTTTCTTTATGGTACTGTTGGCACACTATTTTTCTTTTTTCTGCTGTTTCTGTTAATTACACTTCAGCAAGTCTAACAGTTGACTTCAAATACTTCAGCCATTTTCTGCAAGTAAATCCAGCTTACAGCATTCACACTGCATTTTCGCAGGAAATGCAACTTTTTCTAGTTATTAGACACATTTCTATAAGGTGCAAGTTTATATGTGGAAAATGTGGAAATATGCGATTGCTTTGATATCCTAACTGGCCATGCGATGTTAAAACATTTTTTTTAACATGTATACATTTTAAACTTCAGATACTAAAAATACACAGTGGAAGAAAAAAAGATGTCATGGTAGTATTCATTACTGGAAGATAATTAAACTGGATCTGTATGTGGTGATGGCCAAACTTACTAGAACATATTCAATAGTCAATGCATTATCAGCATATTATAACTGCAAACGACTGCTGGGATAAACAATCTTTGGTATGCCAGTTTCCAGTGTGATGCATTTACACACATCCTGCAGATCAATGACATTTTCAGCAAATCAGATGAGTATACATTTTTGTGACAGAGATGCTGAACATCAGAAAAATTGATGGGAACATATTGATGACAGATAGATAACAGTGAGGAAAATGTGTAGCTTCGAACTTTTGTCTCCACAGGGCTCAACATCAATGTTGCAATTACACTTTTCCCCAATATTGTGCAGTCTTATTACTGTCTTATTAGTGACAGTCTTATTAGTGATGACATGTTTAGCCGCATGCTGTCATTCCATCAATGGTTGTCTAGATGGTGTCCTGCAAACAATGTGGGCTACATTGATAACTGGCGAACATTTTGGGGAAAACCTGGTCTGATCCGGTGAGACGGCATCCATCCCACTTTAGATTGAGCAGCTCTTCTTTCTAGGAATATGGCCGAATTTATAAGTCCTCCAAAATGTTTTCTCTGGTTTTGAATGCTGTGCAGCTGGAAGGATTTTTGCTGATACTTTTTATTTTTGGACATTTGTTATGATGCATAACCATGGCAACAAGGTGGTTTACAACTGGCAGCAGCTGATTAACATCACAAAAGCTCAAATAATACCTCAGCTACAGCCACAAAACCCTGATGAGTTGAAAAGAAGACGCCATAGATCCAGAGCGTCCTCTACATCAGACTGTCATACAACTACAGAGCGTCTTCAGTCAGAGGCTTCTTCAGATCTGCAGACTGCTACAGGAGATCATCCCTACCCACAGCCATCAGCATCTACAACAAATCTTTGAAGGAACTTGCATGAGGAGTTACAACAACATTTAATTTCCCTTTGGGATTAATAAAGTAATTTTGAATTTGAATTGAAACACTGACAACCCAGGGTCCAGACCAGGAAGCAAGAGTCGTAGTTTAACCCACCTCTCTGCTGCTTCTGTACTGTTACCCACCCATTACCCTATAGAAACAGTGTGTTGCCCACGGCCAAAATTAAATGGATTAAAAGTTAAGCCAACAAAAGCAAATTATGGAAATCTCATAAAAATAAATACAACTTTGACTGAACAGAAAAATAAATCTATTAAATGTGGTTTATTAAACATAAGATCTCTCTCCTCAAAGACTTTGTTAGTAAATGACTCGATTTGTGATAATCACATTGATTTGCTTTGTCTCATAGAAACCTGGTTGCAGCAGGATTATGTCAGTATAAATGAGTCAACTCCTTCCAGTCATTTAAATTTTCACATTCCTAGAAATTCTGGGCGAGGGGGAGGAGTTGCAACCATTTTCCGTTCTGATTTACTAATTAGTCCCAGACCAATTGATAGCTACAGCTCATTTGAACATCTAACCCTTAATTTTCCTCATCCAAGTTGCAAAACATTAAGACCATTTTTGTTTGTGGTTTTGTATCGTCCACCAGTCCCTTACTCTCAATTCTTGGATCAGATCTCACATTTTTTATCTGATTTAGTATTAAATACTGATAGGGTTATTATACTGGGGGACTTTAATATTCATGTGGATACTGAAAGTGATAGCCTAAATGCAGCCTTTAGTGGTATTTTAGACTCAATTGGCGTAATTCAAAAAGTACAGGGATCGACCCACTCGGGTAAACACACTTTGGACCTTGTACTGACATACGGTATTGAGTGTGAGGAAATAACAGTCCACCCACATAACCCGGTCCTGTCTGACCACTTCTTGATAACTTTTGAATTTACTTTAACTGACCATCTTAAATCTGAAAGAAAATTTCATTATAGTAGAGCTTTATCAGACAATGCTGTAACAATCTTTAAAGAATCTGTTCCATTCTTACTTTCCTTAGTGTCTCAGGGTAACACAGTGGATGGCAGCAATTCTATCTCTAACCCTTCAGAAATTGATGATCTGGTTCACAGCGTTACGGCCTCATTGCGTTTGGCATTAGATAGTGTAGCCCCCTTAAAAAAGAAAGTGGCTAGCCATAGGAGGCTGACTCCTTGGTTCAACGCAGAGTTGCGTACTTTAAAGCAGAATACTAGGAAGTTGGAGATAAAATGGCGCTCTACACACCTAGAGGATTCCTATTTAACCTGGAATAACAGTCTACTACTGTATAAAAAGACCCTTCGACAAGCTAGAACAGCATATTTTTCATCATTAATAGAGGCGAATAAAAACAATCCTAGGTTTCGTTTTAGTACAGTTGCCAAACTTACACAGAGTCATAGCTCTGTTGAGCCAACTATTCCCCCAGCTCTTAGCAGTGATGATTTTATAGGATTCTTCATAAATAAAATTAATTCTATTAAAAATAAAATCATTGGCATCCCCCCAAACATGATTACTTCTTCCTCAGTAAATGAGGAAGTATCGGAAAGAACTGTAGAACCTCAGTTGTGTTTAGGCTGTTTTGATTCAGTCGAGCTTTCGGAATTATCAAAAATATTAGCCTCATCTAAACCTTCAACTTGTATGTTGGACCCAATTCCAACCAAATTATTTAAAGAAGTGTTCCAATTGGTTCCTGGCCCCATTTTGGATATTATGAATCTATCCTTAGTAAACGGATACGTACCACAGGAATTTAAAATAGCTGTAATTAAACCTTTACTCAAGAAACCTTCCCTTGATCAAGATGACTTGGTGAATTACAGACCTATATCTAACCTTCCTTTCTTATCCAAAGTCCTTGAGAAAATTGTTGCTAATCAAGTCTGTGAGCATCTAAACAGTAACGAGCTGTTTGAATTGTTTCAGTCAGGTTTTAGAGCTCATCATAGCACTGAAACGGCACTGGTGAAAGTTACTAAGGATATTCTCATGGCCTCAGATAATGAACTGATGTCTGTTCTGGTTTTGTTAGATCTCAGTGCTGCTTTTGACACAGTCGATCACAAAATTCTCTTAGAAAGGCTTGAACATGTTGCAGGGATCAAAGGAACAGCACTAGGCTGGTTTAAATGATGTTTGTCTGATAGATTCCAGTTTGTTCATCTAAATGATAAATCGTCTTCACTCTCGAGGGTTACTTGTGGAGTTCCACAGGGTTCTGTGCTTGGACCAATTCTGTTCACCATATATATGCTCCCAATTGGTAGAATCAGACAGCATGGGATAAATTTCCACAGCTATGCAGATGATACACAACTATATTTATCCATAAATCCTGATGAACCCAGTCAGTTAGGTAGATTACAGGCATGTCTGGAAGACATAAAAACATGGATGACCCTAAACTTTTTGCTTTTAAATTCTGACAAAACAGAAGTTGCTGTCTTTGGACCAGAAGTTCTTAAACAGAAACTGATTAGTCAATCACTTCATCTGGACAGCATTAAATTGGCCCCCAGTAATAACGTAAAGAACCTCTGCGTTATTTTTGACCGAGATTTGACATTTAAATCCCATATTAAACAGGTTTCTAGGATTTCTTTCTTTCACCTCCGGAATATTGCTAAAATGAGAAACATCCTGTCCAGGAGTGATGCTGAGAAACTAGTCCATGCATTTCTTACCTCAAGGCTGGACTACTGTAATTCTTTACTATCAGGTAGTCCACAAAATGCCATTAAAAGCCTTCAGTTGATCCAAAATGCGGCAGCAAGAGTTCTGATAAATATTAAAAAGAGAGATCGCATTTCTCCTGTTTTAGCTTCCCTTCATTGGCTCCCTGTTAAATCCAGAATAGAATTTAAGATCCTTCTTCTTACATACAAAGCCCTTAATAATCAAGCTCCATCATACATCAGAGATCTAATTGTTCCATATGTTCCTAACAGAGCCCTTCGCTCTCAGACTGCAGGTTTACTTGTAGTTCAGATATTTTAGTTATCAGGCTCCTCTCCAGTGGAACCAGCTCCCAGCTTTAGTCTGTAAGGCAGACACTCTGTTTACTTTTAAGGCCAGGCTTAAAACTTTCCTTTTTGATAAAGCTTATAGTCAGAGTGGCTAAGGTCATCCTGAGCTATCTCTGTAGTTATGCTGCTATAGGCTTAGACTGCTGGAGGATAGACTTACCAATTTTTATCACTCTGCTACTTCCTTTTCTCCTACGACTCTCCAGTTGTATTACAGTACATTCTGTTATTTCGACTGTTAACTTTGTTTTCTCTCAGTGTTTTGCTCTCCATAGAAGATATACCTGGTCTGGTATCCTGCTTGGCTGCAATGCCCTGTTGGACGGGGGGCATCGACTGGGATGATCCTCCCAGTAACTGAACATCCACTGTGTCCTGTTATCAACTTTTTACTTTCTGTAACATAGAGAGTACTCTTATATCAGATCTTCTGTTCCTTCTGTGTGTCTGCTCTGTCTTCTCAAACCCCCAGACGGTCGTGGCAGATGGCCGCTCCTACTGAGCCTGGTTCTGTTGGAGGTTTCTTCCTGTTAAAGGGGAGTTTTTCCTCTCCACTGTCGCTACATGCTTGCTCAGTTTGAGGGATTGCTGAAGGATTGCTGTGGTTGGAAAGTCTGCATCAACGGGGCCCAACCTCACGCCAATGACTGACGCAATCTGCTGGGATTCCTTAAATAGGAAACTTTTTAACTGATTGGAATGTTTGTACAAATGTATTGAAATGACTTCTTGTTAAGTGCCTTGAGATGACATCTGTTGTGAATTGGCGCTATATAAATAAACTGAATTGAAACGTTTCCTGTAGTTCTTGACCAGGTTTACAGACACTGCAACAGGGATTTTGGCCCACTCCTCCACACAGATCTTCTTAGATCTGTCAGGTTTTGGGGCAGTCACTGAGCAACACTGAGTTTCAGCTTCCGCCAAAGATTTTCTATTGAATTTAGGTCTGGAGACTGGCTAGGCCACTCCAGAACCTTGATATGCTTCTTAGGGAGCCACTCCTTGGTTATCCAGGCTGTGTGCTTCGGGTCATTGTCATGTTGGAAAAGACAACCACGACCCATCTTCAATGATCTGACTGAGGGAAGTTGCTCAAAGTCCCACAATACATTGTCCCATTCATAGTCTCCTTAATACAGTGCAGTCGTCCTGTCCCCTTCGCAGAAAAGCACCCCTAAAGCATGATGTTTCCATCCCCGTGCTTCACAGTACTTGTTCTTGGGATGCAACTCATCCTCCTTTTTCCTCCAAACACGGAGAGTAAAGTTTAGACCAAAAAGGTTTTTTTTGGTCTCATCTGACCCCATGACTTTCTCCCATGCCTCCTCTGGATCATCCAGATGGTCACTGGCAAAGTTCAGACGGGCCTGAACATGTGATGACTTGAGCAGCGAAACCTTCCATGCAATGCATGGTTTTAAACCATGACGGCGTAGTCTTCTATCACAGTAATCTTTGAAATTGTGCTCCCAGCTCTCTTCATGTCATTGACCAGCTCTGAATGTGCAGTTCTGGGCAGACTTATCAACTTTCTTATCAGTGATACCCCATCAGGTGAGATCTTGCATAGAGCCCAGGTCCGAGCATCTTTAGCCTCTTCCACTTTCTAGCAATTGCTCAAACAGTTGATCTATTTTCACCAAGCTGCTTGGTAATTGCCCCGTAGCCCATTCCAGCCTTGTGGAGGTCTACAAGTTTTTCTCTGGTGTATTTTGACAGCTCTT
Source organism: Valencia hispanica (assembly GCA_963556495.2). Classification (NCBI taxonomy): domain Eukaryota; kingdom Metazoa; phylum Chordata; class Actinopteri; order Cyprinodontiformes; family Valenciidae; genus Valencia; species Valencia hispanica. The sequence goes on from OY747702.1 coordinate 6,059,703, forward strand.
TTGTCTTGCCTATGGTAGTAGTTGGAGTCTGACTGACTGTGGGGTGGACAGGCAGGTACTACCAATTTAAATTAATAAAGTGGAGCAGAGATGGACTTTTTAAAGGCAGAGTAACAGGTCTTTGACAGCCACAATTCTTGCTCATTGCCAGGTGTTCAAATACTTATGTGCAGCAATAAAATACGAATAAATTCTTTAATAATCAGACAATGTGATTTCCTAAATAAATACATAAAAAATCTCTCACAGTGGAAATGCACCTACAATGTGAATTTAAGACCCCTCAATTTCTAAGTGGGAGAACTTGCAAAATCGCAGGATGTTCAAATACTTATGTTCCGCACTGTATTCATACAGGCACACATTTAAAGCTAATGCATGTGGACATCCTTTCCTCCCTCCCCTGCATTGAAAAACAAGATGTGTGTGTTACCCGTGTAAACTTGGAGCACATTTCCTCTGCCCCCTTGATAAGGCCGGCCTTCAGCATGTACTTGGCACACTTGGAGTTGATGAATCGGTCAGCAGTGTCCAGTGCCTGGGCCTCGTCCATCCATCTAGCTGCCTCCTTAATGTTGCCTGCATGCTGCAGATCAGACAAGACGGTTGGATGGAGAGGCGTACTTCTTGTGCTGTGTTTCTGTTTGCGTAAGCTTTATTATACCTTGTAGATCTTGGCCTTGACTAGGAAGAGCTCAATAAGCGTTGGCGTGCTGTCGATGGCCATGTTGATGTACTCCAAAGCCATGCTGGGCTGGCTAATGAAATCAAAGTGCTGTGCCAGGAAGTACTGTACCCACAGGAGGGTGGTCGGGGGCTCCTCTTTCCCATCATCTGCACACAGGTAATACAGAACTCCTGGACTTAGAAGCAGCTCCAAGTCAAACCAGAACCAACCAGAATGATTTTTCTGGATATTTAAACACTTACCATTTTCACTGAACATTCGACTGCTTTTTAAACAGCTTTCATAGCCAAGTACTAATTCTTCTATTATCGTAACCTGCAGGCAACAAAACAAGTTAGCAAAATGCTTAGACAGAAACTTTACAGCAGAACTTTCCCTCTTTAATGACAAGCTGCTCACCTTTTCTTTATCTGTGTACAAGGATTTCACAGTGGTGAAGACAGGAGGGCAGCCTTTGGTGAAGTTCATCCTCAGGTAACTGTCCAGACATTCCCGAAACTTCTCCCCTAACCAGCACAACAGACAGTACAGTGATGGGAATGTGAGACTGGAATGGCAATATGTAGTCATCAATCAGAAACACTACAATCATCGGATTCCTCTGACACTGAAACATTCTGCAGGAGGGGAGTGAACTACACCAAATCTTGAGCCGAAATATTTGCAGCAGATTAATTCTTAGAGCCTCTACTGATCAACTTAATTTGTCCTCCATGCTTTAACTGGTTCATAACAAAAATAAACCAGCAGAGCCTTCTCCTCTACTCCACCTGCTAGTTTCTATACCTGTGCTTAATGTTGATGTTCGCCTGCAGGTGGAGCTGCTGCAGCCATGCTGATCTCTTTATTACTCACAGGCTGAAGTTAAGTGTGTTAATGGAAGTATTACACAGGAACGCTGGTGCTGCAGGGTGTTTGTGTTTACCTGTGAGGAAACTGAGAGGCAGCCTTCGAGGAACCAGACCTCTAGGAAACTTCACCCAGGACTCCTCATAGATCTTATAATGGTCTTCTATGCTCCCTGAAGACATACACACAGTTTCTTAAAGGGGGCGACATATGCATCTTTTTAAATGGGTTATAAGAGGTCTTTACAAAACCTGTTAATGAAATTCTTTGCACAAAATCGCTCTCACATAAAACGATTTCACCAGATCAAATCTTGAGGTATAGGTACATTGTGACATCCCAATAAGGCAGTTTTTCAACTGACTTGCAGAAGCACAAGATTTCTGACAGCAAAATTTTGAAATAAAAATGGATGGATGGTTTTAAATCATGTTTGGAGTGTTTATAGAGGTAGCAGGGACCCAAATTGCAACACATATTGCATGTCCCTTTTAATGCTAACATGTTAAAGCAGTTTTGTCTTGGTAACTGTTTCTGTTCACATCAAAGGTTTCATTCACTCGTTTATTTTAATAAACTTGCTGTTCTCTAGTTTGAATGAATGCCTTGCGAGTCATTTTCGGTGAAAAATATGCTCTAACCCTCTTGTTTAAGGAGGTTGCAGTTTGTCGGAGGAGTGGGTGGGGGGAAACTAGGGGTGCACCGATCCAATATTAGGATTGGATATCGGCCCCGTTACTGACAAAATAGCTGGATTGGGTATCAGAAAAATGAACAGATCCACTGGCCGATCCAGGTTTTTTGTTTGTTTTTTGAACATATCTCATGCGTCAGCTTCATGTGTGTTGCATGCTAGAAGCAACATGGAGCGAGCCAGAGGGTCGGCTGTTCGGAGATATTTCACGCTTGACACTCCAACTAGTTCGTTGGCTGTTTGCAATGTCTGCAAAGTAAATGTTTTGAGGGGAGGTGGTATTACTGCAAAGTACAATACTAACACTTTAATCAAGGTCATCCAGAAACACTATGCCAAGGAGCACACTGAATTCTTGCACCTCAGCAAAACAAAAGGAGCGGGGTCAAAAAGGAAAAAAGAAGTCTTAGTTATGCAAGTCTGGTACCTTTAGTCTCTTCAAGTAAGGTATAGGGTGGAGGGTATACAGTTTATTATTAATTCAACAATAGTATCGGATCGGTATTGGGTATCGACAGATACCGAAAGCCCAGGCATCGGTATCGGGACTGAAAAAGTGGGATCGGTGCACCCCTAGGGGAAAAGTCAGCATCATGAGTATTACTCAAAAAGTTTTGTGATATGCAAACGTCTTACCTCTGATTGGCAAACAGCAATGCAACTCTTATGCTGCCTTTGAACAAATAACTGACGTAACTTACTTCGCTTGCGGTGTTCCAAGAAATAACAAGCCCGAACTTGATCTGCTATGTTTTGGAGTTGCTAACGGTTAGCTTCTACTAGCTGAAATGTTAGCAGTTAGCTTCTACTAGCTGAGTTGTGCTTTTCCCTGTGACGTAGAAGGGAATGGCTTTTTTTCTGGCTTTTTGTTTTTAACGTCTATTTCCTTTCTGTGGCTAATGCAAGCAATGGGGGTTGGAGAAAATGTTAATGTGCAGCATGCATATGCAAATCTGAGTGAACCATCTAAAACAGTCTGGGTTTGTGACGTAGCAACCCCACTGGGCGGGCTACAAGCTCCTGCTCCACTCTGCCCGCTTAGGTTCTGAGGAGTAGAGAAGACGATCGCGGTTCTTTACCAGCAAGTTTATTCTTTTATGTCAGGAACCATCCGCTTGTTTGTGAAGGGCTGTAGACTAGCAGGAGTGCTAGCGTAAATGGAGAGCTCACAACAACGGGGAGAGGGAGGGCTTCTCCGCGCCAACGGTACTGCCCACAACACAGAGGCGAATTGCTAATGAGCTACTGTCGCTCTTCTGAAGCTATGTCCTAGAAAATGGCACAGGTTTTGTGATTTTGGCTAAAAACTGCATTATCATAATTTAAAGGCCACTGAGAACACTTCCTGGATTTCATACAAGTTAGTGTTCCTGCAAGAAACAAACCAAGAAGATCTGTTTTAAACTGTGATAGCTACTTCTGGGGAAGCTGTGACCTGATCAATCCCTCCTATCTCTGTGTCTTGTTATTTCTGCTGCTGTGGTGCTGATAAGGGACCCTTGCTCACTGCCGAGAGTAGTGAAATGTGGACGTTTTAGCTAAACCCTTAAAGGGCCAATTTTGTATGGAGACACGACAGCTGAGAGGGGGGGGCAATAGATCATACAGTCAGATAAAAGATCTGGTAAAATTACCTTGAAGTTCCGATAGTGGAAACAGGCAAAGAGGTAAATTCTACAAAGTCTGTAATGATGATACCAGCTCCCCCGGTGGTGAGATAGATGTTACTGCAGCCTGCAGGAATGTGAGCTACAGAGTGCTACTAAACACAGCCAGATTTAGGATCCCAATTTTTAAACATTTGTAAAGCGGCTCAGATTAATCGCCTTGTTATTGGAATAGGACAATTTCAGCTGGATTGGAGCTGGATCATCACCAGCGGGTAAAAAAACTCAAAGATCTGATCTTTTAATCAAATGCAACATACCAAACATAACCAGGCCACAGTGACAACAATGTTCTTCAATGTGGATGCTTATACTGAAGGATGAAGACTCAAACATAGCTATTCACACTATTGTAGAGGTGTTTTAAGATTAAGTCACAGCCAGAATAAAGACAGAAGGCGCTAGTTATGCTAATTTTCTAAAGAACATCCAGTTTACTCATTCTGCTAGGAAACATCTTTGGAAATGTTGGCAGCTGATTGGCTCAGAGTTAGGCTGAGGATCTACATTGTTTACATCAAACAGACTGCTGCTGTTGTAACACTGACCACATTAAACTCTAATACTGATCCTAAAGGTTTGAAAAAGCCACATTAGAACTATTTTGTCATCATAATAATTACTGCAACAGCTCTGACAGATGGCTGCTATCCTTATACCGTCTTATAGTTTTAATCAACTGTTAAAATCTGGACTGGAAGGTCACTGAACTACAAAGACCAAAAGTCTGATTGCTGCATATCTAGTGAAGAGCACAGGATAATGTTTTAAATGGCAACTGTCCATACAGAAAACATTTTGATTCAAATTAGAATTGAACTGATAGTCACATTAATTCTTGTTCATGGCTTATGGTGTAGGCACCTGGTTTTAGGGCTTTTTCCAGACCCTGATAGTAGGCCCAGTTCTCTGGGTTCCTCTCTAGAAGTCTTCTATAGATCTCTGAAGCTTCCTCTGGCCTCTCCAGCTTCAACAGCAGCTCCCCTAGTAAGACACAGATGTTTACACCACATAGCTGTCAGTTAGGGGGTGTGTTAGGGGGTGTGAACTGCAACAGAATCTTAAGGCTCAGTAACCTTCATAGGCGGTGCACTAAGACGGCTGAAAGAAGTGCCAGAGTTTTCCCAGCATCTGCAGAGTGTTCTCACCTCTGGTCTCCTCCACAGCCAGCTTGTCACACATCTGTTTCTCATAGTTATTCAGGTGGTCCAGGGCCTCCTTGTGCATGCCAGCCTCCTTCAGAATCTGGTTCTGATACAGCAGCAGTTCACTGTACTCATAGTCCACCTTATCTAGAGACGTCTGAACACAAGCGCACACAAAAACAGAGGAAACGATTCCAGCCTATCCTGAACCTCCTGATCATTGTTTATAATTAAGGTAACATTTGACTGGGATCATCCCTACAGAATGTTGCACTTTAAACAGCTATCTGACAATATGTTTCGGGGAGGCAAAGCGTAGCTCCAAACATCAAACCGAATCAACAGACAGAGATAGATAACAGGTTCCAGCTGCTTGGGAGCAGCAAGTATTCAAGTTGTCAACCAGTTAGAACAATTAAGGATGAAATTTTCTCATCCCACATCATTGTCTGACATTACAAATGGGGTTCTAGAAGAATGGTTCCCAGAAATACTCCTAAAAGAGCAAAGTTGTTAGAAGTGCAAACAGTGGGCCAACACCATAATAAACACTTTAGATTAAGAATAGAAGGTCACCCAAGTTCAAGAGTGTGAAAGAAGAAAATTGAATACTTCTGGCAAAAAATAGCGCAGAAGGACAAGCATAGATGGTTGGGTCCAATTTTCTAAACTAAACTGTAGGGATGTCCCGATCCCGATGTCAAGATCGGATATTTTCAAATTTTTCAGTGATCGGCTATATTAGCTAATGAGTCGTGCCGATTTTTACGAAAGTACCTCCTAGTTACGTTTACAGGCAATAATTCAAACCTCCGTAGCGAACAAGGACTAAGGGTGTATTCAGACCTGCACTGTTTGGTCCACTTTAAACGGACCAGGGTTCGTTTCGAATGCTGGTCCAGACCTTTTATGCAGGTGTGAATACACACAAACTAATCCTGGTGCGGATCAGAGAACCGGACCGAGACCAACTTTTTTAGGTGGTATATACACACGTATATACACACACACGTGTATATATACGTATATATACACACACGTGTATATATACACGTATATACACACACACACACACATGTACACACACACACACATGTACACACACATATATACATACACACACATATATACATACACACACATATATACATACACACACACACACACACACACACATATATACATAAATACACACATACATTTATACACACATGCATTTATACACACACATACATACACACATACATATATACACATACATATACACATACACACATACATATATACACATACACATATACACATATACATACATATATACACATATACATACATATATACACATATACATACATATATACACATATACATACATATATACACACATACATACATATATACACACATACATACATACACATACACACATACATACATATATACACATACACATATATACACATATACACATACACATATACACATACACATATACACATATACATACATATATACACATATACATACATATATACACATATACATACATATATACACATATACATACATATACACACATATACATACATATACATACACACATACATATACATATACATACACACATACATACACACACATACATATTTATACTGCCAGAAAAACTTTTAAAAAGATGTAAAATAGTGTATCAAGTAAGTGTTTTGCTTTTTACTTTTGGTGTGAAATATTAAACTGCAGTTGACATTTAATTCTCTAAGATTTTGGTTTCATGGGATTTACAATAAAAGGTAATGCCTATTATTGAAATTAATCTTATTAAAAAGTTAAGTAAAGTTACTTTAAAAAAAATATTTCACTTCTAAAGGCCAAATATCGGATCGGGACTCTAAATCGGATCTGAGGTTAAAAGATCGGGTCCCAAAATGCTCATCGGGACATCCCTACTACTACTGTCCAGCAGCCTTCAAACTGGTCACATCTAGATACCGTGAGCAGAAAGCTCCCCAGCAGCTTACAGTAAACCATATATCTGATATGCACATTCAGTCATCAACTAGATCTACTTCTAGATGCCACAAGCATATTAGCACAATCATAAATATTATCAGCGTACCTGTTGTGTTTTCCGGAACTCCTCAACAATCTTGGCTGCCATCTCAAAGTCTTCCAAGAGGTGATAAGCAACAGCATAACCGATCCATGAGGCTCGCTGGGCCGGACGGAGCTGCAGCAGCTGGTATCGAGTCTCCTGGAGAGAGAAGCAGGAGAACATCCCGTCATGTTTCTGTCGGGTTGTACAGGTCCTTCTCAAACAATTAGCATATTGTGATAAAGTTCATTCTTTTCCATAATGTATTGATAAAAATTAAACTTTTATATATTTTAGATTAATTGCACACCAACTGAAATATTTCAGGTCTTTTATTGTTTTAAAACTGATGATTTTGGCATACAGCTCATGAAAACCCAAAATTCCTATCTCAAAAAATTAGCATATTTCATCCGACCAATAAAAGAAGTGTGTTTTAATATAAAAAAAGTCAACCTTCAAATAATTATGTTCAGTTATGCACTCAATACTTGGTCGGGAATCCTTTTGCAGAAATGACTGCTTCAATGCGGCTTGGCATGGAGGCAATCAGCCTGTGGCACTGCTGAGGTGTTATGGAGGCCCAGGATGCTTCGATAGCGGCCTTAAGCTCATCCAGAGTGTTGGGTCTTGCGTCTCTCAACTTCCTCTTCACAATATCCCAAGGATTCTCTATGGGGTTTAGGTCAGGAGAGTTGGCAGGCCAATTGAGCACAGTAATACCATGGTCAGTAAACCATTTACCAGTGGTTTTGGCACTGTGAGCAGGTGCCAGGTCGTGCTGAAAAATGAAATCGTCATCTCCATAAAGCTTTTCAGCAGATGGAAGCATGAAGTGCTCCAAAATCTCCTGATAGCTAGCTGCATTGACCCTGCCCTTGATAAAACACAGTGGACCAACACCAGCAGCTGACATGGCACCCCAGACCATCACTGACTGTGGGTACTTGACACTGGACTTCAGGCATTTTGGCATTTCCTTCTCCCCAGTCTTCCTCCAGACTCTGGCACCTTGATTTCCGAATGACATGCAAAATTTGCTTTCATCCGAAAAAAGTACTTTGGACCACTGAGCAACAGTCCAGTGCTGCTTCTCTGTAGCCCAGGTCAGGCGCTTCTGCCGCTGTTTCTGGTTCAAAAGTGGCTTGACCTGGGGAATGCGGCACCTGTAGCCCATTTCCTCCACACGCCTGTGCACGGTGGCTCTGGATGTTTCTACTCCAGACTCAGTCCACTGCTTCCGCAGGTCCCCCAAGGTCTGGAATCGGTCCTTCTCCACAATCTTCCTCAGGGTCCTGTCACCTCTTCTCGTTGTGCAGCGTTTTCTGCCACACTTTTTCCTTCCCACTGAGGTGCCTTGATACAGCACTCCGGGAACAGCCTATTTGTTCAGAAATTTACCTCTTGCTTGAGGGTGTCAATGATGGCCTTCTGGGCAGCAGTCAGGTTGGCAGTCTTACCCATGATTGCGGTTTTGAGTAATGAACCTGGCTGGGAGTTTTTAAAAGCCTCAGGAATCTTTTGCAGGTGTTTAGAGTTAATTAGTTGATTCAGATGATTAGGTTAATAGCTCGTTTAGAGAACCTTTTTTTGATGATATACTAATTTTTTGAGATAGGAATTTTGGGTTTTCATGAGCTGTATGCCAAAATCATCAGTTTTAAAACAATAAAAGACCTGAAATATTTCAGTTGGTGTGCAATTAATCTAAAATATATGAACGTTTAATTTTTATCATTACATTATGGAAAAGAATGAACTTAATCACAAAATGCTAATTTTTTGAGAAGGACCTGTATAACCCACCACAGTCTACCTCACTACTGGAGTTAGGTCCTCCTGCAGCAGACTGCTCCATTCTCAGAGCATGCAAGCAGCTGCTGATCTCTTTCATAGACTAACTTTAAATATTTCACAATCAGTCAGAAGTAAACCACATTCTCCAGTGTTGGTATTTTCTATGAAGAACTACTAAGAATTTGTTGATGTGATGCTAGGAGCTCCTACTCCACCCACAGCAGTCTGTAGCTGGAAGTATATGACAATGAGCGGTCTAATCTGTGTGGGGTCTCTCACCCTGTAACCCTCCAGGTCCCTCATCTGGATCTGCAGTAGGGAGAGGTCTCGTAGGATCTGCAGGTTATCCTTGTCCCATTTCAAAGCATTGCGGTAACACTTAATGGCTTCATCATATTTTTTATCGGAGCGCTGCAGCAAGCCGTATACGTGCCAGCCTAGAAGCAAGTGTCTGAGCTCAGGAAGACAGCTGTTAGTTTACCACATGTACAGCCCATGGTGAATTTTAGAGCAGGCAGCCTGGGGACTGAGCCAAGCACAACAAAGGATACAGACATGGCTCTTCAAGTCGTTGCGAAGACCTCGTCTCACCAGCTCATAGGCCTCCTCCTTCTTGCCCAGGCAGTTGAGGGTCAAACCCTTCATGGCCAACGTCTCTAAAGCACAGAATGAACAGTCAGGGAAGTTAGACTTAAAAGGAAATTCCAACTCCTAAGTGAAATTTAGTCTTATCTTCCCGAGAATTAGAGAAGCGAGAAGTGACCAGCCCAGTCATTCTCCTAATCTGGCAGCAGTCCGTTTGCATTAGCGTAGCATAAAAAATGTAAGTGAAAGTTAACCGCTAGCATTTTGTGTGCAAAAATAGTATGAAAGTTACTCAATAATAATCTTAAATATTCCTGGTGACCTCAATTATATTGATTGCAAATTAAAGTGAGTAACATGAAGGAATTACAGGAGCCGACTTAGACTTGTGACTACATTAAGACAAACCACCACTGCAACAGCGAGGATATGCACAGCGCCTGCAAAAGACACCTAACTGTAAACACAAATGCGTGAGGTGCACTGAGTTTTTACTGCCGTAGTTTCAGTACGCTATAAGTCTAATGGAATAAAATGGTTGTTTCTTGTGTAGCAAAGGGCTGCGAACACAAGCCAAAGACATACAGCAACACGACGTTTCACAGAATTCAATCTACTGTTGAACTAAGAAGAAAATGGCTTGCTGCCCTGGGAATTCATCCAACACCCGTGAAGAAAAATTAATCAATATCTGGTTTGTGAGAAGCATTTCATACCAAAGGACTACAAAGACAAAACGCAATATTTCACAAGAAAGATGGTAAAATGTCTGAAGAATAAGGCAGTCCCATCCATTTTTTGTACAGGTACTGAACGAAGAGCATCATCAATGGCTGCACGTAATGTTCCATTTACTGCAATTCCTTGGGTTTTGCTGGGCTATATTAATTACTATAATTGTGACCTCTGGCTGACAGTAGCTACGTTTACATGTGAAAATGTTTTTAATCTGATCATAGTTCGGTTTAGAATTTGACTGTATACATGGGCCCTGAAAAAATGTATCCGATTATGACGAGCGTTTACATCCGTCACACGTTCGATCTGAATTAATAATTTTGACATGTGCAGAACTATCTAACACAAAACGGCCGTAGAAGAAAAGGTGGCAGACTTCCGTTGTAAACAAACATGGCTGCGTGTGTTTAAAATGGAGCGGTACAATGTTCTTCAGAGCGCACTTTTATTTTTGCTGGTCACGGTTTTACATCTACAAGCTTTTATTTTTGTTTACACATCTAAATTCTAATCCCTATCCCTTTATCTTTTTACATCGAAGTAAAGTACATCTACACAGGACATAACAGACATGCACAGTAATAACCCACATTCGGAAGGGTTTACATGCACAGTGATCGGAATAACAATTGGCATAACTCAATAGGAAGGAAATGCTGATCCAAATGAGTATGATCAGGTCAGAGTATTCCGAATGGCGCGTTTACATTAAGCCTTTTTTCCGATCAGGCTTTTAGTCCGATTACTTGTGTCCATGTAAACATGGCCATTGTCACCTCCCTGTTTTCTGTTTAACATTTCACCCTAATGACTGTAAACGGTGAGTTTTGCAGAGCAAAACACTTTTAGGTGGCTTTTGCGGGCGCTGTATCGTGTCATGTCATCACGCCTTGCAGCGGCGGCTTACATTGCCTAATGTAGTCCAAAGTATAAATCAGCTCCTCTAATTCTTTCATGTTACTTATTTTCTCTATGGGGTTTAGGTCAGGAGAGTTGGCAGGCCAATTGAGCACAGTAATACCATGGTCAGTAAACCATTTACCAGTGGTTTTGGCACTGTGAGCAGGTGCCAGGTCGTGCTGAAAAATGAAATCTTCATCTCCATAAAGCTTTTCAGCAGATGGAAGCATGAAGTGCTCCAAAATCTCCTGATAGCTAGCTGCATTGACCCTGCCCTTGATAAAACACAGTGGACCAACACCAGCAGCTGACATGGCACCCCAGACCATCACTGACTGTGGGTACTTGACACTGGACTTCAGGCATTTTGGCATTTCCTTCTCCCCAGTCTTCCTCCAGACTCTGGCACCTTGATTTCCGAATGACATGCAAAATTTGCTTTCATCCGAAAAAAGTACTTTGGACCACTGAGCAACAGTCCAGTGCTGCTTCTCTGTAGCCCAGGTCAGGCGCTTCTGCCGCTGTTTCTGGTTCAAAAGTGGCTTGACCTGGGGAATGCGGCACCTGTAGCCCATTTCCTGCACACGCCTGTGCACGGTGGCTCTGGATGTTTCTACTCCAGACTCAGTCCACTGCTTCCGCAGGTCCCCCAAGGTCTGGAATCGGTCCTTCTCCACAATCTTCCTCAGGGTCCGGATACTTATTTTCATTTGCAATCAATATGATTATTGAGGTTATCAGAAATAATTAGGATCATTAAAAGTGAGTAATTATGAGTAATTTTCATGACTTACAAAATGCTAGCCGTTACCGTTCACTTTCATTATTTATGCTAAGCTAATGCAAACAGACTGCTGCCAGATCGGGAGAATGACAGGGGTCTTACAAAATGCTTTTTCTCACTTCTCTAACCCTGGGGAATATGGCAACAGACTAAATTTCATTGAGGGGTGGAATATATTTTTAATGGGAAAGGTTTTAAACAGTCTAACATTCTGAATGAATGGAAAAGCAGGAAAATAACTTCGTTCAGGAACATGGAACAAGTCTCTGCTCCATTTCTATACAAATAAGCACAATACACTTCATGTTACCTTAACAGCAGCTGTATGGATGTTAAATTAATCTGCTGCTTTAAACTAAATAAAGTTTACTATTCTAAGGATTTTTAAGTGTAGAATTATTTTCCAGGTTTTTGGAATAAACTATTCTCTTTTTCACTACAGCTGACCTTCCAGTTCTTCAAGTCTCTGATCTCATTACTCCACAGCTAAGGGTCACTCAGACATACACAGGATAAACAGTCTCACACTCTCTCTCACAAACACACCTAAAGACAACTTAGAGAGACCAATAAAACTAACAGTCATGTTTATGGACTGTGGGAGGAAGTCGGAGTACCCAGAGAGAACCCATGCATACACAGGAGAACATTCAAACTTTGTGTAGAAAAAACAACACACAAAGATCTAAGCTATCACAAAGAACAGAGCAGCTATACACCAATCATATCAGCCAAACACTGCAGGATAATAGTGATGTTTGGTGTTCAGTGAGTGAATCATCTGAAGTTAGAATCAGACTCACACTAAACAACTATTACACTGCATCTGGCAACCCTTCACTGGTGGAGCCTACACAGTATTATTCCACACTGATAAAAGATTCATGGAGACAGTCTCTGAGCTCCAGAAAATTTCTTGATCACAAACTTCCTTTCAACAGAAACTCCCCTTTGGTGTAGAGGTTAGACTCCATTACAGGTTAGACTCTTAACTTGATCTAATGTGGTATAAGAGCTAAATACAATGTGATCCAACAAGAAATCCGCTAGTGACCCTAATCAGGTAAGGTCCAGCTTGATTAGAATTGACCAGTCATAGGTAGGTCAGAAACTTATGACCCTTTTCCACTAGGGTCGGTTCGGTCTGGAACGGGTAGACTCAGCAACGATTTGGCGCATTTCTATTACCTTTGTCGGGGACGAGACGACCCCTTTTTTTGGTCTACCTTTGCCTTGGTCCGAAGCAGACCGAACCGATCCAACACGCCCACCTATGGACTGATTGGTCCAGTAATGTTATGTCAGTCACAAGCCTACCTACGTAGTGGTAGCCGCTGATTGGCCTGGTGGTGTGCATGCACGAGGTTCTTAAGAAAGAGCCACAGTCAGAGTGTGACGTACAAAAACAACTCGACGTCCTCCATTGTTGTTTCTCCATTAAATTGGCCCCCAGTAATAACGTAAAGAACCTCGGCGTTATTTTTGACCGAGACTTGACATTTAAATCCCATATTAAATAGGTTTCTAGGATTTCTTTCTTTCACCTCCGGAATATTGCTAAAATTAGAAACATCCTGTCCAGGAGTGATGCTGAGAAACTAGTCCATGCATTTGTTACCTCAAGGCTGGACTACTCTAATTCTTTACTATCAGGAAGTCAACAAAATGCCATTAAAAGCCTTCAGTTGATCCAAAATGCGGCAGCAAGAGTTCTGATGAATATTAAAAAGAGAGATCCCATTTCTCCTGTTTTAGCTTCCCTTCATTGGCTCCCTGTTAAATCCAGAATAGAATTGAAGATTCTTCTTCTTACATACAAAGCCCTTAATAATTAAGCTCCATCATACATCAGAGATCTAATTGTTCCATATGTTCCTAACAGAGCCCTTCGCTCTCAGACTGCAGGTTTACTTGTAGTTCCTAGGATTTCTAAAAGTAGAATAGGAGGCAGATATTTTAGTTATCAGGCTCCTCTCCTGTGGAACCAGCTCCCAGCTTTAGTCCGTGAGGCAGACACTCTGCTTACTTTTAAGGCCAGGCTTAAAACTTTCCTTTTTGATAAAGCTTATAGTTAGAGTGGCTTAGGTCATCCTGAGCTAGCTCTGTAGTTATGCTGCTATAGGCTTAGACTGCTGGAGGACAGACTTAGCAATTTTCTTCACTCTGCTACTTCCTTTTCTCCTACGACTCTCCAGTTGTATTACAGTACATTCTGTTATTAACTTTGTTTTCTCTCCATAGAAGATATACCTGGTCTGGTATCCTGCAATGCCCTGTTGGACGGGGGGCATCGACTGGGATGATCCTCCCAGTAACTGAACATCCACTGTGTCCTGTTATTAACTTTTTACTTTCTGTAACATAGAAAGTACTCTTATATCAGATCTTCTGTTCTTTCTGTGTTTCTGCTCTGTCTTCTCAAACCCCCAGACGGTCGTGGGAGATGGCCGCTCCTACTGAGCCTGGTTCTGTTGGAGGTTTCTTCCTGTTAAAGCAGAGTTTTTCCTCTCCACCGTCGCTGCATGCTTGCTCAGTATGAGGGATTGCTGAAGGATTGCTGTGGTTGGAAAGTCTGCATCAACGGGGCCCAACCTCATGCCAATGACTGACGCAATCTGCTGGGATTCCTTAAATAGGAAACTTTTTAACTGATTGGAATGTTTGTATAAATGTATTGAAATGACTTCTTGTTAAGTGCCTTGAGATGACATCTGTCGTGAATTGGCGCTATATAAATAAACTGAATTGAATTGAACCATAGAATATATATATATATAGGATGGATGGAGCCTCCATGACGTCACCAGTAGATTTCTGAATAGCTGAATTGAAGCCCAGTGGGCGGTTCCCACCACCGCCATCTTGGGCGCATCACGCATCTCATCACTCCCGGAAAATACAAAAATGAGCAAAGAGGTAGAGCTGAAAGTGTGGGAAGATGATCGACATCTATCAAACTCTGAGCAGACGTAGCTACGAGCTAACCGAAGCTAACGGAGGTTGGCGGGTGCTTATAGCCAGAAAACCGTGGTTGAGCGACTCTAGTACCCTCTGCCTTCTAGGCTGTAAATAAAAGAAGATTAAAATCGGTAAATCGTTAGCTAATTGACGAGCTGAGCTAGCAAGTCGCTAGCTGTGACGGCTTAGCCAGGAACTGTCAATGAAAAGTACATGTCCCTTATTATTCATAATTTCAGGCTTAAATAACATCTAAACGGATGAGTTATAAAAAAAATTCCACCCCCTCAGAGTTGTCATGACAGTAAACTTGACCTAAAATGTTTTCAGATTTATGTTTCTTGTTTATTTCTGCTGTGAAGTTGTTTTTTTTAACATGGGATTGAATGAGAACCTGCTCTTTTTTGGAGCCAGCCCATGGGGGATATGGGGGCAAGAACAATTTTTGTCACTTCCGAGTTGGCTTCAATTTTGGCCAGCGGAGTTTGCCCTTTGGTGTAACTGCCAGACTGAGAGATACTTTCAGCAGATAACAGGAAGGCTGAAGGGAGTTTGTGTTTTACCCTTTTAGCTTTCAACACCTGTCATGGAACATGGCCTAGGGAACAGCTTTTAGAGAATCTCAGAGTTAAAGATAAAACAAAACAGAAAGGAGAGGGTCTCTTACCTCCATGTTCTGCAAATTTGGGGTTGCTCAGTATCTGTTTGCAGAACTTCAGGCCATTTCGGTACTGTTTGTGTTCGTAACATCTCTGGAAGAAGAGAAACAAGCATCACTGTATGCTTCCATGACTGCTCCAGGAGCTTTCCTCCAGCTCCTGCTAACAGTCATCATACTGACGGGATGGAGCTGTCAGTGTCAACACATCTGGGTCGACAGTACAGTTCTGCTACAGTCAATAGTTCCGTAGTTTTAATTAAACTCTAAACTGCTATTTAACACTGATTAGGGAAAGTGTATCATGCTGTAGTTTAACTTAACTACAACACCCAGCTTCTCCTGTGTCACACTGGCTTGAACGTCCAACTTTCGGCTGACAAACTGCAGCAACTTTCCTCTCCAACTTGGACATGGCAGGCATGTGTCAAATCTGTTCCGTAATTGATAGACTTTGGCTCTATTGACAGGGCAAAATACATATATAGCATCCCATAATAACCATCCAGCGGTGATGTGTCTTCCCTGCTGTATCACATCTCATGGTTAATAACAGAGATTTCATAATTGCTAGGCTCCTGCTGTGTGTTAGCTACCTTCTCTCTGTGCTACAACGGGCCACTGCTTAGCACTGCAAGAAGCTAATGCCAACTGCCTACCAAGATCCTTTTGAAGAGAGCATTCTCCTTCGGCGGCAGAGTCACTGAGGGCATGGCGGTGGCTTTCTACTCCACTCTCGATTTGCACATGAACGATACTCCCTTAGAAAAAGAGACGCTAGACTTTTTCGGCACCTTCAGGCTCTTCTTTCTCACGTGTTAAAGCCGAGGCCCCCCTTCCGAGCAAAATGGCCGCTACGCTTCTCCTCCGGGTCGCGAATATTGAAAATTCATCAGTTCGGGCAAGGTCCCGCCTTTCTCGCCTCTGATTGGCTAGACTGATCGATTTATTAATAATGTTAACATTTCAGAATAAGTACATAACTTTGATAATGACAATTAGGACCAGTACCCAATCGTAATCCGCAGAAGGCGGGACCTTCCCCCATAAACGGGTACATTTCGAATATTTGCCTCCGGGTCATGTTGAATTTCTGGGTCTATTCCTTACAAGCTAGCCAGCGAGTAACCTGGATGAAAGAAAAGACGACCTACGAAATTAGGAGTTTCTGTCTTATATATATAGGGAAACGCACATGCTCAAGGCAGAAGATGTCAAAACGAATTTAGATTTTATATATCATTAACAACTAAGTAAATGAAAACACCTACTGGTGTTTTCATTTACTCAGTCAGGAATTTATCTGGAATTAATAGATTTAATTCAGTAGTTTTAAAACTGTCATTTCTTCTTGGCATCGATAAAATCCCATTTTGTTCACATCAACAGTATAGTTTGTGTATTCGTATTCGTCTGTGTTGATGAAGATTCAGTTCAAACTCCACAAATCCGGCGTGTCTCTCTTCTCGCCGGGTGTTAAATAGTGCATATCCAAAAACAAACGTCCGGCTACAGCACTTAACAGCCATAAGCCATGCACGCACTACATTAGAAAGAGTGTAGTGATGAATGACTATGAACATGGTGGTCTTAATGTTTTGGATTTCACTACCCTAAATAGTACATTCAAAATTTAATTGTGCAAAACATTTTCTTAAAAATCCAGTCTCCATTTGGAATTTTATTCCTCACTATATTTTTTCTAAGTCTGGTGGTCTAAGTTTTATCTTAGGTTGTGACTAGATAAGCTTCCAGAAAACCTCTCGATGTTTCACAAAAAAGTTTTATTAGCATGGTCTCTTATATATAAACACAACTTTTCACCCCATACGTATTTAATTTGGAATAACAGGAACATAGTGTATAAGAATAAATCTTTATTTTTTTCCAGTTGGGTTGAGAAACGGATTGTTTTAGTGAATCTGTTGTTTAATCCTAATGGGCAGCTTATGTCTTATTCAGAATTCCTAAACACATAAGTTTCCAGCCACACCCAAAGAATATGCCATATTGTTTGATGCAATACCTATGGGTATTATAATGCTGTTTAAAGGAATTCAACCTTGCATGTCACCCGTTTCTATCCCCAAAGCAGTAGATACACACATAGGAAAAATCTGTCTGACAAATCATAGAAAAGGTAATAGGAATATTCTTGCGTTGTTTCAAAGACAGTCTTTATCTATTCCACGGGTGATTTATTATTGGAATTCCTTTGTCAATGACATTAATTGGAAAAAAGTATGGACAATTCCTAATAAATATCTGGTAACGAATAAAGTAAAAGAAGTGTCATTCAAAATACTTCATAAATATTTTCCTGCTAACCATTATATGACAAAATTCAAAAGAGACATAAATGTGAATTGTGTATTTTGTGGGAGCCACCCTGAGACTGTACAGCACCTCTTTTGGATTTGTTCACATGCTAAAACCTTTTGGAAAGACTTCATTAGATTCATCACTGGACAGCTCTACAAGGACTTTACTCTGAAATGGGAAAATGTTGTATTTTGTTTCTTTCGAAGGCAAAAAAATGAAGATGTATATTTTATAATAAATTTGTTGATTATCTTAGCTAAATTCTATTTCCACAAATGCAAATACAGTTGCCAAAAGCCTAATTTAAAACACTATTATAATGATACTATATCTTAAATAAAACTAATTAGTGGATCCCTTAACAAAAAGGCTATAAGATGTTTGTACGAATTACAAAATATTTGATTGTTTGTAACTTTTTGTATTACATCCCCTGGCTTATGATAATGTTCAATTTGTATACACTGTTTGTATACTGTTGTTTAATAAAGTCATAAAAAATAAAAAGCCATGCACGCACGTTGCCGGGTTTTTTAAGGAATATCCTACCACCTCGTAAAAAAAAAAAAAACTTAGTCCACACCTAACCGCATAAGTGCGTTGTTAAGCACATTCATAGACATGCCAAACCTGTAGGGGACAGTAGTTCCCCCAAATCCAATCCACTGAGTAACTTTCAATGTTCAAAATTCTACGTATAGCAGTAAAACAAAAACAAGCAAGCAAAAAGCGCTTGGACAATCGATAATGCCAACCCAGCTCTGAGGACATAATTGCTTTTTTTTCTTTTTTTCAAAACTTTAAGAGACCTAAAATCTATGAAATTTAAGCCTCCTTTGTTGTATGAATTCTTAACTACAGACTTACGAATATAGTGAGTTTTATTTTTCCATAAAAAATTAAATAGCATCTTATTGACAGATTTACAAAAGGAGTTATCTACATGTAATGACTGAGCAGCATAGGTTAAACGAGAAATACCTTCCGCCTTGGTGATCAGAACTCTGCCTTTTAGAGAAAAATCTCTTTGTACCCACTGGTTAAAAACCTTTTGAGTTTTTTCAATGAGGGGAGAAAAGTTTAATATACCTCTGGCTTCTCTATCTTTAGTAATATGAACACCGAGATATGTGACGAGTCTCTTACAGGGATATTACACAACACAGAAGCAGAGCAGTTATTCACTGGTAACAGATCACATTTATTAAGATTGAGGGTGAGACCAAAAGCTTTGGAGAATTAACAAATGTTAATCGCAACTGAAACCTGTGAAGCATCTGCCAGAATTAGGGCTGTATCATCCGCCAGTTGACTGATTAAAATATGATTATTTGCAACATTAATGGTTTTAATAGGATCATTTTTAATGTGCAAATTAAGAAGTTGGGCAGCGAGAAGTGAACAGAAAGAGGACACCCTTGGCGTACTCCACTGTTGAAAGGAAACCTTGGGGAAGTACCATTGCTTAATTTAATAGAACTGTTTCCATTAGTATACAAAGTTCGGACCGACCTACAAAAGAACTGACCAAAACCAAACTTGTTTAAGTTTTCCATTATAAAATCATGCTCTAAAGAATCAAAGGCTTTATAAAAGTCTAAGAAAAGAATAAAACTGTCTTCATTAACAAGCTCAGAGTAGTCTAAAGAATCCAAAATCAATCTCACATTATTTGAAATATGTCTATTTTGCATAAACCCAAATTGGCTCTCATCAATAATAGAGTCTAGTACTGATTTCAGTCTTTTGGCAAGTATTAAAGCAAACATTTTATAGTCATTATTTAAAAAGGAAATAGAAATGGAAATGGAGAGGAAATTGTCTAACAAGAGAGAATCTTTCTTGGGCTTAGGGATAAGTGCAATTAGACCCTGACTTAAAGTAGGGGGCAGGGAACCTCTGTTAACACTCTCAAAGAAAACTTCTTTTAAAAAAGGGGTGAGGCTAAAAAAAATGCTTATAAAATTAAGCAGTAAAGCCATCCGTTTCGGGTGATTTATACTTTTTTAATCGATTAATGGCATTGGTAATTTCATTCAGTGAAATAGAAGCATTGCAAAAGTCACAATCAGCTTCAGAAATCTGATTGATATCAGGAATAGAATGAAAAAAATTGGAGGCATCTTGAGGACAATATCTTGAGGTGTAAAGATCACTGTAAAATCCTGCACAATACTTGGCAATTTTCTTTGGATCGTCAGTAACTAAACCATCAATTCTTAACTGTTGAATGGAGTTATTTTTTGATTGCTGCTTTTCTAATCTAAGAAAATATGCAGAATTCTGCTCGGCCTCTTCAAGCCACTTACGGTGAGATCTAACAAAAGCCCCTTCAGCTTTTCATTTATATATCTCATCCAACCTATGCTGCTGGTTAGTGAGCTTTAACCTTTCTGACTCTGTAAGTACATCTGAAGGCTTAGAAGCTAAAAATGCAATTTTAAGTATAGTGTCATTTTCCTCTGTTCTTCTTTTTTTTTTGCTAAATCACTTCTATATTTCCTAAGAAATTTAGGAGTTTCGTATTTTAACAACTCCCAGTTACTGCTATAAAGATTTTCACTTTGAGCTTTGTCCCAGTAAAGCCGAATTAAACTCTCAATCTTTATCATTAGGCTGTTTACAGTATAACAATATAGCTTTTCGTTTAAGGTGGTTCCTTAAACCTCTTGTGTTTAAAGAGATAACAGACAAAGACATAAGGAAAGAGATAAAATAAATAAAATACGAGTAAAACTAGACCAGATAAATGGTAATGCGTATACAAATGTAGAAGATAAGGTCTCTACAAAAGCACCAAAATGGGTCCGAGAACAGCAAACCTTATAAAAGAATGTGAACATAAACTGTCAATACAATCAACCAGACTTTAAACATATGAAAGAAACCCTTTGCAAGGAGAGCCTAAAAAGAACACGCTTTCCTTTGCTCTCACTCATTTTTCCCTTTTACAATTTTTTTTTTCTAAAGGGAAAAGAAAATATGAAAAAATGAAAGGCTGATAAACTGCTTTAGAACGCTATTAAGCAGTATTAGTTTAAAGTATTAGAATACAAATGAACATATTGCTCGTACATAGGGTGACACTATGCATTAACAAGCGTGTTAAGATAATATCTCGCCGTCCTCTGCTCGAAAAAGCAATTTTGATTCAGTAACATCAATAGCAGGTAATAAAGCCTGACTAAATTCAATTCAATTCAGTTTATTTATATAGCGCCAATTCACAACAGATGTCATCTCAAGGCACTTAACAAGAAGTCATTTCAATACATTTATTCAAACATTCCAAACAGTTAAAAAGTTTCCTATTTAAGGAATCCCAGCAGATTGCGTCAGTCATTGGCGTGAGGTCGGGCAGACTTTCCAACCACAGCAAACCTTCAGCAATCCCTCATACTGAGTAAGCATGTAGCGACAGTGGAGAGGAAAAACTCCCCTTTAACAGGAAGAAACCTCCAACAGAACCAGGCTCAGTAGGAGCGGCCATCTGCCACGACCGTCTGGGGGTTTGAGAAGACAGCGCAGAGACAGAAGGAACAGAAGATCCGATATAAGAGTACTCTCTATGTTACAGAAAGTAAAAAGTTGATAACAGGACACAGTGGATGTTCAGCCACTGGGAGCACCATCCCAGTCGATGCCCCCCGTCCAACAGGGCATTGCAGCCAAGCAGGATACCAGATCAGGTATAACTTCTATGGAGAGAAAAACACTGAGAGAACACAAAGTTAACAGTCGAAATAACAGAATGTACTGTAATACAACTGGAGAGTAGTAGTAGAAAAGGGAGTAGCAGAGTGAAGAAAATTGGTAAGTCTGTCCTCCAGCAGTCTAAGCCTATAGCAGCATAACTACAGAGCTAGCTCAGGATGACCTAAGCCACTCTAACTATAAGCTTTATCAAAAAGGGAAGTTTTAAGCCTGGCCTTAAAAGTAAACAGAGTGTATGCCTCACAGACTAAAGCTGGGAGCTGGTTCCACGGGAGAGGAGCATGATAACTAAAAGATCTGCCTCCCATTCTACTTTTAGAAATCCTAGGAACTACAAGTAAACCTGCAGTCTGAGAGCGAAGTGCTCTGTTGGGAACATATGAAACAATTATATCTCTGATGTATGATGGAGCTTGATTATTAAGGGCTTTGTATGTAAGAAGAAGGATCTTAAATTCTATTCTGGATTTAACAGGGAGCCAATGAAGGGAAGCTAAAACAGGAGAAATGTGATCTCTCTTTTTGATATTCATCAGAACTCTTGCTGCCGCATTTTGGATCAACTGAAGGCTTTTAATGGCATTTTGTGGACTACCTGATAGTAAAGAATTACAGTAGTCCAGCCTTGAGGTAACACATGCATGGACTAGTTTCTCAGCATCACTCCTGGACAGGATGTTTCTAATTTTAGCAATATTCCGGAGGTGAAAGAAGGAAATCCTAGAAACCTATTTAATATGGGATTTAAATGTCAAGTCTTGGTCAAAAATAACGCAGAGGTTCTTTACGTTATTACTGTCCAAAGACAGCAACCTCTGTCTTGTCAGAATTTAAAAGCAAAAAGTTTAGATTCATCCATGTTTTTATGTCTTCCAGAAATGCCTGTAATCTACCTAACTGACTGGGTTCATCAGGATTTATGGATAAATATAGTTGTGTATCATCGGCATAGCTGTGGAAATTTATCCCATGCTGTCTAAAATTCTACCAATTGGAAGCATATATATGGTGAAAAGAATTGGTCCAAGCACAGAACCCTGTGGAACTCCACAAGTAAGCCTTGAGAGTGAAGAAGATTGATCATTTAGATGAATAAACTGGAATCTATCAGACAAATATCATTTAAACCAGCCTAGTGCTGTTCCTTTGATCCCTGCAACATGTTCAAGCCTTTCTAAGAGAATTTTGTGATCGACTGTGTCAAAGGCAGCACTGAGATCTAACAAAACCAAAACAGACATCAGTCCATTATCTGAGGCCATGAGAATATCCGTATTCCAACACCAGTGCTGTTTCAGTGCTATGATGAGCTCTAAAACCTGACTGAAACTCTTCTAACAGCTCGTTACTGTTTAGATGCTCACAGACTTGATTAGCAACAATTTTCTCAAGGATTTTGGATAAGAAAGGAAGGTTAGATATAGGTCTGTAATTCACTAAGTCATCTTGATCAAGGGAAGGTTTCTTGAGTAAAGGTTTAATTACAGCTATTTTAAATTCTTGTGGTACGTATCCGTTTACTAAGGATAGATTCATCATATCCAAAATGGGGCCAGGAACCAAATGGAACACTTCTTTAAATAATTTGGTTGGGATTGGGTCCAATATACAAGTTGAAGGTTTAGATAAGGTTAATATTTTTGATAATTCCGAAAGCTCGACTAAATCAAAACTGCCTAAGCACAAATGAGGTTCTACATTTCTTTCCGATGCTGCCTCATTCACTGAGGAAGAAGTAATCATGTTTGTGAGGATGCCAATGATTTTATTTTTAATAGAATGAATTTTATTTATGAAGAATCCCATAAAATCATCACTGCTAAGAGCTGGGGGAATAGTTGGCTCAACAGAGCTATGACTCTGTGTACGTTTGGCAACTGTACTAAAAAGAAACCTAGGATTGTTTTTATTCGCCTCTATTAATGATGAAAAATGTGCTGTTCTAGCTTGTCGAAGGGTCTTTTTATACAGCAGTAGACTGTTATTCCAGGTTAAATAGGAATCCTCTAGATGTGTAGCGCGCCATTTTTCTCTCCAACTTCCTAGTATTCTGCTTTAAAGTATGCAACTCTGCGTTAAACCAAGGAGTCAGCCTCCTATGGCTAGCCACTTTCTTTTTTAAGGGGGCTACACTATCTAATGCCAAATGCAATGAGGACGTAATGCTGTGAACCAGACCATCAATTTCTGAAGGGTTAGAGATAGAATTGCTGCCATCCACTGTGTTACTCTGAGACACTGAGGAAAGGAAGAATGGAACAGCTTTTTTAAAAATTGTTACAGCATTGTCTGATAAAGCTCTACTATAATGACATTTTCTTTCAGATTTAAGATGGTCAGTTAAAGTAAATTCAAAAGTTATTAAGAAGTGGTCAGACAGGACCGGGTTATGTGGGTGGACTGTTATTTCCTCACACTCAATACTGTATTTCAGTACAAGGTCCAAAGTGTGTTTACCCGAGTGGGTCGATCCCTGTACTTTTTGAATTACGCCAATTGAGTCTAAAATAGCACTAAAGGCTGCATTTAGGCTATCACTTTCAGTATCCACATGAATATTGAAGTCCCCCACTATAATGACCCTATCAGTATTTAATACTAAATCAGATAAAAAATGTGAGATCTGATCCAAGAATTGAGAGTAAGGGCCTGGTGGACGATACAAAACCACAAACAAAAATGGTCTTAATGTTTTGCAACTTGGATGAGGAAAATAAAGGGGTTAGATGTTCAAAAGAACTGTAGCTATCAATTGGTCTGGGACTAATTAGTAAATCAGAACGAAAAAAGGTTGCAACTCCTCCTCCTCGCCCAGTATTTCTAGGAATGTGAAAATTTAAATGACTGGAAGGAGTTGACTCATTTATACTGACATAATCCTCCTGCTGCAACCAGGTTTCTGTGAGACAAAGCAAATCAATGTGATTATCACAAATCAAGTCATTTACTAACAAAGTCTTTGAGGAGAGAGATCTTATGTTTAATAAACCACATTTAATAGATTTATTTTTCTGTTCAGTCAAAGTTGTATTTATTTTTATGAGATTTCCATAATTTGCTTTTGTTGGCTTAACTTTTAATCCATTTAATTTTGGCTGTGGGCAAGACACTGTTTGGCCCCTGGCAAGCAGTTGACTATGGTCAATGGTGTCTCTAATGCCACGTTTTTGACTATGGAGCTGCCAATTACCAGGGTCGGCTTCTCAGCGGGTGTGTCGCTGAGCGGGGAAAATCTGTTCGAAACGTGGACCGGTTGGTGGTGGCCCGTGGGCTGGGTCCTAGAACTATGCTTTCTACGTACAGTCACCCAGCCGGCCTGAGGTCCCGGCTGCGCGGGCTCTACCGGAGGACGGCTAGGGGGTTCTATCCTTGTTGGCTCCGCGCTGGCTAATGGGCTTCGGCTATCTGCGGGTTTTTCAACAGCGCGGAGCCGTGCTTCTAATTCTGATACTCTCGCCTCCAAAGCTACAAAATATTAAATTTATTACAGTTACCATTATCACTAAAGGAGGCAGGGAAGTAACTAAACATCTGACAGAGAGAGCAAGAGAGAAGAGAAGCGTTAGAGACAGGAGAGAGAAGAGTAGCCATAGCCGCAATGAAGCTAAGCTAACTGAGCTAGCGAGACCTTACCACCCCAAGAAAAGCTGTGTGAAACACAAGGAGTTCCCAAAACGTAAAGTACACCACCACAAAACGTGTGTTTTAGTGTGCTTGTGTTATAACTTAGAGAGGCCTCAGCACAGAGAAAACAAGATCAATTCAAGAGACTCTGAACACCAAACAGCTCCACAGAGCACAACAGTGACAACAGGAAATGACGCAATACGGCTTACCCCGTCACAGAGTACCAACCCTATCACATAATGAACATATAAAATAAAGACAGCGTTATACTGTGTACTAAAGTTACCTCACCTACAAAGTCTCAAGGTGGGAACATTGCCTTTCCACCCATAAAAGCACGGCCACCCACGAAGAAAGCTGGCTTGCCATCTTTCAGTGCCTGATCCACAATGGGCCACGGTCTCTTTCTCTTCTCTCTGTCCTCTGCCGACAAGTCCTCCGCCAGTTTCAGGTTTTTGGTCTTCAGGAAGCTGGAGTTCTTTGCGGAGCGCCACACGGCATCATGGCAAGATCTGGAGATGAAGCGCACGATGACACCTCTCAGTTGATTATTACCAGACTTTTTGGGGCCGAGGCAGTGAACGACGTCTATGGCATCTGGAAGCTTGGCTTTGGCCTCTGGAAGCAGATCCATCTGGATGATCTCTTGTTGCAGATCCTGCTGATCCTTCTCCTCCAGGCCGTAGAGTTTGAGATTCCAGCGTCGAGAGTACGCTTCTAATTGAGAAACACGCTGCTCAGTCTTGTCTGTGTTAACATTGCAAGCCTCAATCAGCATTTTGCAGCGATCAACTCTATTTTTCATGCTTTTTACTTCAGCACAAACATCAAAGGATTCTTTAACACCAGCGATTTGTTTGGTTTTTTCTGTAACTGCCCGTTTCACATCAGCAATCCCCATGGTGTTGTCACTGACCAACTTTTCCAAGGCCTCTGACCTGCTGTTTATCAGCTGAGAAAGGGAGGAAAGCTGGGAGAGGTTTGAGGCAGTTGTCGTATCTTCCACTCGTCTGCATTTAGATGCGGATGATTTGACCGGGGTGACGGGAAGTGGTGGAAAATCATCATCCATCAATGAAACCTTCAGCACATTTTCATTTTGGCTGGAGTTTTTAGAAATATTCGTTTTTGGTGCCGTGAATCTGCGTTTTCGTGTGGCCAAACAGTAGAAAAATATCATTTTGTCAGATACCCGGCTACGTGTGGACAAGGCAATAGGCTGTGTCCAAATTTAGGGGCTGCATCCTTCTAAGGACCCGTCCTCTCCAGTCTTTTATAAGGAGTAGATTATTCATCCTTACACTATAGCCCCTTTCAAAACTTTGTCCGGATACCGTTTACCGGTAATTTTACAGATGAAGACCTAGTAACAAGAGTGGACTTTTCACAGTATGGTGTTTGCATTCAGATTATCAGGAAATGTTCTGGAAAAGCTGGAGGGGTGTGGGTCCAGCACATACAACCCCCACCCCCCAGACATTCATCAGGATCCTCTGATACATTTCTTGCGGTGTGACAGCAGCCAAAAGGTAATGTTCCGGAAAAAAGTGGTGTATTTGAAAACACAACTCCGGTTAAAGACCGGATGGTATTGTCCGCAAATATTCCAGAACGTCTGTCTGAAAACGGCTCATATGTATCATATGGTACCAGAGATACCATGTGAAATGAAAATCAGTGTCAAAAGAATATCAAAGTAATGGCTCGCACAGAAGCACGACTTTGTGAAATGAGTAAAGTTTTACTCGTGATCACATTACCCATGGTCAACTATAAATAGCTTGTGTCAAACTGTGTCACTTTATACATTTCAGTTCACTAAGAGACAACTTTAGTGTGTTAAAGGCAGTCTCTCTTAAGTTGCAGTTGTAGTCTAAGAAATATGTTGTGTTGTAGCAGACTTTGCTAAGGGATTCAAAGCTGGTGGTACTACTGTGATGCCCGTGTGCAAGGTACAGCCTTGTGCTATCGTCATGTGGCAGCTCTACTCTATGAGACGGCACATTACTCCCAGCTGAGGTCTACATCAGATCCCCCAGCTGCACATAAACTAAACAAAAGTGTTATAAACCAAGGGCCATGGTAGCAAACCTTTTTAATACCCATTCATTTTCTGTATGGAAATCTCTTGAATGATTCTTAAACATGTTTTTATTTGGATAGACGGTATCAACCCTGATCCAGTTAATGATATGGTCATTACATCAGCCAGACCAAGGGAGAGGATATAGATGGAAGGAATAAAGTATGTTGTTGCGCATACCCAGAAATACTTACCTGCCCAAAGAGATTATCCAGTGTACTTCTGACAATAGTCCTATTGGTGGAAATTCTCTACAGAGCTTTTATAATGGGGCTATTTTTAAACGTACACCAGTGGATCTCTTTAAATGCCCGTGTTGGAGCCCTGCCAATCTTTTATATATATACAGACCCTTCCAAAAAATTAGAATATTATGCAAAAGTTTATTTATGTCCATAATTCCATTCAAAACGTTAAACTTTCATAGATAATAGATTTTGGGCCCACAACGTAAACGATTTCAACTATTTAGTTAAGTTGTACATAAGTTGGGCTTCCAGCTCATAAAACCCACAAAAACAGCAATTCAAAAGATTAGAATACTGTGAAGAAATAATTTACTTGAAATAAGGATCACATCAAAATCAAAATGTGGTACTTTCAAAACGATATTTCAATCTTCAATACTTGGTAGGGAATCCTTTTGCCCTAATCATTGCCTCGATGCACCTTGGCATTGAGGCAATCAGTCTGTGCCATTTCCTGGGAGTTATGGAAGCCCAGATTTCCTTGATGCTTGCTGTCAGCTCGTCTTTGTTTTTGGGTCTGGTGGCTCTCAAGAGGAAAATCTTGATAATACCCCATAGATTCTCAATGGGGTTTAGGTCCTTGGCTGGCAAGTCAAGCACTGTGACCGAATGGGCATCAAACCAAGTTTTGTTGCTTCTGGCGGTATGGGCTGGAGTCAGGTCCTGCTGGAAGATGAAATCTGCATCTCTATACAGATCCTCAGCAGAAGGAATCATGAAGTCCTCAAAAACCTTCTGGTAGACTGATGTGGTGACCTTGGATTTAAGAAAGCAGAGTTTACCAACACCTGCAACGGACATTGCACCCCAAATCATGACTGACTGTGGATATTTCAAACTCAAGCAGCTTGGGTTCTGTTCCTCACCTGACTCCCTCCAAACCCTTGGAGCTTGATTCCCAAATAAAAAGCACACTTTACTTTCATCGGAAAAGAGGAACTTGGACCACTGGCCAACAGTCCAGTCCTTCTTCTCCTTAGCCCAGTCGAGGCGCTTCCTAAGTTGGTTCCAGGCTCAAAAGTGGTTTGACCCGAGTAACCCGACAGCTGTAGCCCATCTCCCAGATGTGTCTGAATGCTATGAACTTTTGTGGCTTACCCATCCAATGGAGGGTATCAATGATGGTCTTCTGGCCACCTGTTAAGTCTGCAGTCTTCCCATACTGAACCATAATGACACAATTGAACCAAAGAAAAGCAATTAAATGACACCTGGGAAAACCTGTGCAGGTGCTTTGAGTTTAGTAGATGAATAGTGTGACACTCAGTTTAAAACACTCATGCCCTGTAAAATTTTGCTGATTTCTTCACAGTATTCTAATTTTTTGAATTGCTGTTTTTGTGGGTTTTATGAGCTAGAAGCTTGAATCATCTACAAATTAACAACTAAATACTTGAAATCGTTTAAGTTGTGGGCCCTCAATCTATAAACCATGGAAGTTTAACGTTTTGAATGGAATTATGGAAATAAATTAACTTTTCAATGATATTGTAATTTTTTGGAAAGGGGTGGTTTTTTTTGGCTACATACTCATGACACTCACTTTCATGGATGTTTTCATCCCACTGACACAAGCACAAAACTCACTGTTACATTTAGTACATGTACATGCCTTTGCACATGAACTTCATAATTATAACACTTGTTTGTCTGTTTTTCCCCACAGAAGCATTTTGTATAACAGAGTTAGCTGCCCTCTGCCAGATATCTCCACTCTAAAAGTCTTGGAGGCGTACCATGGATTTAGTGCAGACAAAGCTCCCTTGATCACAACAATGGCTATAGCATAATTAAAGCTACTGTGTAAGAAATCAAATTTAAAAGTTGTTAGTGATATGTTGCGGCATTGTCTTTTGTTTGTGATGTAATGTTTATGTAAAATTAGTAATAAATGACTTGGGTTAAACATTTTGGTGTTTTAAATGACTTCTGCTTGAGACAAGAGACATGACTTAAAAATGAGAGACCAAAAAAACCAACAAGTTTTATTAACCACAGACGTATTTTAACAAGGTAGTGATTAAAAGTCTAAACCGTATGTCTATAAAGTTTTTTTCCTTTCATTTTTATATATATATATATATACATATATATAAATGTATAAATGGTTTGGGATATATATAAATGTATAGATGTATCTGTGAAAATTAAGGAGTTTTGGTACAAAGTTAGTGGACTAATTTGCTTATGTAAGCAAATAAGTACCATTCAAAAAACATTTCAGCAAATGCATTTCTATCTGAATTATTTAATATTCTAATTACATATTTGCTCCCATACTTGCCAGGACTTGCACCTGGAGTATAAACTGATGTGGGTGGCTCAAACCGCAATAGTTCCTTGGATAGAAAACTCTCTCTCTCTCTCTCTCTCTCTCTCACTCTCTCTCTCACTCTCTCTCTCTTTCTCTCTCTCTCTCTCTCTGGCTCACACACACCTGCGCAAATACAGTGACCAAAAACCTAATTTTAACACCTTTTATCACTGTTATAATGACACTCTATCTTACATAAAATTGATTAGTGGATCACTAAATTAAAAGGATATAAAAACAATCATATTTGTACTAATTACAAATTATTTGAATGTGTATAACTTTTTGATACTGCACCCCTTGGCATATTGTTTTTGTAAAATTTTGTATGTAAATTGTTACTTTGTATACTCTTTTTCAATAAAGTTTTTGAGGAGGAAAAAAAGGTTCATTACGTCCATGCTTGACTTTTCGGCGCTCTGCGAGTTAGGCCTTTCAGGCTCTGTAATCAACCGCAGTCAGTCTCAGACAGACAACGTTCATCAAGGTTGCTGTTTCTGCTAAAATGACGATCAGTCGCTTGTTATCCCGTGCTGTTCTCATTAACAGCGGTGAGTGAGTGACAACATGATATTTAAGAATGACTGAAGTTTACTGTGGTTAATTTGAATTAAAACACCGAGTTTGTTTTGAAGTCTGACCTTAGCTTAGCATTAGGACGTCCCTGTCTAAGGAGACACTGAAGATTAGACGTCAGTGGTAACCGTGATGCATTTATTGCAGCTTGTTTAACCCTTAGATCGTGGAAATCCATGTTTCATTGTTGCAGTGTGACCACGGCTGCCCTTAGATTGTAACCATCGCCGCAAGGGCACTGTCACGACTGCTGATTTCGAAATACTGTACATTTACTACATAACATCTATTGATCTGGCTGTATTGTGTTGTTAAGGAACGGGATTGTATGTAACGGGACAATAAACGGACTGATTTTATTATATGATTGATTTGCATATATTAAGTACCCCTAGACTTGTTTGGTGCTATATTAACAAACTCCTCGTTCAGATGTTTACAATTATTTTAAAGATCTCTTGCTTTTCTATTTTATAACGTTTTCCCTGTTTCAGGGTAGTGTTTATTGTTAATTAAAAGGAATGTGTGTGCGTGCGTGTCTGTGTGTTTTCAGCTGGATCCAGATCAGCCTTCACAAGCTCCAAGACAGACACAGCCAACCCTAACTGGCTGCGAGTAGGTCTTGCATTTGGAACATCAGCTTTTCTCTGGGGCCTGGTGAGCACCTATGTTCCTGCACTAAGAGACATAAGATGGCTCAGAAACTACATGCTTGTAAGAGATTAGGATGGCAAAACATTTACTAAAACATCATGTCATCATGAACACATGTAGGCTTAATCACAAATCTTATTCTTGCTGTGTGTATTACAGCTATTAATGATGGTTTAAATGGTTACCTAATAACACGAAGGGAGGAATCTTTTATTGTGCAGTAAAGTGTTGGTGCAGAGAACGTTACCCAACTGGTCCATATGACTGACATCAAGCTTTGTGCCTTTCATCCACAGCTTTTCAAACAGCACAGCACAGATGTGCACGAATATAAAGTGAGAAACAACTTTGAATGATCTTAACAGAAGGCTGGTGAGTATCTCCTGGTATGAAAAGTGCTGTATATGACTTACTATCAGTGTGCGGATCTCTGGATGCAGTGAAATGAATCATGTGCCTCTCGTCTCTTACAGGAGGCGTTCAGATCCACTCTGTTGGAGACACATGCTTCTGTCCCATGCACCCCCCCCCCCCCCCAAACTGTGTAAAATAAAAAAGTCACGTGTAAAAAGTTGAGTCCTGATAATCTTGTATATCTATTTAACACTTAATGAGGCACTGGTTTTGACTGAGACCGCTTTTCTGTAAGCATAAGGAACAAGAACAGTAGCATCCAGTGCAACCATTTGTCTTCAGAAGTTACCTTATTATTAAACAGTCAATTTCTGTGTAATTTAATCTCAATATAACTGCAAATGTTCTGTTTCTGGCCTCAGAGGTCTTTTTAGAGAACATCAGTGAAAAACCAGTATCCTGAAGACCAAGGAACACAACAAAGAGGTCAGGGTGAAAGATGTGGAGACTTTAAAGGAGGGTTGGGTTCTAAAAGAATATCCCAAACCGTGATCATCTCACAGAGCTCTATTTAATCTATTATCTAAACACAGAGAGAGGATGGACTGATTGCAGCTCTCTGACTCTGACCCTGGGGAGGGTCTGCGTCAGTCTGCCCTAGTTGTGGTCAGTTTCCAGGGCGAGTTGGAACACAAATCTGTTAGTGTGAGAGGAGATGAACCAACCTGACCACAGTGGTGGTCAAATATAGGTGGAGGAAGGCGGAACTGGAAGCAGTCTTGCTCTGTGAACTGATCACTGACCCAACTTCAAACATGTTGTAGACAGCCAATGAAAGAGAGACTGGCACACCGACAACTGCATGCCAGCTTTTTAACAAAAAGTTTTTTTGTAACTGTGCAACATTATGAACATAAGCAAAGAGCATAATACAAACTATCACCTAACTAAATATAATCAGAAAAAACAGACATATTAAGTATTCAGGACTAAAACTCAGTAAATGAATGGCCTTTTCTCTATAGTGCTGGTGCATTCTATTTACCTCGGAAGTCGGAACTCAAAGCTCGGTTTGACGTCACCCCCGAATAACAGCGTTCCAGTTAACGTAGTCTGATAAGTCGGGATTCCAATATGGCAAGAACCCAGGTAGCCATAGTTGGTAGTACTTCTTACAAACATTGCTTTAAGCTGTACTTTCGATATGCAAACACCGCTTTTATTTTGTTAAGTTTAGGGTTGCAAGCTCTACATGTAACATTGATTTTAGACGTAAATAAATATGTTTTCACCACAACTTACTGTTGTTGACACATTGAGCGGCCATATTGAAAGTCAGCCTTGGAGAGTG